>CM077120.1:20849686-21288898 GCA_039645545.1 Dendrolimus houi
TCTGATGTGTAATCTATATTATTGGAGAGTTTCATCAAAATCCATTCAGCAGTTTTTCCGTGAAAGAGTAACAAACATATATCCATACATCTATACATCCATTAATCCATTCTTACAAACTTTCGCGTTAATAATATTTATATTGTGTATGTGTATAAAATAGTCAAATTAAGGCAATGTCATTAACCATTGGTAATAAAATTATATGTAAATTAGTCAATGTATTATAATATTATGTTCTTATTATGTGTCCGTTTAAAATTAAAATGTTCATCAATCGTACAAAATGCCATGTGTATCAGCCATTATACTACTATTATTTTAAATTCTTCAGAAGAGTGATTTCAAACTCTCTGGCAAGTGATTAAAAATATTAACCTACATGAATTAGGAGCTTCTTTTATATTTTGCCATTAGGCATATCAATCGGGGACGATTCCTATGTCTTACCAATTGTTAATTTGCCTTACCATCGGTTACAATTTGACATAAGCTCCAAACAAGTAATGTCAAAATTCAACCAATGGTAGGACAAGTGAATGAATAGGAAGATATTGGAAGCAGCTGTCAATCAGTATCTTTATTTACAAGAATGTAAGTTTCAGTTATTTTGAATATCACTATGTGGTAGAACATAGTGTTATACAAACTACCTGAAATATACTAAATAAAAAAATGTCTTGCACAAGTTCAGCAGACAGGCAGACGGTCCACTTGATGGAAAGCAGTTACCATCGCCTATGGACATTTGCAACACCAAAGGTGCTACAAATGCGCTGCTGCTCTCTTAAGGGAGACTGGAACTTGTGTGGCTGTAATGGTGACATGCTCTAGACCAGGGTGGTATGACTACCACCCCTGGTTGGCTCCAGACGGGCAAATACCGTACCACCTAGCTATATTTACATTAATATTCTAATTCAGAAACATGTCAATTTAGCTTTAATAAGTCTTATCCGTGCAGGAAAGGAGAAAGAATACAATTTCCTGCGGCCGGGCGGCCTGTTGTAAGAGGCGACAAAACAACCCACAGCCAGGTGGTAGTGTATTTGCCCGACTGGATGGCTACCACCCCTGGTCTAGATTATGCCGCCCTAACAACCTTGATTTGTGTTCCGGCATTAATGACCAGGTTCCAGTCTCCCTTAAGAGAGCAGCAGCGCATTTGTAGCACCTTTGGTGTTGCAAATGTCCATAGGCGATGGTAACTGCTTTCCATCAAGTGGGCCGTCTGCCTGACTGCTGAACTCATGCAATAAAAAATAAAACAATACCTATAATGTAGTACATTATATTTTCTTTTTTTAGCTAGCGAATTAATGTATTATTCACGACTTCTTTTATTTCTTTTCATTTATGAAGGATATAAAACACAACTGTAACGTTGAAACAAGTATTTCTTTATATCTTACCAAGGAATTAAATAAGTATGATATTTAAACATAAGTCGTTTAAAAAGTAATTTAATTAAAAAAAGTGTTAAACAATCTGAAACTGATGTAGGTGTTCTACATCAGTTTTGGTTTGTTTCACTTTGATTTCACAATTTACTTATTTATAATTTAAATAAATATCAATTCATAATTTAATTATATACGTTTGTGTTGATTGTAATTTGTTTTCCTCATCGATAAATAAAAAAATAGCCCAAATCTATTTTTTTATAAGAAGTTATGGATTTTATATACAAAGGATAACTTACATCCTTCATACTTTTAAAAGCATCTCCTTGGCAAATTTCATTAGACTAGTGGTCGCCTGTGCTCGAAATTTGACCATTATCATTAATATTAAAGACTATATATACTTCTATAATCACAGATTCCGCCAAGGCTTAATTTGACTTGAATAATAAACAAAAGAGTATATATGCGTCTGTGAGTCAAATACATGGTAGTGTGTGTAATGTTTTTTTTTATTGATTTAATATATTTTTTATGCATAATTTAAAAAAATATTCTTCGCTTCTTCTCTATATAAACAATTTTCGTCAAAAGGGGTACAAAGTTTTTGCTGCACATATTAATATATAGATACTGTGTAGTCGTGAAAAGATGACAAATAGAGTTACTTTTGAATTTATATATTACTCGTCGTCGTTAGCCAATCGCAGTCCACTGCTGGACGTAGGTCTCTCTAAGTCGGCGCCACTCATCCCTGTCCTCCGACTTCCTCATACAGCGCCTACCGGTGACCTTGTACAGGTCTTCGGTACATTGGTCTGGAGGGCGTCCGATACTACGTTTACCGAAACGCGGTCTCCATTCCAGGACTCATCTGCTCCATCGGCCATCGGTCCTGCGCTGACGTGATCAGTCCATTGCTACTTTCACTTGCTAATTTTGCTAGCTATATCGGTTACCTTGGTTCCCTTACGGATATCCTCATTTCTAATTCTATCTGTAAGAGAAACACCCAACATAGCACACCAAATAACCCGTTAAGTGACTTGGAACTTGAATCCTGCCGTCAGTGTCCACTTCTCGGCCACGTAGGTCAGAACATATATATTACTATGACTATATGTGTATTTATAAACTTTGAACATCAAATCACGATTAGCACGCCATATCCTGTATTGAGTTGAGTTAACATCGATAGAACAATGTCAATACAGATAATGGAATAATCTTCTCAGACCATTATCAAGGAGCCATTTGTACTCCGTTACATGCGCACATAAACACGGTATTGCTACGCGATAATCTCTTTAACACAAGTCAAATATATTCATTGCACAGTATACAAATATTGCCTTTGGTGGAATACAAGCAATCTAGTTTAGTGTTTATGCAGTTCTATGTATAATTTCTAATGCATTAGACGGATTTAGTTTGTCTCGAACCAGTTTGAGATATTTGGTTATTGAAATTACAACAGTGCCTTATAGATCTAAAATAACTATGTTATAGGTCTAGACTCTAGTTGAATATTTACTCAAAAATGCTAAAATTACAAGAGAGCAACTTGAAGATTGAGAAAATTTATTTCTATATTCTATCTATTTTAGGATAAAATAAATCTGTAGCTAGGTTGAGTTTGTACAATAAGTTTTAAAATGAGGGCTAATTCAAACCAGCAAATTCTTAAAATACAGCTTTTATACATTTTGTCTCTATCTGTTCGAGCGCCATATAAAAACTAATGGGCAGATTTAATAAATGAAACTCAACATAGATATAGCTTTTAGCCCGGGTTAACACTTAGAATACTTTATATCCCGAGAAATGACGTCGATTCCGTGTACAAACGACTGCTAAAAAAATAGCACTGCCGTCGCGTTATTTGGTTCCACCGATGCAATTCACTAACAAATTTTAGCGTTATAGTTAGGTAATGAAATTTCATGGGCACCACCAGTAATCAATAGAACAATCCTATTCGTAAAAGTTTCACAAGAACGTTTCTCTTGCGAACTTTTGGAATTTGGAATGTTCCCAAACGAAGTTTTTACGATATGGGTGTTTTTAAAAAAGGTATCATAAAATTCCTCCGACTCTGGCAGCACCTTGGTAGTAATTCAGAGGGCCTAAAGCGGTCGCTTTTGGACAATCGCTCAGTGAAATTGTCACGTGTCTAGACATACCGGTACGTGTGAGACATTAAATGTAAGGTATACTTCTGATTCTGTCATATTATTAATACGCATTTTAGGCCGTCAGGTGTTGAAATATTCATAGGCGCTTTAACCACTTTCCATCAGTCTGTCTATTGAACTCCAGCGATAGAAAAATAAGCGAAATACATATACCTATTTTATTTACAGGCAGCCCTAAAATCTTTACATACCAACGTAAATACACGGTAGGTTGTCGACCATTGCACGATACCCCACTTGGAACTATTCCAAACACACGCCGATATTTCTCCTATCTTTCACGGTTATTAGTAGTTTTATGGCACATTCGCTTAATGTCATATAGATTTGTTCATTTCATACAGTGGACATGTTTTAATACCTACTTATATTGTTACACTTAGGCTAAGATTAGATAAGCTAAAAATATGTGCTGCCTACCCTTAGCAGCGTTTATACAACACCAGCGCGCTGCCGTCGCGTCACTAAACTGTGTAGACTACCCGCGACTGTGACGCAGTCACACCACCGCTGGGCTATTGCTATATGTGCGGTTGCAACGTGGCGGGGGCGTGTCGGCGATGCCGTTTAAGCGCGCATGTGGGAAACAGTGGTGACACTATGTAACTATGAAAAGTATGTGGAAGTTGGATTTGTATAATATAACGAAGGTTCCTCCATAGAACACAGTATCGTTTTAAAAATTCTTAGTAGCCGGTGCTGACCTCCTCTGGACTCTGTCGCCATATTGTTAAGAGTGTGGCTGAGAGTACTAAAATACGCAAGCACGTAGATAAACGTATTCAAATAAAGTGATAATTATGAGTTGAAATTAGTGTTCATAATGTAGTGTGTACGCTCAAAAATAAATTAAAACAGCCCGTAGATTAACTGAGAAATCTTGAACGCTACTTTGGCCTCTGTAGAACTGCGTGGCCGCCACGCCGTGAGTTGGTCGCTAGCACCAATACATTCGTAAAAACATATAGTTTTTTGGTGGCGTGGTAGCTCCAAATCAATATCCCGCGTACAACCTTCAAAGCAGTGGCAGATTTACACATGTTCCATAAGCGGGCTATTCAAATTTTTCCACCCTTATCAAACTCTACAATTCAATACCCTACTTCATCATATTAATTTTAATCGTAATTGTAGCTCAATAATAATTAAACTTAATAGTTTCTTCGCTATCAATCTAACATACCATATAACACCTTTGTCCCAGTTTTGTTTTTAAAACGAGTTAGTATTTTATTATTGTACTAGAGTTTGTGAAACCCTAGGCAGTAGCTTAATTTTACTTACACAAAAACTTAATTCTGTTTTTACATATAATAATAACAAAGAAACTAAGTTCATATAGCCTAGACAACTGCCCAGCAAAATATAAAGATGAGTCGAAGCCAACTTGATTTGAAGTAATACAAATAATGACATGTTGTTTATTACAATGTAGGTATTTGTTGGTACATTGAAAGAACGTGATTATGCACCGCCATCTATGTAGCTAAGCCGTCTATTCTATGAAAACGACATCATTTATCGGAATAAAAAGTATCTTCAGTTAGTCAAATAAGATCAAGTTCTGTGTCGAGTTTCATTTGAATCCGTTCAGTAGTTTTCACGTGATGATCTAACAGACAGACAAAAATTCTAAAAATGCTTTTTCGGTATCGCCTGGTCCGAAATAGCCCACCTGATTTTTTTCACATTTTTAAACACAATGTACAAACTCAAACCATTTACAGATTTATTCTTGCATATATTTATATATTAATATGTATATTTCTTAAGTGGTATTCTCTTAAAAACAAAACCGACTTCACACTAAAAACCAAAAAATAAATATTTAAATTGGTTACCGTCGCCTATGGACGTTAGCAATACCAGATATGCTGCCGTCCTCGAAGAACAAACGGAACCTGGCCATTGATACCGGAACACAACTTAAAGTTGTTATGGCGGCATACTCTAGACCAGGAGTGGTAGTCTTCCAGTCGGGCAAATGCCCTGCCACTTGGTTATGGGTTGTTTTGTCGCCTCTTACGATAGGCAGACCGGCCGCAGAAATTAGTATTCTGTTTCCGTTCCTACATGGAGAGATTTCTGCACGATTTCCTTGGAATACGCAAATCAGATCCTGACTTGGCGACCATGGGACTACCTCGGGAGTATACACTTACGAGTAAAGGAAACAATTTGAAAATTGGTTTACAATTGACAGAGATATCGTGTTACGAAGAAGTTGGCTAACAGTTTTCGTGAGTTTCTCAAATTCCTTGGAATCCACTCATCATATCTTGGCATGGTGAAGATGGAACCAATTCAAGAGTATAAACTTTCGATTAAAAAAAATTGAAAATCGGTCCACAATTAACGGAGAAATCGAGTAACGAACATACAAAAAATATACAGACGAATTGAGAATCTACACTTTTAGAAGTCGGTTAAAAATATAAAAAAGTCCACCAAATTTACCACCCTAGTCTCCAGTCTACTTAGCCTATCGTAAAGCCACTACTTCGAAAGCTATTACTATATTAGTTAGCTAAACCACGATATATATAGCTACTTAACCTCGGACACAACTTATACCGTTAACATATTTCATAACTCCCATAAAACTGAAGTGACTATAATACACAATAGCTAACAACTTTAACGTTCTTATATTTTGTCTTGTAACATACAAGTATAATAAATAGGACGAACGAGTAAACTTGTAGATTGTCGTCATAAAAGTAGAAGTACTTGGGCCATTTGTGATGACTTGTGTCGTCAAATCTCGCCTACTAGTTATTAGTCACACTGTATCACTATTCATGATGGTTGTAGGGTTTCTATATACCTATCTATCGATTCGTTTGCTTTATTAGTGGTTAAAATGTGACATAAACGCTGGTTTAGGGCAAAATTAAGGTTACAACTTAGCCAAAATTCCACGAAGCAAGCCGAGAAAAGTAAATGCACACCTGCCGGCCATAGAGCACAGTTTATTACAGTTTTATTACCTGTCCGCATTTGGACTTCTTTTGTTTTCTTTGTGTTTAAAATTTGTAATTAGAAAAGCCGCCTATTGTGTATTGTAATCCTTTGTGATGGTCGTTAGCCGGGTGTGATTCGTGGAAATCATTGTTTACGCGGTCGTGACATATTGTAAGCTGAGGATAAAGGAATGCCCGAACGGAGAGACCGGCAGTCTAGCGAGAACCACGATCAAAGCAAGACGTGTACATTCTATAAGCGATATAGTGACGGACTTTGCGCGTGTTATTTAATTGTGCATTACAATTGGACTTATTGTGACTGGTTATATTTGTACCTATGTTATACGTGTTTGTATAGTTCTAATAAATTCTATAGTAATTCCAAACGGCATTTTAATTCGAGTCTCGTAACAATAATTATAAACTGGATTTCATTCAGAAACACAATAATGAGCACCATTTCATGCCACAAACTAAAGGCAAGCAAACATTTCTTAGTCTATAGAGCCAATTCAGATGTTATTATAAGTACTCGTATTGCTCTGCTCTGAATTATAGCTCTGCAATTGATGCCATTCAACGGACTTCTTGTGAAATCTCGAAAAGCCACAATTGACTGTATAGTTCACATTTCTCACAAAACAATAATTGTTACTCAAAAACTATTAATATCCTACTTATCCTAGTTTTCAAATTTTTTGCAAAATAAAACTGCACAGCACTGCATACCCTTCCAGTTCCAGCCAAAAACTCCATTACATATAGATTTTAAGAGCAAGAAATAGGTAGTGTTGCCAGTATTCAGAATTCAAAAATTTGTATTTGTCACATCTGTTAATGAATTTTAATTTCTGTTTGATATTGAAAACATAAACACTAACATGTAATGGTAAGTTATGTATACGCATTTCACTGACAGTAAATATTTTCTCAAATTATTATAGGTACAAGACTTGTGTATATTATTACAACTGCTTTAATTTATAATGTATAAAAAAATATGCTTTAACGTTCATAAACGCGTTGTTAATTTAATCTTATACTAATATATAAAGCTGAAGAGTTTATTTGTTTGTATGTTTGTTTGTTTGTTTGATTAAACGCGCTAATCTCAGGAACTACTGGTCTAATTTGAAAAATTATTTCAATGTTAGATAGCCCATTTATCGAGGAAGGCTATAGGCTATATATCATCACGCTAAGACCAATAGTAGCGGAGCACCAATGAAGAATGTTTCAAAATCATAGGGTTTTGAAAACAAATTCCACGCGGACGACATCGCGGGCACAGCTATTTTTTACATAAAGTACTAAATTTTATCATTTTAGAGACATACTAAAATCAAAATATATAAGAAATCAATTTATACGTAAGAATAATCTCAAATATTCAAAGTGTCACAATAAAAAGCATTAATCGATTAAAACTGACTCGATTTCCAATGTAAGCCGATTTTATAAACTTCTGTAATAAATTTCTCGTACGTTCCGATATTAATCCCGAGCATTCCCTTTGAAGATGCTGGGAAGGCAGCATTGCACCTCTGCCTTTGACTGTACACAATAGCGACAACGCTTTGCAACACGACTGTACCGAGATTAATTTCCATTTCATTGGTTTGCTATTGATATTTGTTGTACAGTCGAGTACAATGCGATCTATACAAGGCTTGGAGGCTTGACATGTCAGTCTCGAATTCCCTCTAACAATATTCACATGTAAACTGTGAGATTGTGATAAGTAATAGATATGGCACTGTACCATGTTTTAAGCAAATAAATGAATTGAATTGATAAAATCAGAATACTTTGTGGTCCTGTGTTGCCTAACGTATTCGAAATTATTATGTTTTCATTTGAAAAGTTTATCTTAAAGGTCGGAAGGAGATCAACATTTTCCCTATACATTGTCAATTTTAGGATAAAAAATTTGGCAGTTTACGGGCCATGAAGTCGCATATATTTTTTTTGGATAAAATATACTACACATAATGTCGTACTTTATTGATGAGTGCCCACCCTCTTAGTAAGGTGTCATGTATGATAAACAATCACAGACTAACGAAAATTTGTTTTAAAATAAAATAAATCAAACACATAAAATAAATAATTTAAGTAACTATATTATTTTATGAAAAATAATAAAAAAATACAAAAAATAAATAAATAACAATAATCATGGGGCAAGCGCTAGAGGGCGTTGGATTAAAAATCAGCAGAACCAAAACCGAATACCTGTTTTGTGATTTCGGCGGGACCTCTAGTGCTGTGCCTATTAAACTACAATCAGCCACACTACCATGTAACCCCGAATTCAGATACCTCGGTTCACTACTGCAAAGTAACTGTGATGTAGAGAGGGAGGGGTGTAAGGAGAAGAATAAATATAGCATGGCTAAAGTGGAGACAAGTAACCGGTGTGACGTGCGATAAACTAATGCTACTGAAACTAAAAGGTCAAATATATAAATCTGTCATACGACCAGTCATGCTATACGGGTCGGAATGTTGGGCCACTAAAGTGATAAACCACAAATGTCTTCACTCAGCTGAGATGAGAATGTTGCGATGGATCTGTGGTGTTACAAGAATGGATAAGGTGAGAAATGAGTACAATAGGGGATCTTTGAAAGTTGCACCCGTGACTAAGAAATTGAGAAGAAGAAGATTAAGTTGGTATGGGTATATAATAAGGAGGGATTAAAGTCACGTGCCAAAAGTAATGTTAAACTACAAGATAGATGGGTATAAATGTAAAGGTAGACCAAAAAAAAGATGGATGGATTATGTGAAGGATGATATGATGATATGTGGTGTGACAGAAGATGTATGTCAGATTAGAGGAGTGTGGAAGGAAAAAACATTTTTTACCGACCCTAAATAATTGAAAGTGAAAGAAAATAGAGATTAATATTTTTTAAATATTAAAAATATTGGTTTTGTAATACAGCCTGATCATACAGCATAACCATCCGACTATGGATTCCATTTTCTATGTGATATTAATCGATAATCTCCATTTAATTGTTGCTTAATAAATTTAAAATTAAACTTAAGACTATATATACAGAATTCTTAACGGTTACATGAATATATGTAAATCCTAATCATGTTCGTAGATGCATCTTCGAAGGTTTTGTCTGTTTTCTGTATTGACAGATTTTGGCACGTACATGGACTACTCAGTTTAACCTGGCTTATTATATAGCAAGAAATTATTCCATGTACGTGACATTACAACCATTGTCTCACGTGATGTTGAGTGATGACGCGGTCTAGAATGGAGCACGTTTACCTAGAAGAGACCTTTTCACTTGGGATTTGAGGACTTCAAGATAATATTTGTCAGGAAAAATAGACTCCGGGAAATTATTCCTCTCTTCGAGAGTGCGAACCAGACGAAGCGAAGCATGCATGTTTTTCGGTCAAGATTCGAACCCGCGTCCATAGAGCTTGAGATGCGTGCGCTAGCAACTAAGCTACCATGACTTCAATTAATATAAGCCACCATCAGATTCAACAAAGAAAATTAACTTAAGTTGTTAATATAGGGGGGGTGGAATTGAAGTAGTGTATTAAGTCTGCAGGCGTTCCTTACAATTTCTATTAATCACATTAAATACACCCGGTTCTTGGACTATATCCAATTGTCACAGACCGCGGTATTTTATAGGGCTGTTGTCAACTTGCAGAATTTACGCTAAGTTTTTTCGTTTGTTACTCACTTTATGGGTTTATTGTCCTAGAGCATGGAGCATACTACGCTTTTCTCTTTCTGAAAAAACTCGTACTAATAGTTAGACTTAGGATTTGTTAAATTAAGGTGGTATGGGCATATAATGAAGAGGGGCGCAATTCACGTGACAAAAAGAATGTTAAACTACAAGATGGATGGGTACAAATGTAAAGGTAAACCAAAAAAGAGATGGATGGATTGTGTGAAGGATGATATGATGATTTGTGGTGTGACAGAAGATGTATGTCAGAATAGAGGAGTGTGGAAAGAAAAGAGAGAGATAGACTTGGGATTAAGCTCACTCTATCTAGACAGCGATATTTAAACTAAACTATTAGTCTAAGCAGGAGGGTTATTTATACAAATGACATTAGGAATGTGAAAGTAACTCTGTTTTTTTTTTGCCTTAACACTACACAGTGGCTGAAAGGATTTGGAAGAAATGTATTAAGAACAAGAAATAATTTTGAGAAAAGATGTAACAGGAGATGACAATGGGTGTGATAATGCCTCGAGTTAGAGATATGAAAATTCATATTAAGGTTTTTTGGAAAAATATACGAAAGACGGGTATCAGCGTTTTTATCAAATTATGTCTGAAAGAGGTAAACTAGAGTGTGGAATGAATTTGAATTTGAAAATATAGTTTGTTAAATAATATAAGATACTACACGTTAGAAACGCACTACATAAATAGAAAAAAATAGTTAAGTTATAGAACACAATACAAGAAAATATCATTAAAAAACCTGATTCATAAGATTTACGTAAGTAGATATTGTATATCCATCGTATTCTTAATGAATGAGTTTGGCAGCTTAAGATTATGCTGCACCGGGTTACTACATGAAGTACACGACGTTCCTATATCTTACAAACCGTTCATGAACCTTATTATCGGTTAAAATTTCACAATAAACTCCATACAAATAATATCTAAATTCTGCCAATGACAAGGCAAATGAACGAATAGTAGGATATAGGAACTGGTATTAAACATTTTTCTTAAAAAGTAATTTCATTTAAAACTTGTCGTAGACAGCCCTACCTCCGTGAGTAATGCACCACGTTACACCATGGCGTACATGCAAAACGTCTGCATTATTAACACCCATAATTGCGCAGGCAAACTTCCAAATGGTTCGCGGTTAAAAATTACTAAATAAGAGCATTTCCTACACTTTAAATGAAAATATGTCTACTAGGGCAGCACGTTCAGATTTAAAGCAGCAAGTTTATTTTTGTGTTTTTATTAGCCATTTGGCTAGATTTTTACTTTAAAATTATTGTTGAACCTTGTTTGGATAGTTTATTTTCTTTGTATCTCATTTTTTTCTTTTCTTTTTATTATATGAAAAAAGAATACTACTTCCTGCGGCAGAGCGGTCTCTCTTAAGAGGCGACAAAACAACCCACAGCCAGATGGTAAGGCGTTTGCCCGACTGGATGGCTACCATCTCTGGTCTAGAGTATGCCGCCATAACAACTTTAAGTTGTGTTCCGGCGTTAGTGGCCACGTTCCAGTTTTGCTAACGTCCATAGGCGATGGTAATTACTTTCCATCAAAGTTGGACCGCCAGCCTGTCTGCTGTGCTTCAGCAATAAATAAATAACAATAATCTTTTCGCAAACATTTGGCATCAGTACAGTATATATTTACCTTTCATACTATTCTTACTAAACTTTCTTGCTCACATCACAAATATACTGTTATTTGCTACAGTCTGGGTGTCTACGATCGACCCCATTGTTGTTCCTTGTATATTATTAGCCATATCACAATCTAACTTAGCTTAGAGATGTGTGTGCAAGTGTGAATTATTATTTTTATGTCTTCTATATTTTTTTTTCGTGGTGATTAGTCGTATATTTTTTTTTTTCTTAAACTAAGCCATGATTAATGGAACTCTAAGCCCTAAGTCTTAGTATCATTAACTATCTCCATAGAATATTACATGTTCAAAATTGAATGGTATAGCCTGTTCACGCCACCGCGACGTCTAACGCACAACACTACGTGTAACATCACTAAAAAACTAACTACTAAAAAAAATCATAAATCTTTACGATATAAGACGTAACGTGTTTTTTCGTCAGTTTTCTATAACTATTTTAATTTAAGAAAAATTTCACAAAATCACCTCCCAATTATTGACATTCAATTCATCAAACTATTTCAAATTGAGCTCTGGTATTATCATAAAGGCTTTATTATTTTCTACAAACAAAATAACTAATTTCAGTTTGTTTGTTCGGCGACTTATGAAATTTGTTTTGTTTGTGAACTTACTGCAGTTACAATGAACTTTGACCCCGTTGACTTTGTTTTGACGACCACGTTAAACTAAAGAATAATTGTAGACAAAACTATTGCAAGTTAATTGGTATTTTTTCGGAGAGAAAAATATAATTTGAATAAATAAAATTAAAAGCGTACTTTGTTACCTTCTCTGGGGTTTTCTCCAGTAATTTTTCTGTCTAGTTTCTTTTGGGTTTTGTATGTTCGTATAATGCTTATATTATATGACTGAACCAAATTGAATCAATTTGATCGAAAAGCAAAGAACTGAATGGAAACTACATTATTCAATGATATTGAATGATTAAGTTTGTGTTTATATGCATCACTTTGGTTGATTTATCCAAATTGAAAGATAGAAATGAGCCGTCTAATATTTGCTTGGAATTTAAAAAAAAACAAATAATTATAATCGGCAGACAACACATATTTTATATCCCCAAATTAAGCAAGTTACACTTGTGTTACGGGTAATATGACAACGGACTACTCTGGGGCCGATCCCAGACACCCAGACTATATTAAATAACATAAAATTCGTTTCCGAAATTTACTATGCCAGGAATCGAACCCGGAGCTTCGACATTCCATCGAGTTCAGCCGGCTAAGACTTAGCCTGCTCAACTACAGAGGCCGCCCATATATTACCCATATATCACCCGTATATTACCCATAACACAAGGGTAACTTGCTTAGCTAGGGGATTTGCAATGCGTGTGTTTTTCTGACGATTATTATTATTTATTACTGGCCCGCTTTTTGAAGGTTAACAGGCTTGTCACATACATGGGTAATTTCAATATATCATTAGTTGCAAAATTATGTTTATCTTTATTTTCAAGGGTTATAAATGATTTTAAATGAACCATAAACTTGTTTGTTGTTATAAATATATTTGTGTTGATTTATTAAATTAACACAAATATATTTATAACAACAATTCTGAAAGCTTCTGTAGTTATAATTTATTATACTAGTGTACTATGCATACATGTTTTAATACTCGTGAACTAATACAATTCAAATATATGTATCTACATAGATTTATCAAATACCATACTAAAACCAAATATTAACGAAATAATCAACACGTCATTAGCGTGATCTCAAATACCCGGTTCAATCCGTTGTGCAAAGTTTGCATAACACACGGGTATACAGAAAACTGCACAACGGGATTATAACCGTGTGCTTTCAACGTATTCCAAAACTAAACAATGATACAGGGTTAGCAGATACAGAAATATAAGGCGTGGTATTTTATTTGATTATTATTTTGACGTTACGACCACTTTTGAGTAGCCATGATCACGAACATCGGCATCTCACCGACTATCGGCATGAACGGCTTTTATCAAAAAAGTTAAAACATGGCCTCTAGAGAAATAATTTTACTCAGTACATGAGTATCTTAATTTTAAATGGTAATACGTATTAAGAATTTCAAGCACGACCCATCATAAACTACATGACATATATTGTGGTATGTTGTTCATGTTGTCAGGATATATTTCATTTATTTAAAATGAACATAGGTGTTAAATTAAACTGATATGAAGATTTGCTTAAATAATTATGAATTCATTACTAAATACAAGAATTATTATATTGTGTAGTTTTGTTAATTAGACATAATATTATACATAACATTTGTAATAGTACATTGTAAAAACATGTCCTACACTGACTGGGGTTTCTCCTTGGATGCATGTTTATAATTGTGAGGACAGAGATAATCGCCGGTCAATGTTATGCCATTTTTAAATTAAATTTGTTAAGGGGCGTCTACGTATTGGCCTTTCTATGGCCCCTCGCAAGCCCTCCAAAAGCCCAGGCCATTGTTATGGCCGTGGTCGTGAGAGGCATACAAACATTATAATTATAACTGTTATAAAATTGACGCATTGATTTTGTCCAGAAGTATATTTTCCATGCCTCAAGAGGCAGATATAGTTCATAAGGCCACCTACTTTATATCACAATTAATGCAATGTAAAATGAATCAAAGTTGACATTTACACGTTGACAGACACACAGACACACACGCGCGCACGCACGCACACACTTACGCACACAGTCACGCACGCACGCATGATCTCTATATCCTATCGCCCATCGCATCATAAAGGCTGGCAACGCGTTAGCTTCATCCCTGGTGTTGCGAACATCTTCTATAGGCGGCGGTAACTATTTCACTTTCCATGAGCTGGGCCATCTTTCTATTGGCTAGCTTCACAATAAGAAAAGATAATTAGGGGTTTTTCCAATAACCACTCGGAGTTTATTAAATTTAAAGGCATCCCTAGGCTAAATCACAATAATAAAATCTTATAAGTTTCAATTTATTTTCCTTCGTTCTTAAATCAGTGTTTCAATGATCCAATTTATATTCAAGCGAATAAAAACATTTGTGCCATTACATGAATTATAAAACGGTTGATGCTCCTAGATATCATCGGATAGGAGTCTCACAGGTGTCGTATCTCTTTTTATATGAAGAAGGATTAGTTTCAGATAGTAGGTAGCAGGTTTTTATAAACTTTAATTCTTTTTTTAAAAAGAATTCTTTTTTTTAATTCTTTTTTTTTTCTTTTTTTAAGTTTTAACTTAAAATTACTTGGTTAATACATTTGAAAATTCAGCTTCTTTTTGCTATGTGGAGACATTTTTAATCCATACTTATATATAAATATGAATTTGACTTTGTTTAGGAGTTGGTATATTTCTTCTTCACAACTTTGAGTGTAAGTAGACAGCAAATCACTGCCCATTCCTGGATGTAGAATGCGTCATGTTTGCGTTACATAATCATCCCGGTCTTCCTACTTTGTTCATCCAGCTAATCAACTATCTTGAGAATCTTAAAATAGGCAGAGAAACACATATATCGTATTATACATCCTCAAGATAAGCAATTTGTAATAAGAACAACTCAAAGGGTCGTTCTCATCTCAAACAACCAAACCAGAGTATATACGTAAAATTCCTTTACGAAATTTGTCTAGTCGGGAATTAAATTTGAGGTATCTGATTTAGAATGACTAGACATGCTGTAGTCACCTAAATTGAAATGTTTTTTAATGTTATTCATAAAAAATTCTGATGGAGAAGATTTCTTGAAAGTCTATATAAGATATATGTAAGGTAAAAGTCTACTTTCTACTGTTTACAATGTATATTTAAAGCTTCGTAAAGTGTTACTGTATTTTAAGAAGAAGCTGTAAGAAAATTTACAACTACAGGCCATACACTATACTTATCTATATACTTTCAGGAAACACGGGTTTCTATATTTAAAGTACTACACGTTCATTTACCTTACTCTTGGTTAATATTTAACATAAACTCCATAGAAAATGTCGAGCCGTTCACATTATCGACGATCCCATAGTCACAGACGGTTTAGATACTCTTGGCCTTCGGTGAGACTTCGCGTCTCTCTGCGTATTCTACCGACTGTACAATGGGGAGTATTCCGAGGAACTGTTCAAAATAGTGCCTTCGTCTACATTCTACCACCGCACCGCTCGCCATCGGCTGGTCGTTTATCTGCTTTTCTTGAGACACTTCGCTGTTATACGCAACTTTTCTCAAGAATATTTCTCTTGCGTGTCGTGGGGATTTGAAATGAGCTCTCAGGTGAGGTTTTCCTACAGCGCTACGATGTGGAGTTTTTCAAAAAGGGTGTCATAAAATTCATTCATTCCATAGGCGATGGTCACCACATACCATCAGGTGGGCCGTCAGCCTGTCGGCTATACTTTAGCTATAAAGAAAAGAAGTAATATAAATTTTCTACCACAGTTGTGGTAAAACAATGAATACTTAGACATAGAAAACTTATGGACAGCCGTAATTTCAAATATAAATCGCAAAGACATTGTTTTTACTAAAATCGCAAGCACGTTAAAGTTGAATTCAAACTAATGTTCAGTAATTTATTTCAATATTAATCTATTCAATTTGCTTCCAGGCGCTCTAAATCACTAATGTACGTCTACTTGGTTCTTTAGTCTTTGTTCTCGACTACTTACTAATTTGGCAAATATCCAAAAAAGTTTACTTGATATACTTCACATAAATTGTTCTCTTTCTATTAAAATATCACCCGCCGTCGATAGACGAAGAGTCTGTACTTAGACAATGTGTTATATCATAAGCACATTATATTCTGTTAAATGCACCACCTGACTTTATTATATTGTCCAAAAGAAAATTTGAAAAATACAAAATAAGTATCGTCCGCCACATACGACGTATAGTTTTGTCTCCTTCCTCTTATTGTAACTTAATAATTATTGATCAGAAAATATATATATTTATAATTTGCCCAGAGTGAGAAATAAGAGAGGAATAGAGTGGTTAAGGCTCCTTTTGCCGCAAAAGGTCAAAAATGAGGTGCAAGTAAAACAACTTTTCGTTGTTAATCACTGATTAATAATTTTCCAAAAAACTAATAAATCTTCACGATATGAGCCGTCCCTTGGTTTTTTCATAATTTTTCTATAGTTATTGTCAGTTAAGAAAAAAGTTACCAAATCACCTCCAAATTATTGACATGGAACGATACTCCTTTAATTTTTATCCAAATAGGATAAGAAAATATTTACATATTTAAAAAAAGAGATAAATGTTTTTTATTTAAATCTTACTATCGTTGGAAAACTTCTGTCCAACGATAATAATGACATAACTCGCCAGTTTTGCAAGTTAACTACTTCAGTAATGCAAATATGAATTAGGATTTATGTAGTTTTCCGGTATAACATTGTTTCAAACACGAACCAAAACCTTCTATTTACAAGTTTTGATTTACAAACTTAGTACCAAAGAAAAATTATAAGCATAGGAAACTAAGTTGTCAAGTACACAAGATTTATTTTTATAAAAAATGAAAACGAGTCTATTCATATACAAATAAAGTTGGGTTGAGCAATCTTTTGGAATAATTTTTACTCTTTAACGTAATATGGGTATTCACTTACAATTTGTTAAAATTCAATCTATATTTAAGATTATGCAATTTTATCCTGATTTCAAGACAGCCAGTAGTAGATTGTTACACGAGAGGTGACACTGACATATTTAGGCACGAGACGGTTTGACTCACGAGCGTAGCCGGGGCGCTAGTAATTAGAGTGTCTAAATAGGCCTTTCACCCGAGGTTAATACTCTGCTTTTCATTTCGCATAAGAGGAAAGTAAATAAAAACTGATTAGTTAAGTGAACAACTACTTCTCTACTAAAATCAGGCGGTAAGTCCATATCTAAAACTCTGATGAATGTCATCACGTACGTCACATATAAAACGACAAATTTATTTTTTTCTGTGGCATTCTACCAGCCTTTATTCTTTTTTGTTACTGATGATAGTAAATATTTAGCTGAAATTTATATAAATGAAATAATTTTGTGAAAAGTAATTTATAAGTATAAAATGATGTTACAAAATTGTTGATATTTTTTATTACAATTTATGCCGCGATTTAACAGTAGCTGTAAAAAAGTTGGGACATGAGTCGCAGGTTTTATCTATGGTTTGCATAGTTTTCAAAAAAATTTGCCAGCAGGGTGAATCGAATCCTATGATTACGCAACTCCAAGTGCACTTTTAGAATATGAGAAAAAAAAAATTGTCTATATCATTTAAGATTTTTGCGGTCAATATTGTATTGTTACCTATATTTTTTTTTAAATATCATAATAATTTTATTAAACTAGTTATGAATCCAAAAGAAATCCTCCATCCCTTTTTTATAACAGTGGTGAATGTATGCAAGGCCTCAAGGGCTTTGGTTTAAACTGAGAGGTATGTGGAGCTCCTGCATACACCTTCACCGAAGAAGAAAAATCTTTTGAAAAATATTGAGCCTCGTTCAAATCGAAGGTCTTTAATTAACGATAAACAATGAAGTTCTGTGCTGTCGTGAGTCCACGGCTTGAACCAGTGCACGAACAAAAATTCTCGGTTTTTCGCGAACTTTCCAACAGAGGTGCGTCCACATTTTGGTAATGTTTAGTCGCGTAAGTCCACCGGGAGAAACATTTCTGCTGAACAGCGTGCAGAATAGTTCCACACGGTTCGGTACTCTGATGGAATCGCCTTAACATCTTCAAAAGTTACATCTCACTAAATATTTAATATTTTGACACAATGACACAATTAACAATAACACACACAGGTTTCTACTTACTTTTTGTCCGTTTGTGTATCACAGTTGGTTATTTCAGGGACCGATCTTCTATCCGTGCAGGAACGGAGAAAGAATACAATTTCCTGCGGCCCGGCGGCCTGTCGTAAGAGGCGACTAAACAACCCACAGCCAGGTGGTAGTGCATTTGCCCGACTGGATGGCTACCACCCCTGGTCTAGAGTATGCCGCCATAACAACTTTGCGTTGTGTTCCGGCATCAGTGGCCAGGTTCCAGTCTCCCTTAAGAGAGCAGCAGCGCATTTGTAGCGCCTTTGGTGTTGCAAATATCCATAGGCGATGGTAACCGCTTTTCATCAATTGGGCCGTATGCCAGTCTGCTGAACTCATGCAATAAAAAAATAAAAAAAGACCACAAAGAGATACAAAATACGATTAGTACCACATATTTGTGGACAAATTATTTTCCATGTTATTATGTTGGTGGTGCAGGTGGCAAAGATAAATTGTTGGTGGTGGGAGGAGGGCAAAATCCACAGCCGGCTAAGATGAAGCGGCACTCACCTGCGGATCCCCAATCTTCGTTCCTTAGACTCCTCAGCACGTCTTTAGAATTAGCGTTTATTCACACCAACAGGAGTGGGTTTATAGGTAAAAAAAAGCACTATATGCTTGCACTTAATGCGCGTGCGATGCTCGCGTGACCGTTGACGTAGTGGGCCGCCCGCCGGCACGAATCGTGGTTAGCCGACAGGTGGCACCGCCTGTCTCTATCCGGCGTACGGATTTGCGGAAAAAAGAGGAAAGGTAGGAATACAAGGCGCCTAACCACATGTGATCAATATAATTCATATACATCCTGAACTAAGTTTCCGAGAGAACTGACTATTGTGCCGCAGACAGACTTGACAATTTTATAAAAGCTCTAGTTTCTTAAATAGCTATGGCACCCTAAAAATTTTATTAAAACGTGTACGTTTTTCTCACGACAATCGAATAAACGAAGCTGAAATTATAATACATTAACCGTAACATTACAGAAGCAACAAGGATTTAAAAAGAAAAATACTTTCCGAAGCAAGAATTATGTATTCAAATACAACATTTGAAATTCATAAGGACTCCCCTATATTCAGAGGGAAAATATGGTTATTTATCGGAACATCTTCCGTTGCAGAGTCAGCGGGATGCCTGTTTGTAATATTTTAAAACATAACTTGTTATTGGAAATTTGTTTTATATATTTTACATACACCTTTCCTTTTATTCAGAAATGTATGAACCTTCGGGATATATATATATTGTTATAACTCAGGTCCCGACAAAAACAAAATCCACCTGCATATCTGAAACAAAACACATTTATTACCTGCTGGCATTTTATTTAATTGAAAATCTTTTATGATCGTGTTTTTTTGTTTACTTTGTGTTTAAAATTTGTGATTAGAAAATAGCCCAGTGTTATTGTACTCTTTTATTTGCGGCCGAGTCATTAGCTAGGTGTCGCGGATTAAGCCGACTTAGATACGGGGGCATTGCATTTGTGCCGTATAAAACGATGACCTGATGGAGGCGGAGACTGACGAGCGAGAACTACGAGCAAAGCGAGACGCGTGTCTACAATCGGGAATCTGATAAGTGACGGACTTTGCGCGTTTTATCGAATTACGACCTTCTGCTTTACGTTTGGACTTGTTGTGTTCGGTTATATTTGTACCTGTGTTATACGTGTTTGTATAGTTCTAATAAACTCTATAGTGTTTCTAACGGCATTTTAATTCGAGTCTCGCGACTCGTAACAATATAATAAAATATTTTAAACCTGTGTTTAGGATATTGTAGTTTGAGGTTATGTCTTCAGTGTAGCAGCAGCGGGGGCTAAAATACGTTACTCTCACACTATGATATCCAGTCGTCATGAGCACACCGCTCCGGGCGAGGGTTTTCGTTTCATGGTGTTGAATGAGAGCACGTCAATGTTCGCAATCATCTCGCCTTTCATGGAGTGGCTGGTAGCTTACACCTATTCCGCCCTTGGTGAACAGTATCCATATCGGGTATTAACTATCAGGCCTATCGGTTACTGCCTGTCAGGGCCCGCGGTGTTATTCATATAGTTTTCTGCACCCCTGGCAAAAGGAGATGGAAAGAACACGAATAGGAACTGAAATAGGCATAATGAAAAAGGCAGTATTACTCCAGGTGAGTGAGTCCCATACTCTGCCATCACGATCCGTAGGCGATAAGTATACCGTAAATATAAATTCAGATCAAAATAGTCTTTTTTAACAAAATAAAACCATCTTCACATTAAAAACCAAATAATAAATATTTAACCGACTTCTTCCTACAACACCTTGAAGTTGGTGCCAAGTAAAACATAAAAATTACTATATTTTGTAAATTTGTTGTTGTTCTTTTATTAATATATATTTTTTGGTTTTTAGGGTGAAGTCGGCTTTGTTTTTGTTAAAAAAGAATTATTTTTTACTGTTTAGTTGAGCAAAATTAAATACTTTAACAGCTTTAGAAATTATACATTAAGCACCTGCAGGAATTGTACAACTGACACGCGTATATAAATTTGCCATCTCACTCTTTGGTGTATATGCTCTTCAACGCGGGTTGCTCTCGATTTCCTTGCGATTTACAAAATATATCCTGACATGGTGACTATGGGACCATCTCGGGACTTAAAAAAACAATTAGAAAATCGATCCAAAATTTACGGAAAAATCGCGTAACACGCCCACAAAAAAAATAAGCGCCTGTAGAAAGTGTAATACTGGCACGCGTATACAAGCTTTTTTATTGGAAACATGTAGGCTCTCGGAGTTTTTTAATAATGGTTACTCTCGATTTCTCTGGAATCCACTCATGAGATCCTGACTTGATGACGATGGAACCGTCTTGGGAGTATAGACTTACGAGTAAAGAAAGAAAAAATTGAAAACTGGTTTAGAATTGACGCAGATATCGTGTTACGAAGAAGTCTGTTATCAATTTTCGTATTGTTACGAGCTACAGGACTCGAATTAAAATAAATGCTGTTGGAATTACTATAGAGTTTATTAGAACTGTACAAATACGTATAAAACAAATATAAATAAAACTGGATGCAACCAGTTCACATTGCACGATTCAATACAATTTGACACGCGCAAAGTCCGTCGTCTATATCGCTAATCGAGAGTACTACAAACGTCTTACTCGTATCGTAGTCGTCTCTTGACTGCCCCACCCCTCCATTCAGGCATTGTTTTATACTAACTATACAGTACAAAAAAATCGGCCGCGTGCACTGAGTTTCCGAGAAATAGTAATTTGGACACCTGGTTATCTATTCCTGCGAACGGCCAACGAAGTCAAAAACAATAACAATAGGCTATTGTCTAATTGCCAATTTTAAATACGAAGTAATAAAAAGAACTTCGAATGCGGGAGGGGCAATAAACAAGATGCGCAGCATTTCTTTGTCGGTATGTGACAATAGGTATGCAGGTGGCCCAACTTGTAACAGTATGTTTCTCTAATTCTTTGAAATCCACTCATTAGATCGTGACATGGTGACTATGGGATCAATACGGGAGTGTAACTTTTCGATTTAAAAAAATCTTGAAAATCGGTTCAAACGGGGAAATCGAGTAACAAACATACAAAATAAAACATACAGACAAATTGAGAACCTCCTCCTTTTTGAAGTCGGTTAAAAAGTGTCTTCAGTGTGTCTAATCTCTACTTATATTATTACTTTAGATATGTCCGCCATTTTACGGGTTATAGAAAAAATAATAAACATTAAAGAGTAGACTCTCCATTTTTGATATTTTATTATTTACAGCATATTTTCTGAGACAAGTATAATCAAATTTAAAGTTTTAATAAGATCCTGTTTTTTTTTAACTTATTTCGTCACCAAGTCATATCCCAATAAAGTATAATTTATGCTTCAAAGAAATAATTAATTTTGACATGAATTCATAATTCATCAAGAGTTCAAGGGATTAATATTGAAATAGCTGTATTAGCGCTGACAGGTGAATTTATGCTAATAGGAATCGAGCAGACAAGGCTGTGCTAAGAGGTGATACGCGCACAAATAGGTTTATTAAAACGGATATGCCGCAGGCTTATTGATACAGGCTCATAAATTTGATAAATATATCACTTAGTAAACTATTGTCTAATATAAAAGCAAAGTGAACCAAAAGGAAGGAATGAATTATGTGAAAGACGACATGAAGAAGATTGAAAGCAATACTCATGACCGGTTCCTATATCTATTCATTCATTTTCCTTCAACGTCAGTCAATCGCAGTCCACTACTGGACGTAGGCCTCGCCAAGTTTGCGTCATACATTCCGGCCCTTCGCCTTTATTATTCATACGGCGATCTTATGCAGGTCGTCCATCGGGCTGGAGAGCGTCCGATACTATGCTTACCGATACGCGATTTCCACTCCAGGACTCGTCTGTTCCATCAGCCATCGGTCCTGTGAGGGACATGAACAGCCCATTGCCACGTCAACTTCTAATTTTACGAACAATGTCGCTTACTTTGCTTCTCTTACGGATATGCTCATTTCTGATTTTCTCCATAATGTATAGCTCACTCAATATTACGTTGAGTGACTTGGAATTTGTGGACCAATCCTCCCGTCACTGTCTAAATCTCAGCTGCATAGGTCTTGGAGGAAGCAGTCACTCATTTTCTTTACTACTGTTTAAAATATAACATAAACTCCATACAAGGAATGTTAATCTTCTACCATAATGCATGTTAATGACATCGTTTCAGTAGGTCAGATGAAACTCGAAATGGTTTTTTGGTCATTGCTGCCGTTGCAATTCACATACATCTAAGAATCTTTATCATCCCAATGCTAAACGAAGTTTCGCTGGCACTTGCTAATAAAGTAATATGACAGCAATATCCATGATATATTAAAGCTCGTTCTTTTGTGTGTAAAATATTTTAAGCTGGGTCCAGACTTGTGAAATTTTATCGAACAAGACTATGTCAAAAGTGCCTGTCTGTACTGGTAATGTGGACTTTGTTTATCACGCGAACGATATAATGTTACGATATGACCCACTCCAAACTTCCGAAGAAACGGTTCAAAGGGTAAAATATGTACGGCGAAACAATCTATGAGGGCACCGATCTCTGACTGTTGCGCATTAACGACACGTCTCATGGGTCGATCTAATCAAAGTCGGTCCTTTCAAAGGATTTTTGCTATTATCAATGTGTCTAGGATACTTCCACACTTGTATTTATATCACGCGTTCAAGTAAGCTGATGCTACCGGTCAAAGGATCGTGTCGCGAGGTGTATTCGCCCCCTACCTCTCCCCTCGTTGTCACTCGCTCGGTGCCTCATTCGCTGATTGGCCTTGTGTAGTTGGAGGGTGCACTGTGCATTTACCGAAACTGCAATGAATACCGAACGTGTTTTGCCTTGACATGGTTCGATGCCGTGTCATACGTCCACATTTAGCGTACACGTCTATGGATATGTCATGAAGTCTGGTTCGATGACATGTTACAAGTCAGGACCCCGCTTTAGATTTTCATAGAAAATGTAAACGTGATATCTGTATCCAATTGTGTTTGTGCAAATGCTTTTGATGTACAATTAAGTACCTGTCAAGTTAACTTAGTGTCATTCAAACTTAAACTCAAAGATCCATCAGTCTGCAGCAATTAGCAGTAATAAATCAGTTAATTGTATTAATGCATTTAAATTCATACATCCATTAGGGCCGTTAACCTCTAAGATATACAGCTGACGTGAATTAGTGTGCCATTATAATAAAACAATTGACTACCAGATCTCTCGTACTTTAGAATTAATATTGTTAAAGGATCTCTTTGTGTATTTATTTTGAAACTGTGCTTTGTCCGTGGATTCGGTTATCGTGAATTAATAGAGTGAAACTATTTATTGTTTTCTTACAATATACGAGTTTTGTCATAGACTTGACAATGACATGATGACTTCTTCCTAATATCTCAAACTTAAGAAAATATCATTAAATATGGTTTTGAATTAAAATTTATAGATCTCTTTTTTTTGAGAAATAGTACGTAGTTTATTATTGATGGCTTTTTTGGGTCATTTGAAACTTTAAACTTTTCTCCTGAGACAATTTCAAAATAGCCTTTCACCCCTCGATGTCATACATACGAATGTATAAATGTGAAAGTAAGCCTGTTTTTTTTTATAATACTTGGCAAGGAGAGGAGGAGAGGAGATTACATCCTGAGGATATAGGCTAATTTGTGTGTCTCAAAAACAATCTTGATAGTTTGAAATAGGGGATATTTACCACCCCTGGTCTAGAGTATGCCGCCCCATAAGAACCTTGAGTTGTGTTCCAGCTTTAGTGGCCAAGTTCCAGTATGTTTTAATAGAGCAGCAGTGGTGCTAATATCTAAAGGCGATGGTAATCACTTTCCATCAAGTGGCCCGTCTACCTGTCTGCTGAACTCATGCAATGAAAAAAAAAAATTATTTAAGTGCTACATAATTAAATACCTGTTTCAACGTTACAGTTGCGGGTTCTTTTTTTATTGAGAGTTCAAAAAAGTGTTGATGAAATTGCTGATAACAACCAGGTTTATCCATAAAGATTTTTTTCCTTTTTGACGGATTTGTGAATTACCGAATTTATAAAGATAGTATCCATAGAATTTAGTCAAATCACAAACTTTTGTTTCTAGAAGAAAATGATGATATGTATTAGATAAAGCTATGAATATATAGATATTAATATTTTTATAACGAAAATTGAAAGAGTTTCTACGGAATTCAAAAGTATTTAAAGTAGTAGCGAATAATAAAAGTAATATTGAAATCTAATTAAAATTAAATTACTATCAGACAAAATTCTAATTACTGTTAACATTTTATATGTGTAGAGTACCACTCTGTTTAATTAGTTAAGGTTCATTTTCATACGCTCTCAAGTAATTTACTGACGGCCGTAGACTTTATATATTTGTTTTCTCGTTAAAACCTTTCTGAAATTAAGGGGTCATTTAGCCTTAACGATGAACATTAAATTTTAGTTCTTAGTTTTATTAATGCTTTGTTTAAATAGTTTTCTAAATATTTAATATAAAATAAGTATACAGATACAGATAAATAAAAAACTCAAGCGGAAAGACCATTCATGTTCGTGATAGAGCAGACAAATTGCAAGAGTCTCGAACGTTGGTACGGCCATGTTTTACGGAAACCAGCTAATTATGTGGGAAACAAATGCTCGCTTGACGTCGTGAAGGATGACATGCGTACCAATGCTTTCAAAATATGGGATGCTGAAGACCTCGATAAGTATCAAGAAAATTATGAAAGCGGAATCGGAATGCGAAAGCAGAATGCTCCGAATGCAATTGGGATTTAACGTTTGGATAATGATGACCAGATAGATAGAAAATTCAGGTAAAATCATGGCCACAGGCGTTTAAAAAGGAGAAAATAATCAGTATATAAGATTTTGGAAATTTTTACAATTGTGTTTTTTACTAGACGATTATCATCTCTTGCAGCAGCGGTGCGGAATCGAAAGTTTACCGAGCACACTTATACTTCCTGCTTCGCTGGTTATTATGTCGTTTCAGCACCGATTCCGATTCATTGTAATTCTTTCTTAAATTAATGTTCTAGCATTATTTATGATTGTATAGATTCGCGTTTGACCACTCCCTCACCTGATGTTGAGTGATTACGCGGTCTAGGATGGAGAACGCTTATCTAGATATCTTACTCGTCACTTGAAGACTCTTAGATCCTGTTTGTTAGGAAAACAGACTCCGGAAAATTGTTCCATTATTCGGCAGTGCACATCAAAAACTATAAAAAGGACCGCTTCGCCCTGACTGGTGGTATTTCCACCATGACAGGATGGCGCAAACCAGTATTTCTGATTGTCCAATGATAAAATGAGGACGCGGGAACTGGCATATGTTGTTCTGGGTGAAACCCAGCCAACCCCGAAATGTATCCGATATACGATCGATAGCCTAGCGACCGTGCGCTTACACTCAAGACTTTGAATTCGAGCATTAATAGCGGGTCAGTTGACCGCGCGTGTTGAGGTAGACAGTTCTCTATCTAATACGCATGGTACGGCGGCGGCGGTGTTATTTCAGTGACGTTGCGCGACGACACAACATCGTCAGCCAACCATCCTTCTTAAAAGGGCACAGATCACGAGATCTCAAAATGACCGATTTCATTCCAATCATATAATCAAAAGAAGAAACCAATCAAAATGACCTAAACAGTTGCTGTAAACGATTTCGGTTCAGAGAGTATTTCTATGTTTGTGTGGAATAAAACAAGAAGGGTTAATTTGATTTGAATACCTTCCCCATCTAATGTAACACTTACTGACGGAAGAGGTAAACAGAATTGATTGTTGGCCCCGCTTACTTTTATTGCGCGCAGGACAAATTTATTAAAAACAAAGTAAGAAATGTGGCGCCATTTTATTGCTCCCGAGAAATCCCTTCAGCTATTAACAACAGGGCGGGAAGCAAGTGCTACGACAATAAGTGTTTTTTGGGTTTTCGAAAATCTCACTCAGTATTTTTTTTATTTTGTTAATAATTAATACAGAATTTACAATGAAACCTTAAAAGTGCGTTAGCTACCGTTAATGAAAATGTTGTCAATACTTTTTTGGTTTTTCTTCTATCCCTCGCGAGAGGTACCCACCCTTTGTCACCCTGAACAGACACATCGTCATGGTAACCTGTCACTACTACATATACTACTGCACTACTTTAAATTCTGAAGTAATATAATAACAAGTTTCCACGACGAAGTGTTTGTATAGTGTCCATAAAGGGAAATACGACGTCAAGGAAACTTGCCATTGCATTACTTAAAAAATGCAATGACAGAGTGACAGGTTACCAGGGTGACGAGAATTAGAGAATTGCAACCATTTGTGCAGAATAAAAAAGCCGTGGTAAATTAATGGTTAGCGCATGCTTCCTAAACCCAAAGGGCGCGGTTTCGAATCTGGGCAGAAAGCATGCACCACTTAGCCAGTTTTTTGACCTAATGTGCATATTGCGTAAGTACCATATGGTAACGGTGAAGGAAAACATCGTGATGAAACCTGCACATCGAGATAACTGATATATCAAACCCGCCAATCCACCTTGGACAAACGTGATAAGTAGACCGTCCGTTCCCACCATATGAAATGGGAGACCCGACCCTAGCAATGGGACGCTTATGGTCTGTCATTATAAACAGAATTTCATGATGATCGGTTGAGCAATTAACCGTTCGTCGTAGTTCATTTGCCTTACTATAGGTTAAAATTCGACATAAGCTCCATACAAGCAGTTTCAAAATTCAATCGATGGTAACACAAACGAATGAATAGTATGATATAGGAACCAGCCCTAAGTCGTCGAAGCAAAATCGGTACAAAAAAACTATTATGTAAGACTGTTTTACTCTGTGCCACGATCTCTGTCTACACTCAGAAAAAATAGGAGTGAATATACATTTTTTATCCATAAAATCGGATCTCGGCCGTTATTAGAATGGAAAACATTAAGGGAAACAATATCTTTGCCTTTATGAAACACGATAGGCTTCTTTTTGGAACTTTGCCCGCAAAAGGGGGAAAATGTAGGAACCTTGTCTCTCTAAGTAGGCACGTTATATGGGGATACTCAGGACTGCTGGCGCCATTTTACTACAAGGAAATAAGTGGCCAAAGGAATTTTAATGAACATACATGTACCACTTTATCACGTACTAGGGTCTTCACGTTTGAGTAAATTTTGCATCCGTATATCTGTACAAATAAATAAAAATTAAGTGTCTGTTTGTAACGTCAAAATAACAGCTTTTTACTAAATGCATATAAAATACTTACACAAAAAACCAATTTTTAAAAATTTTATCTGTCCGTGTCTGTTTGTTCCGCCTAATCTCTGTAATGGCTCGATCGATTTTGACGGAACTTTCATTGGCAGATAGCTGATATTATAAGGAGTAACTTAGGTCACTTTTATTTTCGAAAAAAAATGATGGGCCCACATGTACGCCGCCACCGTCGCCGCAGCAGAAGGCAAATTAAATTAAATTCCGCGCGGGCGAAGTCGCGAGTGACAGCAAGTTTCATATATTTTTAAATCCAAAGTTCACACAAGGGATGTCGAAAATAAGCCCATAACATAAACCCGATGTTTGCAATCAATCACACTATTTAACGATGTTTCAAATACAAAATTCAAATTCAATTTTTTTATTCTAAATTATTTCCACTGGAGAACACTTTTTGTAGGTCATACATTAAAAGTCAGA
Source organism: Dendrolimus houi (assembly GCA_039645545.1). Classification (NCBI taxonomy): domain Eukaryota; kingdom Metazoa; phylum Arthropoda; class Insecta; order Lepidoptera; family Lasiocampidae; genus Dendrolimus; species Dendrolimus houi. Next base: position 20,878,780 of record CM077120.1, read on the forward strand.
ATTGAAATCTACTTCCTATTCTATGTACACTTATGTTTAAGTGTCTTATTCAATATGTTATGTTAAACATTATATATTGAAGTAGAAAATGTAAACCGAAAAAAAATATTTTTCAACCCTTACTATACAATAAATTAAACTAAAAATAAACTATATATACACATTAAAATATGAGAACTATACAAACGCACAGATAGGGCAAAAAGGCTAAACGGACTTAAAAATAAGATTAAATACGAAAATAAACTAAGTAATAAATGGTAAGACGATCCTATAAATAAACCTAACTAAAAAAAAAAACCTATATCAAAGCCCGTCCAGCCCCACCAGACCACTGTCGCTGGGCGTTGTACCTAGAAGACTGGCAGCATTACCTCGCTGGATACAGAGGCTAATACTTTGAGCGAGGTAAGCTCCAGCCTTCCGGTCTCTTGTATCGACCAGAGGTTTAGACGACCAGTAGAAAATGGGTTAAATTCAAAATGTAATAGTATATATATATACTATTTAAGTAAATTTTATTCAAATTCCTAACTCGTAAAAAAAACTAAAGTATAATACAAACATTTTCAAGCCTGTGTGGAAGAAACAAATATATTTTATATATATTTGTATATTTAAACCACGAATTTATTTATATATTGGGATAGTGAGTAGCCTAGTTTTGACCCAAGTTACAGGCTATCTCTTTTTTGTTTATTAAAACGCACAAAATAAAGCATTTCCACCTCGGCAAAAAATCTGTAATGACCAAATGACCAAGGTCTTAATAACATAAAAAAAAACGAAAAATAATTTCTAAGAAAAGCTCTTACGCATAATAGTTTTCGAGGTTTATCGGCTCGTAAAAATAAGTGTATTTGTTAATCAAATTCAGAATGTGATTATGAACCTTTTCTAAATTTCATTATGAAGAGCCGATAAACCTCGTCGTAATTACTATAAATAAGGGGGTAAAATTATTATCCGAATCTATTTACTTTGGTCCTATTTAAATTGCGAGTAACATTCGAGCCTGTCATTATGTTCAATTTCTTTCGAACAACACAAAGAGCGCTTTTCCCGAACCACCTAGTCATGCTCCCGATTTACAAAAACGGTTATTGGTTGGAAAAATATTATCAGCCGAGCACCGCACTAATCTTTTTAGCTATTTCAAGCTTCATTCGACTGAGAGATCTCGTTTGAAGTTTTATTTCTAAGAGAAAATCTTAAAAAGTTTATTGATAGGAATATTTTCATATTAGTTAAGATTTCTTTTAAGCTAGGCAGCCTGGAAGAGATCGCTTTTGGCGATAAGGCTGTCTGTTGTTTTACTAAGAAGTATAGTAATTATGCATTTTGTTTTTATATTTGTTTATTTTGATGAGCAATAAAGTGTTATCTATCCGTCTATCTTTCTAAATATTCTCGTTTAGTGTTCATTTTGCACAAAATACACAGAAAGATAAGTGTTTACAGATAACATTTTCTAAATGACCAATTTTTCAGGTTTTTTTATTGCTGAAGCACAGCAGACAGGCTCACGACCCAATTGTGATGGAAAGTGTTTACCATCGCCTATGGAGATTAGCAACACCAGAGGTTTTACCAAAGGGCTGCCGGCCTCGAAGGGGAAACTGGAACCTGGCCACTGATGCCAGAACACGACTCAAAGTTGTTATGGCGGCATACTCTAGACCAGGGGTGGTAGCCATCCTGTCGGGCAAATGCCCTACCACCTGGCTGTGGGTTGTTTTGTCGCCTCTTACGACAGGCCATCCGGCCGGAGAAATTAGTATTCTTCCGTTCCTGGACGAAGCAAAGTCAGTAAAGATAATACAGTATTTATAAAGCTATTAGTTCCTTAAATGTATTCCAAATATTTAGGCAGTGGTCGAATGCGTCTTACTTAAAGCGTTAAAAAATACCGTTAACGCATAGCCACATTAATGCATATACATATTGTTACAAGTTTGCGGCACTCGAATTAAAATGCCGTTAGAATTATTATAGAGTTTATAAGAACCGAACGCAATAAATCCAAACGTAATGCAGAAGGTCGTAATTCAATAAAACGCGTAGTCTGTCACTATTAGATTTCCGAATGTACACACGTCACGCCTAGATCGTAGTTGTAGCTCAACTGACCCCCTCTCTCAATCAGGCCATCGTTTTTTACTTCATAAATGCAAATGTGCAAACGCCCGGCAACGTCGACATAATTTCCTAGAATTAGCTTGTACTTATAATCCGCAACACGTGACTTATGAGGCTCCTGAGCGACTGTAAACGAGGACAATAGGCTGTTCTCCATAATAACTAGAGACGTGTGCCAATAAATGAGTGAACAAAAGTAGACGATCATAAAAAGGATTACAATTAGTTCAAATGTCGACAGGCTTCGTTGGAGCCTAAGTTATAACAATATGTTTTTTTCTTGCCAACTCCTCCGTCATAGTTCAAGACAGAGCATTTTCTTTACATGACTTGTGTTTATCTTATCCTGAAACTCGGAATTAATATATGGGGGGGGGGCTAGTAATCAAAACTTATATTCTAGCACATTTTCTTATTTACTAATACATTTATATGTTTATTTAATTACTTTCTATCTATTATATGTTTATTTAGTTTTACACTTATCTGTATGTTACACGTTTTTTCCTATCGACTTATATCTATTTACGTTTTGCTTCTAATTATACATTTTACTTTATTAATGTGAGGTTATGTACTTTTTATACTATATACTATTAACACTGTGTGTATATACAATTATATACCACCAGTGTTATTTGTTGACCCGTCTTTAACAATATCGCATTTCAAATGACCCATTAAACCCATCGCTATATCTCGTGAAACAGCCTAAATCTTTAACACTGATGCAGATAAGTCCCAATAATAGAAACATAATCTAATCATCTATCATATCATCTCATATCATGTAATCTATCATTTAATAGTCCATAACAATCACTCTCTCGTTTTAAACTTAAAGGGTTTGCATGAAACAGATCGCTTATAGCCAAAAATACTCTCCAATGTTAATAATATGTAATATATTATAACCTTATTTTAGTATGTGGTATTAAGAAACTTTACAAAAATTATAATACTTTGACCTTTCGTTTTTAATTAGAAAGAAGAAATTAGTACGCAAATCTAAACTTCTCATCTTTGTGTACAAAGAACGCGCTGAAAACGTAACAAACAAACCAATAATACAGACACTTTACGATAAAACTTTTGAGAGCGAATCATAAAATGATACTATCAACATTATATGTATATACGACGAGATCGTGTTTAAATAAAAAGAATTGAAGTAGTAAAATAATTAATTTTAATTTTTTAATTTAAAAATAAGCTAGCAATATTTAAGTTGTATATTAACATCTATATCTAACCTTCTTATATTTGGCTGATATCTGATCTATATCTTGCTGTAAATATTATATATTTTTTATTCCGCGCAGGAACCGAAAAGAATACTAATATCTCCGGCCGGGCGGCCTGTCGTAAGAGGTGACCAAACAACCCACAGCCAGGTGGTACAGCACTTGCCCGACTGGATGGCTACCCCTGGATAGAGTATGGCGTTCCATCACAGTTGGGTCGTCAGCTTCAGCTATAAAAAAAATTACACTATATTCTCTTTTAGTTCGTATAATTTTCACGATATCTTGGAAACAATACTGTTGATGTAGGATTTTTCTTAAGCTATTTTTTGACCTTTGCAAAAAACGTCGTTTTTTGCAAAGGTTTACAAAATAATAGCTGTAAACGAAATTTTACAACTATTATTTACAATCATTACGTAAAAAAATTAAAACTAAAATATACCTATACTAATAATATCTATATACAATTTAATTTATAAAAGATAATATTTACAAATAGTAAATGGGTCGGAAATCATCATCAGTTGGGAACGTCCCCAAAGCGCTGGCCGAGTTACCAAGTTCTATGGCAACACTTATGCGTTGCCCAAAATACAGGCCAGAGTTTAGGTCGCGTGAGACATCTATCAACTATTTTATTTAATTAAGTTATATCCTTGGAAAAGTAACAAATAATGAATATCTTTACAAAATCGAGCATTTATTTGAATGGGATATCAAATTAAAATCGCGCTTAACTTTATTAAAATATCCTATTTAAAATCTATATAATATCTTAATTATTTTTAAGATTTTACCAATCGCTTAAGAGACTAAACTTAAGACCACGGGATCTATCAGCAACAATCAACAACAGCAACTATCCTCAAAGACATTTATAACTCATTGACACCCATTCCTACATACAACCTTCTATGTACATTTCCCCCTGCTAAGAACTATTAAATACATATTCTATAACTGTAGATTTAATTTATTTCTAATGAATAAATACTTTTATTAAATAGAAGAAGACTTTTATAGAAATCTCACGCTACCAAAAGGCTGGCCTGTATCTTAGGCAACGCGTAGGCGTTGCCAACTAACATGGCAACGCGGCCAGCGTTTTGTGAACGTTCCCAACTGACTGTGATTTGGGGCCTATTTATTATTTGTATTTTTAGGATAGATTAATTGTTTGTTTATCTTAATTCAATTTTGCCAAAGTTGTGAATCCGTTTTATAATTAGATAACTTTTACAGTTTCATTTATATTCAAAGCGCTGTAGAAGGACTTATTGTACTTAATATGTTTATTCCCTATTTATTTTATTTTGATTATTTAAGTAGTGATTATTATATTGAGAAAATAAAACTAAAATATAAATTAAACTAAATAAAAAATTAAATTATAAATAAATTATTATAAAGTATGCAACAAATCGCTGCCAGAGAAAAGCGTGCGCGTGTGATTCGTTTCGCGAAATACGAACCAGCCTTCTGATCACGGGTGGTATCAAAGAGTTTCTTACAAATTTCTTTGAAGAGACTCTTTGCCGATGGACCCCACGAACCTAAAGTTTCAACTCCAAACGGTACAAATATACAACCCCATTAAATGTTTTAATTTTAAGTGTGTTATTTTAAAATGAATCCAAAATAATAATATGCGCAATTAAAAAGATCTAAAATTGCAGAAAGTTAGTGTTCAGTTTTCACTTTTGAATTACTTTGAGTAAAACGTAGAAACTCCCACGTGACATGTGACGGAGGTTGCCTCGTATCGCGGCTGTCACGGGCTCGAATCTCCGTCTCGACTTTCGAGATAGAAACGTCTCGACTTTACAGATAGAACGAATACCAACATCTTGAATATATTTCAAGTACTTCCCGTTTGGCACGAGTTTCTGGCATAAAGTTATTCTTGTGAGAGTTTTAGTTGGAATAGAATATGTTTCGATCCTTTGTGATTTTTATCTTGTATGCATTTTTGATAAAACACGTCCGGAACTGTTATCTTGTTTTTTGAATCCTTTTATACTAAATTATTATTGCCATGTTCAAAACAGTATATGTATCTACATCTTATATATAAAAATCAATTGCTGTTCGTTAGTCTCGCTAAAACTCGAAAACGGCTGAACGGATTTGGCTAATTTTGGATTTGAATTATTTGTGGAAGTCCAGGGAAGGTTTAAAAGGTGAGTAAATGTTAAAAAAATGCTTGAAATATAGTAAAAACAATAATTTCGCCTTCCCTTAGAAACTGCGCATAGGCGGTACGAAGTTTGCCGGGTCAGCTAGTTATAAATAAATAATCGGCAGGCAAACACACATATTGTAATTTATGCAAGTTACATTTAAGTTATAATATACAACGGACTTCTTCGGGGCTGATCCCAGACACCCAGACCATAGAAAAGAAACAGAGGAAAATCGTTTCCGACATTTATTATGCCGGAAATCGAACCCGGAGCCTCTGCATTGCAGTGAGGTAGGTCGACAAAGGCTTAGCTCGCTGCTAAGTCAAAGAGGCTGTCGACATTCAATACGTCGCATCTGATTTACTTAGCTACCTTTATACATTTTTTTATTGCAGGAGTTCAGCAGACAGGCAGACGGCCCACTTGATGTTTAGCGTTTACCATCGGGGAGAGTGGAACCTGGTCACTAATGCCGGAACACAACTCAAGGTTGCTATGGCAACATACTGTAGACCAGGGGTGGTAGCTATCCAATCGGGCAAATGCCGTACCACCTGGCTGTGGGTTGTTTAGTCGCCTCTTACGACAGGCCGCCCGGCCGCAGTAAGGAAGAAAACATTTAGGGAATGTAAGTATTTGCACGTCATGTAAATGACAAAACATACTGGAAACTTTATATTATGTAATACCTATTCATGTACCTATGTTTTTACAAATAAAGATTGGTTGATTGATTGATTGATATATATAAAATTCTTCTGTGCGTGTGTATGTGACTGAACTCCTCCTAAACGGATGTACCGATTTCGATGAAATTTTTTTTCTGTGTTCAGATGGATTCGAGAATGGTTTAGATCTACAATTGGACCCGGTAGGTGGTGCTGCAATCAGGTTCTAAATTTTATTTCTTCAAGGCAGGACAACGTCAGCCGGGACAGCTAGTAGTAATATAAATACGAAAGCTACATTGTCAGCTTCACAGAATGGATTACTTGTGACAAAATTTTATTTGTAGGTAACTTTCAGACAGACAAAAACGGTCATATATGATTGGACATATTTGAATTTAGCCATTGATTATCTCAGACAGACATTTTAATTTAATTATTTATTTTTATTTATTTATTAGTAACAAATTGTAAAGTAGGTACATAAGATAATAGGTATAGAAAGAATACTTCAATATAATGTTTGTTGATATTCTGTAAAGAAATAAATGTAGTGTATACTACAATTTCAACCATAAGCAAGAAATTCAAGATGAAAGTAAAAATAGCAAAACCATTTTTCGTGTTTCCACAATTTTTGAACCCAATATTTTGAAAGCTTTTGCGAAAGAAATAGGTGAAATATAGTCCTGATAAGCAGTATTCCTGGTAAGGACTTCATATTTGACTGTTGATAAGACAACTGCAAATGTCGTCGTGGTAGCGTAATGGATAACGCACGCATCCCTAACACAAAGGGCGCGGGTTTGAATCCTGGCCGGAACGCATGCACCACTTAGACAGTTTTCTGACCTAATGTGCATATTGTTACAATTACGTGTTAACAACGGTGAAGGAAAACATCGTGACGAAACCTGTATATCGAGATAACCGATCTGTCGAACCTGCCAAGCCGCCTTGAACAAGTGTGACGGGTAAACTGTGCGTTCCCCAATAGTGGGTGACCCGAGCCCGGCAGTGGGACAACTACAATAGGAACTGTTATTTGCTTTAAAAGTATTATATATAACTAACGGAGCTAACAAAGGTATAGCTTCCCGAAGTTCCATTTTATATGTTTTTATTATAACAAATAACACGCAGCTCGTCTATCATCATTTGGTTTCATACATTTTTTGTTTTAGTGTAACTGAATATAATTAATAATTTTAAGATAGGCATCGAATACCAGTTTATTTACGAGAATAACTAGCATAGTACCAAACACCTGAAACACGACGCGGCGTGCAGTCGGTCCACGTCAAACGTAAATAGAGCAAAGCCTTTATAAATGTCACACCCCCGGTGCAAGCATCAGAGCCGTAGTTACGAGAAAATTAGTTTTAGTATTGAACGCAGAGTCCTTAATGGGTTATTGAATTTTTAATTACGTGCCTAGGTAAATAACTGTTGGAGAATATTAAGAATATATATTATTAATTTGAAAAGAAACCTATGCTTAAGAATTTTTTTGCACAATTCTAAGCTACGTTGTTTTTTACTTAAAAATGATCGCTTCTTTCCCCGTGTTTCTGAAGATGACCAAGACAAAAAAAGTTGAAAATTAGGAGTTTTCCTAATTCATATTAATTTTAAAGCAAAGCTATTTTCCAAATATTTATAATTTTGATGAAAATATTACGTATTATTTAATTTATTTTAAGGATTTATTTTTACGTATGATTAATTTAGATAATAATAAGTTGTAAGTGTACTTAGAGCCGATTTGTTAATCAGAAGATAAAAGTTATTCTATAGAATAAAACACAACATGGGGAAATTAAAAATGTCAGTTGCTTGAATAAAATAGTTGAATTGTTTTACTTTTGAATTCAGTCAGTATATGATTTATTCGACTGATGATGACGACGACTTTTATCTGATGACTGAAAAACCCGGCCCTTAGCAAAGTAAAATAAATACCCAAAGACTAAGAAAAATATAAAAAATTATGAACACAGCCATAAGTAGTTCAATTTTATAAGTATAGTTGTTTTCAAATCCTGTTTAATAACTTTCTAAGGAAGCATCCATCTATCCATCCTATACCATATATTTGCATAATATAAGGTCAGAGCACATAAAAAGATAAACACTAAACTCATTAATATTTCGATGAAATCATATGGCATTAAGTATATATCTACTTATATATATATATATATATATATATATATATATATATTTAATGTCTGTACATATAACACTTGTGCATTTAATACTAAAATGTAAGTAGTCGTACTATAGTTTGAGTATACCACCATCACTATTATCATCTGGAAGAGATACCTTTTTAGTGATAAGACCACCGTTTGTGCATAATTGGGTAGAGTTTTAGTCTGTAAGTTCATATTTTTGTATTGGTGTACAATAAATAGTTATCTATCTATCTCGTCCTATTAATCGTCCAAAAGTTTCAAAGCACGGTCTAATGCTAAAAATACCGCACACACTAAACTTATAAAAAGGAAGAATGTTGATTTCAAAAAGACGAAAATCCACTTTCTTCATATCAGTGGAACGGAATTCCAGGTAAAAGGTACGGTTGGCAAAACAAAAGTATAGTCATGCAACAAACGGCCACCATAACTCTAGATAAATGCTTAATGGACGTATCGTGTTTTGCCGGATACATTAAATGCTTGTTCCACGTTTAAATTTTCAACGTGTTTGTACTGCTTTTTTTTAAATGTAATATAGAACACATTTAAAATGGGATTTTTGTTAAACCGTTGCTTGTATAGTAGGGGAGCCCAAGATACTAAATGTGGAGTTACTCGAGCGTCGCGGGGACATTTCGAATTGTGAAGATTAGATGCTAAAAAAAAGATTATATGATGTATGCCTTTCACTGGTGGGGTGAGTTTGTACGTACAGGTTTAAAAAAAAGAGTCTCACAGATATACTCAAGCGCGTCAGATATTCAAAGGAGATGTTAAACCCTAAAGGAACTCCTATTCAAACGACTGACGATTTGGACGCGACCAAAAGTCATGACCGATTTTTGAAAATGCAAAACAAACGTAACATTGAAATACTGACGTATACTATTTATCCGTGCAGGAACGGAGAAAGAATACAATTTCCTACGGACTGGCGGCCTGTCGTAAGCGGCAAAAAAAACAACCCACAGCCAGGTGGTAGGGTATTTGTCCGACTGGATGGCTACCACCCCTGGTCTAGAGTATGCCTCCATAACAACCTTGATTTGTGTTCCGGTATTAGTGACCAGGTTCCAGTCTCCCTTAAGAGAGCAGCAGCGCATTTGTAGCGCCTTTGGTGTTGCAAATGTCCATAGGCGATGGTAACCGCTTTCCATCAAGTGGGCCGTCTGCCTGTCTGCTGAACCCTGCAATAAAAAAAAACTAATTTAAAGTAAATTTTGGAGTTTGCATCATCCTTCCCAGTTTCGACAGTAGGACATATTGCATAATTATTGTAACTAGTGGTCGCCCGTGCTCGAATTTCGACCATAATAATTAAATGTCAAAGACTATAATTCTATAATCACAGATTTCGCCAAGGCTACACTATTAATTTGACTTAAACAATAAACAAAAAAGTATATATGCGTGTGTGTCAAATACATGGTAGTGTAATGTATTTTTATGCATAATTGAAAAAAGATCATTCGTCGCTTCTTCTCTATATAAACTATAAGTGTGCGAAATTTCATATTCCTCATACCCAAAAGGGTACAAAGTTTTTGCTTCACGAATCAATATGTATATAGATATCGTGGTTAAGGACCTAACTTGTTAAGAAGCGACATAAAATAAATTAAAAAAACAATGTTATAGGAGACGTTTGTTTGTTCTTTCTTTACAGCTTTGGATACCAGCTTATTGTCGTGAATTTTTTATTCATACTAATATACAAATATTAAATTCATCATGTTTGTTTGTTATGTTTCACGTGTAAACAGTTTTGTAATTAAACTTGACTTTATCCTCGGAAATGATGTATCCCTAGCTAACCAGTAGGTTACCATTTGTAATAAAAATAGTATTGATAGATGGGAAATAGGGCATGAAATCTTAAATTCAAATTCAAATTTTTTATTCAAAATAAGTTTCCCTGGAGAACACTTTTTGAAGGTCATATATATAAGTTAAAATTAATTTTACTTCCTATTCTATGTATACCTTATATGGACAACCCAAAATTTCTATATAATGAAGTATAAAAATTAATATTTGCAGATTTTTAGTAAAAACTAGAAAAATAATTGCTTCAATTCACTTGAATTCAAATAGCAAAAAATAAGGACGAAGATGCGCATAACAACTAGATACATAGCTATATTTCCCGCGGAATACAAAGTTGACGTTATCAAGGCTTCGTGAAAAAATACTATGTAAGAATTTTATTATGTTCAGTATTCAAAGAGCTACATTTGGCAACAGGAAGAAAAGTGTAGTTAAGAGATGAAGCGCGAAATGTGTAAGTGGCCAGGGTTGAAGGAGCTCTGTGATATTTCTTTTAAACACCAATGTGAAGACGGGCTGTACCCTATCTATTATGTATTTTTGGCAACCCTGGTTTGTTCGCCAAATTTTACTTGTCGCTATAAACAGATTACTTACATATTAGGGAAGCCAAGACTGTAGATATACTAAGGCGCTCTCTATGACAAATCACTTTTGTCTTGTCAGATGAAGACAGTGTAGTCTGTAATTATTTTTCTTAATTTGTAATCACTAACCTCTATAGTCTTGAAAGTGGAATCTAGTTTAATTTGATTGCTACCATAAAATTAATAAATAATACCAATCCTCGAACACTTGCTTAAGTGATTACAACTTTAGCTTAGTCACTTAATGCTAATATAAAATAAGGACTTTAAGTAACTAATACCATTAAGTAATCAAGCTTTTGCACTAATTGGGCTGGCTAATCCTATTACAGTCTTTTACTTAATGTGAATTAATATGAATGAATGTGAGTTGAAATGCCGATAAAGGACATTGACTTATAACGAACATTCTAGCAAAAGTTATGCTAGTCAATTTAAATAAATTAACTTTTCGTGTCGTGCATAAAATCCCAAGTTTATTAATAAACTCTAATATAATTTTGAACTAATTTTCAACGGATCAGTATGGCGATCCAGCGGGGAAACGTAGCCAGCCTTCTGGACACCTTAATAACCTATAGAAGACAGTGATCCAGGCTCAGTATTCTACTTATAGCTTTGAGGGACTATGGATAGAATACAATATAAATAATATAAGTTTTCTTTTATTTCATTTTTCTTTTAAGTTATTGTAATTTATTTGTTACATTAAAAAATACATCATTTAAAAAAACTTAATAGTGATATTAGACAGATCAACCAAATTTAATGAATGTGATTGAAAGGCAAGGAACTGAAAGAACACGACGGCATTCAATGACACTGAATTATTCAAGTCTATGTTTATATGGATCACTTCGGTTGATTCATCTAAATTTAAAGACAAATGAATTATCTAATATTAGCTTAACCTACATTATTTCAATATTAATGACAATATAAATCGCTTTTCATTCAAATATTGCCGTTTCTTATGAAATCACATAGAAACATTTCAATTTTACCTATTGGTATACTTATACATTTGTTTCGATATTTTGCAAGATCCAGAAGATCTATACATTATAATAAAACTGTAGAGGTCGAATTTCTCTACAATAGAAAAAAATGCTAAATCCAAGTCAGAGGGATGTAAGAAGTGAAATAGAACTAATTTAGATTTTTTTCAAATTTTTTGTTTCTCTGTCTGTTTGTCTGTCTGTTTGTACCGGCTAATCTCCAAAACGACTGGACCGATTTAAATGAAATTTTGTATGGTGGTAGCTTATATCCCGAGTCAACATATACGATTTGATCCCGAAAAATTAAAGAGTTCCCGTGGGATATTTAAAAAAACTTTCCAGGGCAGAAGCTAGTATGTAGTATGTATATAAATATTTACAATACAATGCAGACAAAATCGCAGGCATAGTGAGTTAACAATAAATTTTATTCCCACTTCTAAAGTAACTTCGCAATAATAATAAACAAGTCAGAAAAAATAAAAATATCAACATATAAAATCCAATTCGATTTACAAGAAAGTTGTATTGTCTAGAACTAGTTTCGTCTAATAAAGTGTTAGGACAATAATCAGCCCAATGTACATCGAGCATAACGACCTGTTATTTTAATGCCTGATCCACACTATCACTCCACTATTACGCACCATTTGACAACAATACTAGTAATAATGTCAAGAATAGTCCAGGTAAAACTAAAGTATTCCTTTCAGCCAGCACGAGCATGTGACTTTTGAGGAGTAGAATACTTTGTTAGCACAAATAATTGCCGTCCTCAACTCTCATCCACTCTGTATCCCATCCTTTAATCACAATCTACATCTATTTCATCCCTTGACTCCTGCCTACTTCCTCGTTGTTCGTACCGTTACATCTCCTGTGTGCTGACGCAAAGACATATCGCAACGCTGCATGTTATGTTACCGGCGAGTGGTTTACCTACGGCAGTATTTCTGGACGCGATGGATGAAGCAGTGCCACTCTGACAGATGAGGAACAAGTGGTGAGAAAACACCACAAAATTTATCAATCATGTTATTTGTCATCGCTAGACAGGCTACCAAGTACATCATGTGAAGACCTATAGCTGGCTGAGATGGCGTCATGACAGAAGCGGAGATTCACAGGACACCTAGTGATCAACCGCGCATTGACTATAATATGTGCTCTGCGAGGAGGTGCTGGGTCTTTATTTTTGGATGCTGCAGCATCCTAGGTCGGGGTATGTCACCGCACGATTTACCAAAGGAGGTACACATCGGTCCAGCTGCGCTTGAAATCAGCACGCTCGCGCCAATGTGTACACGCAATATCAAAAATTGCCTATGACAAACGTTCAGAGTCTACGACCAACAGCCGATATTCAAAAAATACTACGGAACGAAACGAAAATCGAACTTTTGTACGCGCAACCGAGATTTACAAAAATTATTCTACTGCTCCATACCTCTCAGCCACCCTAATCCAAGAATAGCCAGAATCACAAACTAATATATAATTTTAAAGGGGCCATTTAATTAGTGGCTAGACATCATATTTTCATTATATCCATGTTTTTCCAACATTGGGACAGACAGGTAATATACCATAGGTGGGTTACTCTGTTTCCCGGTGTGATCCAGGCCTTGATGCGCAGATGAACATAGATGTAACTACGTTCGAAACCTCATATTCTTACAAATCAAGTACGGGCACATGGGACGCCGGTTCAGTTTTAGTGGTGTAGTTGAGAATTTCTGTATCAGAGTCCTACACAAGCCATGCGGCGCTTAATATCGCCGCGTAAGGTCTAACCCCCCACAAAGGGCCCGGTATTGTACGTAATTTTATTCCCCTTGCGTCAACAAAAAAAAGGTAGGTAATATACCATAATAACACCCAGTCTGCAAGAAAAGGGCAGTTGAATGAGCCAATGCCGTCGGGTTATCGGAAGTAATTTTGATTCCCGAGACTTTGACATTACGGCATTGCGATGAAACGGTTTAGTTGATAGGTCGGAGCATGCCATCAGGAGTCCAACACTACCTTAATGCTATCTTATGTCTTTATGCTAACTGATGGGATAAAAAAGGTACGTACCATAATCCCTACCACAGTGCCAGATTCCAATAATAGTATTGAGGCATTACAATCCGCTAGCCCAGTCACTTTTGTTTCAATTTCCAGCAATAAATAGTTCTACAAACTGGGGCTTAATAAATATTAAGTATATTATCTAAGTAGATGCATCTTTATTTATAGCATACAAGAATAGGCGTTGTTTGATGATTTGCTATGATAAAGTTAACTTGTCATTAGGGCCTCTACATGTTGGTTTTCCTGTGGCCCCAACTAAGGCCTCCAAAACTTCACATAGTTTTTATAGGCATTGAATAAATTTAATGCAAATTTATAATAGTGCGGGATTTACACCATAAAGCACGAAGTACTTGTAGAACTGTTTTATTTGACTTTCGAACAAACACTGCGAATCTAAAGTACAATTAATTACAAGTTTTTATTGTCGCACAATATGTTGATACCTTAGAACGCTACACTATTACATATGCATATGACCAAATTCGAAGTAATAGCGATCGTTCATTACTACATCTGCTCGCTTTCATATCCAACGGATAACGAAACGAGCCGACTAGTAATCACAACTATCCACTAATATTACAATAGTATAATAATAGGTGGAACTCCTTGGAACAAATGCTATAAACACTATATACAGACACAATTTAACTTAAATGCTAAATAAATTGACTTTATGAGTGGACATTGGCAAATGGGTCTGTTTGCCTATTTTTATCATATATATTTAAATTATTGCTGTGTCAATAATCTCATTGATATGGACGAGATCTAGAGCAATATTTATTTTTGAATGTACATACACAGAATATGTGCAGTCGTTTGTTTGTGTGACATCGCAATTACACCCAATATAGTCAAGTTGCACCACATATTCTTTTTAAGTGCCCAAGATAGAGTAGGATAAGGATGAGCGCCGAGACTGAGATGAAAATTGAAATAAGCAACAAAAATCGTATCTGAGCTTATGAACAAAACACTGGGAGAATTTCAAGGCCTTTTGTCACAAAGTGGCTGGTAAGAAATATATATAATACCAAAATTTGTTATATGTTTACATATAATGTAAGTTTGTATTAGAATTGATTGAAGGTGATAATGTAAATAAGCAAAATACAACAAGCAACAATATATAGATAGATAGATGACACTTTATTATACACCAATACAAACATGAACTTAAAGACTAAAATTATAATCAGTAATGTAAAAAGGGCGGTCTTATCGCTAAAAACTGATTAAAATTAATTGAGATGATAATGGCGATGGTGGTATACGTAACATATAGTAAGAACTACTTACATTTTAATAATAAATACATAAATAGTATATATATATATATATATATATATTCATATATAACAATAAATATATATTTGTGGCAAGAAGACAAAATCTGGAAAGATCACTTAAAACCTCTTAGATCTGTTTTTGGACTCTTCTAGAGAATCACTCAGTCGGTACTTAAGTTTAAGTTCGGCGAAATTTAAATCCTGTGATATTTATTACACATTTTAATTGTACCGGCAATACAAGAGCAGATCCGATTTCCACAAAAGCGCTTTTGCATACTACCGTTTGGGATACCGTATCACGTTCGTTACTTAACTGTGAATTAAATTTGAGCGGTTCAAGTTTAGGCCGTAGTGTGGATCGGACATAATGCTGAATCTCTTAAAGAGAATTCTTTTGTTTTTGTCTGTATGTTCAACCTTTTCTAGATACTAGAATAAGATAGGTCGATTTTACGACAAATTCATACTTTTTTGGATGGGTTATCGGCAGTATAACGTAATTGTAGTCTTTAGAAGTTGAGATTGCTAGTATTTAAGGGATTATATTGCGGCGGCGCTGGGTTAAGGATAAGCAAACTGTTTCAAAATGAAAAAAGGACAATGGGACAATTTTGGAGAGGGTAGTGGAAAGAAGGGCACGTACGTACCTGATTAATGGGCATGAGATGTAGCTGCTCCTCTTCTCCACAGTGCACTTCACTTTCACGTTTGTTGTTGTAGGTTTAACAAAATTGTGTATTTATTTATTTATAAAGCGGCGATTTGCATATAGCGATATTAGTTATGATATATATCGTTACGAGTTTGCGGGACTCGAATTAAAATGCCGTTAGAATTATTATAGAGTTTATTAGAGCTATACAAACATGTATAACACAGGTATAAATATAACCGAACGCAACAAATCCAAACGTAATGCAGAAGATCGTAATTCAATAAAACGCGCAAAGTCCAACAATATTAGATTCCCGAATGTACACACGTCACGCCTAGATCTTAGTTGTAGCTCAACTGACCCCCTCTCTCAATCAGGCCGTCGTTTTATACTTCACAAATGCAAATATACCCACCCGGCAACGGCGACATAATTTCCTAGAATTAATTTGTAGTTATTATTAGCCACGTGTTGTGGATTATCCACAACACGTGGCTAATAATGCTCCTAAGCGGCCGTAAACGAGTACAATAGGACAAGAAGCTGTTCTGTACAATAACTAGAGAAACGTATGCCAATAAATGAGTGGACAAAAGAAGACGATCATAAAAGGATTACAATTAGTTCAAATGCCGACAGATAATAAAATGTACTTTTACAGATCTGTACGTGGAATTTGTATTTGTTGGAGCCTAAGGTGTTACAATATGATGGTTTTATATTATATTATTGAGGTAAATTAGATTATTTATTTTATAATATATGTTATGAGCGGGGCGATTTAATTTAATTTATTTTATTTGATGACATGACAAATGAAATTACTGACATGCGTGCGGAAGGGGAACGTGGCGTCAGATTTGAAGGAAGAATTTAAATATTGTAAAAAAAAGGTCGTATAGGCCGAAAGAAGGTTAAATGGCGGTACCAGATTACGTGAGCTGGTGTATTAAATATTATCGATTGGCACTCTCAGAAAACTTAAGAGAGCATTGACTAAAAAAGCAATTAAAATATATTTATTATAAATTAGTCACTAAGGCAATGAGAGGTAAACGTAAGAGAGCCGACCCCGGGTTCCGAAACAGATGCTCTGAACGCAACCGAGATTTAACGCTAGGATGAAAATAACAATGAGTGGCTAAGACAACCCAGTTTTAATCCAATAAAGTGGGTTGGAATCATGGCCTGGACCAAGCACAGCTTAGACAGTTTTTCTGAAAAATTACTTCAATTACCAAGTGTCAAAACATTGAAATAACAATCGTGAGTAAATCTGTAAATGGAGATGGAGATAAGTGATACGTGAAACCCGCCAATCTGACCAATATTTTCTTTGTTTTACTTTTTTGAAGTGAAGCTTCTTTAGAATCGTTGTGATTTGAAACTCGACAAAACGAAAAAGCTACACTAAAAAGAGATAAACGTATAATAAATCTATACTACTAAGCCTGCGAGAGAAAGAGATACGAGTTTTACATTGTGCAACACAGGTTAGAGAGATAAGAGATAATAATATTTTTAGACTAAAATAGTCAAAAATTGAAAGTGATACTTAAGGAGTTTATTTTGAATTATAAAATGTTGACGGATGTAGGCTAAAGGAATTATATCTATATTACTAAAAATTAGAAAAGAATTATCTGTGAGTATATTCTCTAAAGGTCACACATTTTTTTTGTTTCGCGGAATGTTTTTTTTAATTTTTTTATATTAATGAGTTCAGCAGACAGGCAGACGGCCCACTTGATGGAAAGTGGTTACCATCGCCTATGGACATTTGCAACACCAAAAATAAATACTACAAATGCGCTGCTGCTCTCTTAAGGGAGACTGGAACCTGGTCACTAATGCCGAACATAAATCAAAGTTGTTATGGCGACATACTCTAGACCAGGGGTGGTAGCCATCCAGTCGGGCAAATACCCTATCACCTGGCTGTGGGTTGTTTTGTCGCCTCTTACGACAGGCCGCCCGGTCGCAGGAAATTGTATTCTTTCTCCGTTCCTGCACGGATATAATGTATCCGAAGCTTATACACGCTAAGCTGTGTATACAGCACTTGGGACATGGAGATTATAATTCAATTTGCACTTAGTTTTATAAGTTATTTCAATTAAAATGATATTAATTCTGTTTGGTGATATTCATATTATGACTGATTTTAATTAAATTCCCATTTTGGCTTTGTGTGACCTTGTTTGATATATTAAGACATGACATTCAAATATAATTTAAACGACAATATTACTAAAATGTTGGTAAATGCTTCATTAATGCATACAACGGTCACTGATCCAAGTTTTTTTTTGCATACGAATAGCTGTATTAAAACAAAATACATGAAAAAACTTTAAGCTCCGAGGAGAAATTTTTATTCAATTTCCAAATACAAATTTATTCATGCTATCCCGCTTCGAGATTATTATAATCCCTTGACCGTTACGAGGAAACTTCAAATTTATTATGGTTGAAACTTTGATCGGCGGCTTGAAGCGTCACCCTTCGTTAAACGTATTTGAAACTTTTGCCTGGAAGCGGTAAACTTGTACTGGAGTAAAAAAAGTTTCTTATTACTTTTAAGTCAACAATATTTTCCGTGAGGACGCTCATGAATAAAATCGCTTCGGATACAAGTTCCGGTTGAAAACGGATTGTAAATGAACGATTGTACAAGGTTGATTTGATATTCGGGAAATGCGTAGTAGCCGTCTCGAAATTTTAATTGTGAGGTAAGCATGAATGATATGATACGGAATAATCTAATAAAGAAACGTTGTGGACTGAAAGAAGATGTAATAACAAGAGTTGAAAAATTAATGTTAGGGTGGTTTGGGCATGTAGAGAGGATGGATGAAAATAGAATCACAAAACAAGTGTATGGAAGTATTGTGAATGGTAGAGTTGGTACCGATAGACCACGACGTACACACCATGATCAAATAACAGAAGTGTTAAAACGAGGTCAGGTAAAAAGCATATCAAATAAACGTGCATTTATGAAGAGGTTAATGAAAGTAGATGAAGCGACAGTTGTTTGTCAGGATCGTCGCAAGTGGAGATCTATATATAGTCTCTACCTACCCCCATGAGAAAGGCGTGATAATATGTATGTATGTACTTACAGGTTGATGTTTTTTTAATAGTTTTAATTTCAAAAATGGTTATCAGATTAGAGTAATCATTACTGGATATTGTTTTTAAGTAAGAATTTCTGATACAAAAAACTGTTAAGTGAAATTTCTGAAGCATATTCGGGATAAAAAAATTAAAGGTTTATGTTTAACTGATCATATAATAAAATACGACATATACACGAGATATAGTAAAATACGAGGCCAAAATAAATACTTTATACTGTCAAAATTAATAAACGATCACCAAAACTAATAACCCCTTTAAAGTAGGTAGTAATAGCGTATTATTTTTTGTTACGATTTGAAGATCATTTACTATATTTGGTCATATTGTATACAATTTTGTAGTGAAATCAAAACAAGTGAAATTAATTTATTTACTTTGTTTTGTTACATGTTTCAATTTCGATTTCATAGTGATTGATATATTTATTTGCTAAAAGAGTACAAGTTCTCAAAAATTTATTGTGGTCAAAATATACATTGCCTTTTTTAAATAATAATAATTTCTAGTGGTCGCCCGTGCTCGAAATTTGACCACAATAATTAATGTCAAAGACTGTACTTCTATAATCACAGATTTCACCAAGGCAACAATAAACAAAAGAATATATGCGTGTGTGTGTTGCAAATACATGGTAGTGTGCGTAATGTTTTTTTATTGATTTAATGTATTTTTTATGCATAATTTAAAAGAAATATTACCTTTCGTCGCTTCTTCTCTATATCCCAATTAATATTATAAATGCGAAAGTAACTCTGTCTGACCGTCTGTCTGTCTGTCTGCCTATTCCGTTTTCACGGAAAAATTACTGAATCGATTTGGCCGAAACTCACTATATATATATATATATATATATATATATATATTTTCGATGCCGAGAATGAACATAGGATACTTTTTATCTCGAAAAGGGGGATAGTTTTCGGGATAAAAATATATTTGTGTGTTTGTTTGTTATGCTTTAACGGAAAAAGTACTGGACCGATTTGGCTGAAAATCGGTATATATGTAATTTTAATGCCGAGGGTGGACAAGGAATACTTTTTCCCAGATAATGGGATAGATTATGTAAAGGTTATCCCAAAAAATAGGATAGGTTTTTTGTGATTTGCCATTTTTGGCGCAACTGCGGATTAAACTCTAGTAAACTATAAGTGTGTGAAATTTCATACTCCTCCGTCTGCGCAAGTCTCGTAAAGAGGGGTAAGAAGTTTTTGCTTCACGTATTAATATATAGAAGATTTATTTTCTATGTAATTACACTGTGTAACTTAAATCTAGTAACACTATTGACTAAGAAGCTGATGCCTGAATTAAGTTAAAATTGGACCGGCATGTCCAGGTTATGAGGATGAGCTTGTTGCTCAAAATATTTGGCTGATTAGGAAAACGCACTAATATAACTTTCAGACACACTGACAGACAAAAAATCTAAAAACTATCATTTGTAATCAATTATTTTGAATTTTGAATTTTGACAATTATTTTGAAATATGGGAGAAACATTCAGATTTCATTTGTCGTGAAAGTTAATAATTTCTACCTTTTTTAATTTCACACCGTCTTGCAGAATAAGATAACAAGATTACACGTTTGAGAAACGTCGTTCCACACCATACTGTGAACGCTAATATAAAAAATCTCAATATTTTAAAAGCAATGAACGTAAAACAATTTAAAGTAACAAGTCGGCTTCCCGGCTTCCTTGTTTAAATTTCTTGTGACGTCAATGTAGAAAAAAAGTTAATTGTGTGTTTTCATATTGTAACGGTTTGATATAATTGTACAGTGGTATGAAAAGATTCATCACCTTAAAGTCGACTTTTGCTTGCACGAGTACAAGAAACAGTACAGCCAGCATTTTAATAAATTTTACGTTTTGTGTCGTTCATTAAAAATACAAACGTGAAAAAAGAAACTTGCAATATTGACAATAAAAGACTAAGATAATATAATCACTACGCTTAGTTTTAATATTTATGATAAGCGTATAAATATTAAAACTAATAAAAAGGTTTTAAAACCAAAAACAAATTTTTTCTTTTAGAAATAGAATATCAAACAACTAGTCTTAAATATTCTTTTGACTTAGATTCTGACTTAGATTGAAAAGGTAACATATGCTCGCGGAACGTTAAATGAATCAATTTGAAAACTGGCGAACCTTTTCACACCGCGATTGTAAATGATAATATGATATTTTGAAATTGGAATACATGTAGGTATATACTCCCTGCGACAGCGGATTGGTCGGGCTGGGCCGACTTCATATCACTATTTGTTACGTATATTTATTTATATGTATTACTGTTATTTTATTTTGTATACATATATTATTATATAGTTTACTTTTAGGTTAACATTTATTTTAATTTTCTTAAGTTTTCGCGACTAACACATATAAGAAAACTACGTATGAATGGTTGGTTTTAAGCACGGTATTTTATTTGATTCCGACGTTTCAGCCACTTTTCGGTAGCTGTGATCACGACAAATCAAGACAAAGATGTCAAGTGTCAATGAGTAATATTAAAGTTTTTATTTAGCCTACCACCTGCAACTTGTTCATTTTAATTATTTAGTTTTAATTTTGTTTATAATTATTATGTACTTACACTATGGGAGCTTAATGTAATTTAAAAATAATTTTTGAAAATAAATTTAAATACCGCGCTTAAAACCGTTTAAACGTAGTTTTATTATTAATTTGTGTTTACAATATTTATAATAAGACTTTTAATGTCATGTATCATTTCAATATGTTTTTAAATTAAATCAGTCATATTTTAAGGTGTGTTATTGTGTGGTCGACACTCGCCTTTCTGAGTAGTACATAGAACAAATAAGATAAGTTAAGATGTTTTCTTTTAGATTTTCAAAATAAATAATTATAAATTCGGTATATGCGCTTGCAACATGTTGGCTTTGCCCCTGGTGTTGCTAATGTCTACAGGCGATGGAAACCATATTCAGTCGACAGGTCGTCTGCCTGTTTATCAACTTTGTAATAGAAAGATTATAGATCATAAAAGGTTATGGGCATTTGTTGCTTGAAAAATAACAAATCGGAGAGTAAATGACAGGCCTTGCGTAATAGTGCGTTCTGTATAGATGACAACTGTCCATTATTTTCGTTATTTGGCTACAGTCCCATAGACGAGAATGCTTTTTCATGTGTTCTTTATTACAAGCTTACTTAAGCTACCTTTTTTCTTCCGAGTTCAGCAGACAGGCAGACGGCCCACCTAAGGGATAACCAAAGGTGTTACCAATGAGCTGCTGCTCTCTAAAAGGAGACTGGAACCTGGCCACCAAAGCCACATAACTCATTTTTTGCACTACTGTGAAATTTCTTGCATTTGTCCGGTTTTAAATTTTCACAGCCGAATGTACTCGGTAAGATTCGCTTTTGCCATCATGCACAAAGACTTGAACTACGCCCGTAAGGAAGGAACATTATTCCTCGACGAGCTATCCGGTGCTCGCTTTTTTCATAGCAATTAAAGGAATTTCGAAACTTAAACGGACTGAATTAAAAATTAAAATCATATGTTTAATTACACGTGTTTTATGTAAGCAAATTGTGATATGTGTTTATTTTGTTAAATGCTTATACATTTGCAATGAGTAATTGATTATCTTGATTTGTTAAGTGGAAATAACTGACGGGTTAATAATAATCTTAAGATTTTAACTAGTGATAGGATTAGATTACAGTAGTTAATAGCGTACGCTAGAAACGTGGGGGTTTCTAGCGTACGCTCTTAACTACCATAATCTAGGAAGAAACAACAAGAAAAATCCTTTTGTGCAGGTATGCATACAAAGTGACATTGACAAAGTCAAAAATAGTCTGTAAGTGACTTTATAAAAAAATATTATTTTTGAATTTCTTCTCTTTCTTTTGGTACTGAAATGTTTTTGTGTGTTGTGTGACTTACGTTTATAAACATAATCAAAGTTGTAAAAATATTAAGTCATTGTAACTACTACAACGTGCATAATAACATTAATAAGCATGAAAATGTAAGATAAATTGAAATATTTATAAGAAAAGACTTGGCTATGTAACAATACATAAAGCTAAAGCGAAGAGAGCAAGGTTCCCTTCACGATAAATGATGAGCTATTAACAGACTCATCCGAATAAATGTGGTGCGTTCCTTAATCAAGTAGGCGTCTCAGAGGTCAGGTCACAATATTAATGTTGGCTGTATTCTGAATAATTACTCCTTTTTCCTTCCCTGCGATACTTATCTGAGATTTTTATTATATGTCTCTATTATTTACATGGTTCTTCTCCGTAATAGTGCTATTATTTCATTATTAATGTGGTCAGTTGCCAAAACATAAATACGTCATTTTAGCGTTAATAGTGTTACAACTTAAGTTCCGACAAAAACAATATCCACCTGCATATCTATAGGGCATTTGAACTAATTGTAATTCTTTTATGATTGTCTTCTTTTGTTTATTTATTTATTGGTTATTGTGGAGAACAGCTTATTGTACTCGTTTTTGGCCGTTTGCAGGCATAATTGGCCAGGTGTGCGGATTACGATTTCTAGGAAATTGAGTCGACGCTTGCCGAGCAGACATATTTGCATTTTTGCAGTATAAAGCAATGGCTCGATTGAGGAAGAGTCAGTCGAGCGATAACCACGACCGAAGCAAGATTTGTGTACATTCGGTAATCTATTTAGTGACGGACTTTACGCGTGTATTTGAATTACGATCTTCTGCATTACGTTTGAACTTATTACATTCGGTTATATTTGTACCTGTGTTATACGTGTTTGTATAATTCTAATAAACTCTATAATAATTCCAACGGTATTTTAATTTGAGTCCTGCAACCTGTAACAATATATTACTAGCATTACTTATATTTACTTACTTAGACTTAAATTTTACTTATAGTAAGCAAAGGAGTACCAGGAGTGCAAAAAATGTGTAGAGTTTAACACCAAGGCTTAGAAGACTAAAGCTCTTTTTAAAGACAATATTCGAGGCGTGGGTTGCAACCCACGCTTGAAAAATTAATCTGTTTAAAATAAAATTAGAGTATTAACAAATTCACGAGACATCAAAATTCTCTGGAATTTTTAAATTAAGCCGATTATTAACTCGAGCATCAGATTACGGAGTCGTTAATTGCTGAACAAACGTGACTCATTCAAGTGGGCTCAAATCCTGGGCAAAGGACATTCGTCGCTCAATTTTTTTGTATCTAATATGCACATTGTTATATTTACTACATAATCTGAACATTTCCCACATCGGTAGTTTTCTTCTTCGTTGGCCATTAGAAAGAATGAGGAGGTTGGAAACTCGAGGAAAACCTCTTTGCCCCGGCATCTACTCGCCGAGCAACTACCCGTTGGTGACGGGGTTTAGAGCCGTTGGAGCCATCCGCATAACGGTGGTCTCTCAAGGCCCTTGTTAGCTAGTTTGCGGTGTCCGATGACTTTCGTGTGCTTTGCGTTGGCATCGTCTGCGAATTAATTGGTCATTCATCGGCGTTCGGAGCCATCTCGAGCTTTGAGTGGGGCTAACTTTGTGGCTAAATCTGTGGCTTCTGGTGGCCGGTTTGTAGGCTCGTAACATAACTCCGATCAGACGAGCGTATGAAACAGCGTGATTTCGGTGGCCAGGTGCCGAACATTTCGATTACACATATTTGAAACTAGTCAATTCGCTTGGATAAACATGTCAAGTATATTATGCGTTCTCGTACAGACCTAGTCCCTTAAGGGAAATTTTATTTACCACCTTAAAATTTCATCCATAATTCTAAAAATTAAACAACTTCCAGTCAAAGTTAGCCCGTGAAATTAGGATCAAGATATGTTCCTTTGGTGAATATCGCATGTTTATTACCAGTAAAACCTGTAAGGCTGGAGCTACAATTAATTTTAAAATTCGACATGAGTAAATTTGGTCTTTGTGAATGTGTTGAATTTTTGGAGTATTTAATTACAGTGTGATTATTACCACCACGTTATTACGAATCGTATTTACTATAAGCACTTTTCATTTATTACTTCACGTTCAAATAGACAGATTTTTGGTTGGTTTACCTTTGAAATTGAAAAATGTTTTTTAAAACTTATATATAAAAATAAGTATGTATCAATTCCATCTATTCTAGTAATAAGGTCAAATTTCAAATATGCTGATTTCAGGTCTATCAAACAATATACCTACGTAAAAGTAAGTATGAAGTGATGAAGAATTTATATGTTTGCTAGTACAATTTTGCTGGATATAATTCGTCGTCAGCCACTCGCAGTCCACAGCTGGACGTAGGCCGCCCCAAGTTGGCGCTACTCATCCCTGTCCTCCGACTTCCTCATCCAGCGCCTATCAGCGACCTTGTGCGGGTCATCTGACACTACGTTTACCACTCCAGTACTTGTCTGCTCCATCGGCCATCGGTCCTGCGGCAGACGTGATCGGCCCACTGCCACTTCAACTTGATAATTTTGCGAGCTATGTCGGTTACCTTGGTTATCTTACGGATATTCTAATTTCTAATTCTATCAATAGGAGAAACACCGAACATAGCTCGCTCGATAGCCTGTTGAACGACTTCGAACTTGTGGACCAATCCTGCCAGGTCAGGTCAGGGTCAGGTCAGGGTCCACGTCTCGGCCCCGTAGGTCAGGGCGGGGAGGATACATTGCTCGAAGTCTTTCGTCTTCAAGCATTGCGGGCATTGCATAAAATTTATATAATCAAAACCTAGTTTACGCTATTTAATAACTTGGACTGTAAACATAAAGAACTTTTAATTAAGTGCATCGGCTGCTTATAAAGAAATCTGGCAAGTGTGTGGCGAGCCCCTAACTATATATAAAGGGTGCTCTACATGTGACAAACGTCCACTGTTTCGTCATTTGGCTATAACACCATAAGAATACTCAATAGAAAATAGCCTATATTTCATAATACACTCTACAGATCTTGTTCAAACCAATTTCGTTTTATTTTTAAGCTCTACCACCTTACTTTTTTCATTAATTTTTCACTTCACATGTTAAAAGTCAAAGAGGACATACAAATATATCTTTTTGAGACTTAGAAAACGAATGACCAGAAAGTCATCAAATCCAAAATAAATTCAACTGGTGAACATTTTTTGAAATTCATATATATAAGTGAAATCTAAGTCGCTTCCTATTCTACAATGCTTCGCAATATGTTATCTTCTTAATTTAGGAAATATATCGTTAAGAAGTGTCTTAGTGATAAAACTTAAAACCTGATCTATAAGCCTATATTATATGCTGATTTTTTTAAACTCTTTAGTCAATATCCTACTTATTCAAAATTCTATATGTAATGCCAAAATAAATTACATAGTTTGAACAACTTATAACTCAAATAAGCCACTAAAACAATGTTTAACTACTTGGTAAACAACCGAACAATGCAATTTATCCCTTAGAGCTGTAAAGCAAAATGCTAAACGACTTTATCCATTCTTGTTTGATCCTTACTCGTGCATTTAAAAATTACACTCTGTTTTCTATTGTTAAAGCAATAAAGTTGAATTTAGACTTGTTATTGCATTCCGTGAGGGATCAAGTTCTATTGGTAATATTGTCACGTAAAATGTCCAACTAATGGTTATCGATTTTGATGTTACAGTATATGTAAACTACGTTTCTAGTTCATAGTGATTGAAATAAATTTCTGGTGTTATGTGGTTTTTCAATGCCGGTTTTAGTGTTGTCAGAAACCTGGGCGAGTTTTCTCCGGCACAATCTCGCAATTCTACATTAAACACATAGAAAATTTTAAAAACTAATAGTTTTAAGTTTTTCTAAAGAAATTACTAAATGATTTATTATGTATTTATTTATATTTGTTTCAAGCCTTTGGGTCATCGCCAAATCGGACCTTACCTTAACGCCAATACTGTCTGTGTTTTTTCCTCTGTCAATAAAATTGTATACAGGAAATGAAACTTAAGTTAAGTCGTAATAATAATATACAGCTATTAGTCGGGTATATACCGTCCATTTTCTCTATTGATTACTATCAAACTAATATTCCGTGAGTAGCTTCATTTTGATGAGACGCCCAACTTTTTCTCTTACAAACATTTTCGACTGTGGTAGCTAACATTTATTGGAGGGATGAAATGTGTAGATTTGTTGATTCTCACAAATGTATTACTAACTGGGTTTTATTTTGTTAAATCTCAAGATGATTATCTGAATTATTCAAAAAAATATTTGTCCTACAAAATGTATGGTTTGATCAAAGAATCTAAAAATCCCTCCTTCGAACATGTATCGATAACGAGGTCATCAAAAATGATAACTAACCAGTTGATTATTTTTCTGTTACTTAGTTCATATTTATATAATTTAACAGCAACATTGTCCTACAAATTGCGTGGTACGTTATCCCAGACCTACGCTCAAAAGTAGTTAGTACCAAAGATCATTTTTCTTATTACTAACTGTAAGACAAAAATATTACATAATAGGCTAGTGTGTTCTCGGTTCAAATTAAACAATGTCTTGCAAGAAATTAGGTATGTATTACTAGTCCTACAAGAATTGTCATTATTTCGTTTTCCTATTTGTAACATAACATAAAGTGAGAACAGCTTTTTCGAAATTTAAAAGATTATTTTCCAGTAAACTAAGTACAGAATAATGATATTTTCAGTGTCACGTAATTTTAAAAGCGTATTTAATCGAAATTATATACATTTTATATAACTTTCCTAGCAATAGATTTATGTTCTGTAAAATTTGGTAAAGAAAAGAGTTACCTAAAATTAATAATATATATATATATATATATATATATATATATATATATATATATATATATATATATATATATATAACTGTTTTAAGCGCGGAATTTTATTTATTTTGATGTTTCGGCCACTTTTCAGCAGCTGCGGTCACGGAAGATAAAGATGTGAAGTATCAATGAGTAATGTTAAAGTTATTATTCAACCTACCCCCCACTTGTTCTTTTTAATTATTTTATTTTATTTTTTGCTTATGGTTGTTATTGACTCTATAGAAGCCTAATAAATAGAAAAGAAGATAATAGAAATAAATAAAAATAAAATAAAATGCTGCGCTTGAAACCGTTAAAACGTATTTTTAATTACGTATAGAAAACTTAAGAAAATGCAATATTGTCAAGAAAGACCAATGCGATATCTTGTTAGAAACTTCCCCACTCAATGTTGCAACTTTATCTCTTCCAAGCTATTTATTTACCCTAAACACCGTCAGTGGCTCCAAAAGATTGATAGCAGCAGTGACGCAGCGCTCTCTGATTGACATTGCAATTTACTCCATCGGCGTTTTTAATTTATCCAATAGACAGTTTATTTTAAATGGATTTTGCTCCATATTCGACACATAACTACAGTTCTTTGATTTAGAAGCAGCCGTCGCCAGTACGACGCTCAGATTGGATGAGGAGTTTTCAACTTATATTTAAGTCTTGTCAGTGTAAACGAGTTTGGAACTGCTCAGTCAAGCAAAAAAGTAGTTTCAATGCAATTGCTTTATTTTAATAAGCCATAAAATCATCTTTTAACATAGACTTTGGTACAGTCTATTGATTAACATTGAATGAATGAAAACTCTTTATTGTTCACCATAACTTAAACCTAGACATTTAATATAAAGACATTTCCATTAGAACAATGGGCGGCCTTATCGCTTATAGCGATCTCTTCCAGGCAACCCGGTGTCCAAGGAGACATTACAAGAAAGATTAAATATAAATAATATTTGGTGGTTTAACTAAATTAAATATATCGTAATTAAAAAACAAAAAATCAAATAAAATAATAAACTAATATAGATGTAGATTATAATAATATAAATTACATATATTTACAAGCGAAGAATAATACAATTCCATTTACTGCAACAATTTTATGTAATGAACAAATAATGGTCAGTGGATCAAGTGTTTGAATATAGAAATTGATGTAGCTTGTCTGATTTTCAAGGCGAGGGAGTACCACAGGCGAACAGCCTGTACGGCAAAAGAGTTTCCTACACAGGACGAAGTGTGTTTAGGAATCGTTAGCAGAAGATTTTCATTTGAGCGCAAATTACAGGAATGAGATTGAGAGAGGAAACTAAAAAGTTCGTTTAAATAATTATAATAAATAATTAAACATTATTACTTTCACTTACGAAATGTGTATGTGTGTGTGGAGACTTTTTATTCCATCATTTTGTATTGAATTGAAACGTGTATTGTATATATACAATGCTGCAGAAATTAAACTTATGAAGAATGACGCTTAAGGACCGCGTTAGAACATCCACGGCATTCAAGTCCTCGTAAAATTGGTAGACCTCGTGTGAAATGATTTGTCTTGTTATGCTGATAAACGTACACAGTGCAGGAGAAAAAGTAGAACTTTAGGATGATGCAGATTTCGTTGCGTTTCTTGGTTGGTTAATTTGTGCATGAATTTTGACTTACAACACTTGCCTAGAAGTTTGACTTAAAACATATAAGGCGATACTAACGTTTGGTGGGTGGTCAATTGATTACGCTTTCTTGCCAAACGTTGCGCCTTAAAAATCTTTCAAGAACCCAAGACTGAATACTACCAATAGAGCGGCACAAACAACCGGCCTCTTCGTAGTAAACATGTTTACGGCACGTCCGCTTATTTTGCAGATGAGGTATTTATTCTCTTATATTATTATGGCGCGGCATAAAATACTCCAGATAATTGCTATATGGAGGAAAAAATTGTGTTTTGAATATTTTCGAGCTTATTTATAGCTGGGGTCTTCCCTTGCCGCTAATAATTTCTCAGAATTCTTGGCTACGTACGTATTTAATGCTGATACTTTTCGACTTCATACCACAAGGCCTGACTGTTTGATTTGACAGTT
Organism: Dendrolimus houi; assembly: GCA_039645545.1. Classification (NCBI taxonomy): domain Eukaryota; kingdom Metazoa; phylum Arthropoda; class Insecta; order Lepidoptera; family Lasiocampidae; genus Dendrolimus; species Dendrolimus houi. The sequence continues at coordinate 20,908,713 of CM077120.1, forward strand.
AAGAGATACGGACGGTATATCCGCTGTACGTGATCAAGGTGGATCGATCGATGTTGTAGATTAGGTGAGCTCATGGTAATTCTCTGCCAGGCCTCGCGAAGACATCATCATCCTAGCGTTAAGTCCCGGTTGCGTTCGGGGCGTCTGCCTGGAAGCCCGGGGTCCACTTTCCTACCTTTTCTTCTCCACTTCACGCGGTTTCCGGCATCACTATTTGTGAGACCATCCATACGCATGTCATATTTTATAACGTCAAACTAACATTTCTTGGGCCTACCCCTTCGACTGGGACCTCGCGAAGTGGTCACGTCGTTTTCTCGTGGTTCTGTAATAAGGCGAAGAAGGGAACATTGAGTGGTTTTAGTAGATATTCTCGACTCGGGTGGTCATAGCATATCTTCGGAAATGCTATCACCATCTCAACATGGCGACTCCTACACTACCCTGTCGCGCTTTCGACGTGGTGGACATCCAATCGGATGTCCCTTGGTAAAAATGGATGTGGTAATTGTAACAACATATTCACTGAACTCGAGATACTGGAAAGCTTTGAACATCTTATCATATTTGATTCCTGGTAATTTGAATGAGTTGTTAGTCGCGGAGCTACTTTAACTTGGAATCTAGTTAAAGATTAGCTGCTTAGTTTGTGTTGTAATCAAATTTTATATTCATATCTTCTGAATCCTGAAAATATCGAAATAAAGCATATAAGTAAAATTTTAAGATAAAATTTATTTTATATCATTAATATTCTTATTACGTTACGTGATGGCGGAACTTATTCGTGACAAAATTTTGAACAGACTGACGAAAAATTCATCATCACCTATAAACAGTAGTCACTTAAAATTTGGCATTTATTTTGTAATTACACAGAAAGTTTAATTATACTCATTGGCACATAATATTATAAATATATAAAGACTCAGTAGTCTCTTACAAAAATAGTTTTGTACAAATATAAGCGAACAAATGGATAAACATGACGTTTTTGTTAAAACACTGATGAATCTTATAATTTAATTAAAACTACATTTTAACGTGGTCTGGAAGATATCGCCGGCGGCGATAAAACCTCCAGTTGTATATGTATCTGTAACTTATATATGCAATAAAGAACATTCATTCATTCGTTCAACGATTTTAGTCGTGGTATTTTGTTTGATTTTATTCCGAAGTTTCAGCCACTTTTCAGTAGCCGTGATCACGGAATACGCTTGGACGGAAGAAAATCATAAAATGCCGTGCTTAAACAGTTCAAATTCAAAAGTTTTTATTCAAAATAAGTTCCAATGGAGAACAGTTTTGAAGGTCATACATATAAGTCAAAATTTAAATCTACTTCCTATTCTATGTACTCCGCTTCGAAATGTATTATAGCTGTTTAAAGAAGAAGAAGCTGCAAGATACTCCCCAGCAATACGTCTAGCTAAAAATGATTTTTCATTATAATTATTTATATATTATCTCAAGCTCTTTTTTTAAACACATATAAAAGTTGTACAAATAGATAATAAAGTTATAACAACCAAAAAATATTGTTAACGTCGCAATAATGAGAATTCATACTGCGACAAGTCTCCATAGATTCATCACATGTTGTCCAAAATATAGACGTTACACAGAAGATATTATAAAAGGCTGGAGAGAACAGCTATGTAAATGCAGTTTTGTCATTTAAATATTCTTCAATAGCGTAATATGGTTTTTTAAGCAAGGTGCTTTTCAATTTAACTTTAAATTTCATGAAGGGCAGATCAAACACTTCATTCGGAATTTTATTGAAGAAGCGTATACCAACCCCCAAGAAAGAAGACAGCACTTTTTGTAATCTGAAAGATGGCACTATCAGTCTATTATTATGCCTGATGTTGAAATTGTGAACATCCTTATGTATTTTCTTATTCCTGAGTTCAGCAGATAGGCAGACAGCCCATCTGATGAAAAGCGGTTACCATAGCCTATGGACATTTGTAATACCAAAGATGCTACCAATGTGCTGTCGTGCTGTTTATAGGCACTCATATTATTACGAATGTAAATTATATAATTAAAAATATATTGGCAGGCAACCGTCATAATTCTGATTTCTTTAAAGCGTTCTCTGAGGGACTCCCGAGGGCCGAGGTTGTAAATGGACTTTATGGCTCTTTTTTGTAAAACAAATATAGTCTCTAAGTCAACAGCTTTGCCTCTTTGACGGCCTCTGTGGTTGAGCGGGCTAAGCCTTTGCCGGCCTACCTCACTGCAATGCAGAGGCTCCGGGTTCGATTCCTGGTATAGCAAATTTCGGAAACGTATTTTCTCCGTTATTTACTATGGTCTGGGTGTTTGGAATCGGCCCCAGAATGGTCCGTTGTATATTACCCATAACACAAGTGTAATTTGCTTAATTTGGGGATATACAGTGTGTGTTTGTCTGGCGATTTATTTATTTAAAAATACCATAGGATATGATACTATGAAAGTAACTATAGTAAAATATATTAATTTAGCGGTTTGTTCATCAGTGAACTGCCGAACTCTTCTGACTGGATACACAGCAGAACTAAATTTACCTGAGAGATATAAATACATAAAGAGTTAAAACTTAGTTTTAATCATGCGTAGTAGACTCGAATACTTAAGAATTTTTTTTATAAATTATTTAAAATAATCGCAGAATATCATTAGAACGTAATTTTAACTACGTGTAACAGTCACGAAAACCTAAAAAAATATTACCAAAAAAGGTTAACAATAACACATTTGCCCGAATGAACTCCACAGCCTTTTCAGTCCAATTATCGTTAAGCGCTAAGGAAACATCAATTAAGAGTTCAACGAACAAGGCACTCTTATAATGCCGTGTTATATTCGCCTCTGATGTAGGAGTCGAGAGGGAAAATGGACAAACTCCGTAACAACCTCAAGTTGAGTAAGCAATAATTAAACTCAAAACGTTCCTTCAACCGGTCTCCGAGCGGCCATAAGAAATGCGAGCTTGTTACGCTTAAGACATTATGACTGTTTTCGATTGTCGCTACTTCTCCATACTTTCATTATAGTAACTATATATAGGTGTATATAATATAATATAAAAAGTATAAAAGTTGGCTTCTTTGTTCCCCATTCACGACCTCGGTCATGGCCATAATCTTTCTAATCTATATGTTTAAAACTTAAATAGCATTGAAGCTATTAAACAAAAAACTACTGGAATAGACTATATAAACGACGGCGAAGACTATGTATTTTTTTACATTTGTTGCCTGTTTGTCTGTTTGTTTGCGATTCACGTAAAAACTACTGGGCCGATTTCGATGCGGTTTTCGCTGATTGACAGCAATTTCTTAGACTTAAAATGAAAATTTTTCGAATTTCAATGCAGTTTTTTCAGTGATTGATAGTGTGATACTTTTTATCCTGGGAATACTGCGGAAATTTTCCCGGGAGCGGTTTGAAGTTGTTCGGGTGCATAAAAAGTAGCTTATTCTGACATAATTTTCATTAAAACGATAGCTTACATTCTTTTCTAAAGCTGCGGTAATTTGTGTCTCGGGCATCCCTCGGATATTACAAGTCAATCGTGGACGTAGCCTCGGGCATATCCTAGTATTATCATATAATTTTGTATACACTTTTAGGCTGTCAGCTCTCAGCCGGCTGGCACTCGAATTATTAGCGCCCTTGCTACGCTCGTGTGCCTGAATAGGTCACTTTCACCTCTCGTGTAACAACTTACTATTTCATTATTCATATTCTGAAAATAAGCTAAGCTTGCAATTGGCTTTTCTTCCCTGGGAAACGATTGTCTCTGGTGTCAAAGAATTTAAAAACTGCGAACTGTAGATAATACATGCGACTCGTGTATGTCCTAACTTTTTTTACAGCCATTGTTAAATCGCTGCATAAATTGTAATAAGAAAAATATCAACAATTTGCTAACATCATTTTATACTTATAAATTACTTTTCACTAAATTATTATTTAATTTCCATAAATTAGAGCTAAATATTTACTATCATCAAGACGAAAAAATACTGGCTAGTAGAATGCCTCAGACAAAAATTTTTTTTGAAGTTTCATATGTGACGTATTAGATGAGTTCATCAGATTTACATATGGATTTGACGCTTGATTTGATTAGAGAAGTAGTTGTTTGTTTAACTAATCAGTTTTTATTTACTATCCTCATATTCGAAATGAAAAGCAGAGCATTAACCTCGGGTAAAAGGCCTTTTTAGATACTCGAACTATTAGCGCCTTCGCTACGCTCCTGCGCCAAACCACCTCGTGCCTAGATAGGTTACTTTTACCTCTCGTGTAACAATCTACTATTCAATTTGTTATGTGTCAGATCTGAGTTTTTATGGCCCGCAGCATCAGTTTGATTGGAGCAAAGAAACAAAAGACAGGCAATTTATTATGAGCTGGAGGAGTCAAGAATAATAAAGGATTTCCTAATATTTCAAACTGAAAATTTAATACCGACCCTCGAGAACTCATTTGTGAATTGTTTATAATAATTCTGTATTGTTTATTTGATGAAACTTGCTGAGTTGTTTTTAATTTTCATAATTGTTTTTGTTATTGAAGGTCAAGATCAGTTCAGACATTTGAAATGTTATTAATGATAAGGTTCTACAGAGGTGTCTTCGCTTCTTGATATTTCTGCAAATGTTTTATTTTATAAATTAATTAAAATATGGTTAGATAAAATATTGCATTATTTATATTGGTATTATTGGTGGCAGTTTCTTCTTTTTTTTAAATTAAACTCGATATAATGGACTGTATGATTATTATTATTAAACTATTACATAAATTAGAAATATACATAAAGAAGTACGTATTACAAATTGTACGAGAGAGTCGAGAGAGAGAGTGGTAAGTCGTCAATGAGAATTATCTAAGAATTAACAATTTTTGCCTCCAAGGCCGCCCCTATTTCCCGCGTACCGTCCGACGCCTAGCTGCTAATTGTGCGAGCTATAGGTGTTGGCGGTATGCGGGGCGCGGAGAGTAGGTGTGCTCTGGCGGGCGGGTCAGGGTCAGGCTCTCTGTCCGCTACAGGTATATTGCATTATTTGACACATTTTATAAGAAATTCTGAAACACATTGACGGTTTGTACACGTTAGGATATTATAAATGAGAGATGTGTGCTGTATGATAAGGATTTAATTATATTCACTTAATACTTGATAAACACGATGATCATAAAACTACGTTTTAATGGTTTCTAGCCTGGTACTTTATTTTACTTTTATTCCGTCGTTTCGGCCACTTTTCGGTAGCTGTGATCACGGAAGACAAAGATGTCAAGTGTCAATAAGTAACGTTAAAGTTTTTATTTAACCTACCGTCAACCGTCAACTTGTTCATTTTAATTCTTTACTTTTATTTTTTTGTTTCTGACTATTATTTACTCTATTAGAGCCTAATCTAATTTACCACCGCTTCTGAACATATAATGGCTTAAAGAGGTTATGCTTATTAAGTTATTCCACTCTTTGTAATTATGACGTTAAAAGGCAGTACATCCATCCTGTTACGAACCGGTCTTTTGCAGGTGTTATATTACCCCTTCGAATTTAAGTGATCTATTGTCCGCGCTAATTCATCATGAGTCTGTCTTCCTATTGTTTATATTTCACGCAAATTCTTAGAAGCTATTAAGGTGGTAAGTTAAGAATTCCAAGGACCAATAGGCACGTTGCTATGCTATTTTACTAAGATATAAAGTCGGTCAGTCAAAGACTGAGTTAGTTGTGTTTCAACTGTGATAGAGGCGTTACTTAGTGTGCTTTCGGAGCAAGTATCTTAAAATGGCGGACTTTGCTCGACTTATGTGTTTGATTGTACTTGTAAGAAATGTGAATTACGTGTGTATGCTTCGAATAAACTTTGTGATGAGTTCAACGGCATTTGAATTCACATCCCACAAATTCGTAACAATACAATATTAAGGAGGCTGTAATATTTTGTATGACGATAAAACGTAAATCTGTTGATTTGAATGTCATATACTGTAATAATTAACTTACGAACACTTGTTGTTCCCGTTTTAAAATCACATTCTTTGTAACAAGACTGCGGATTATATATATTTTTGTCTTTCACTGTACTCGCACAGATTGTTCATGTAACGCTATTCATTTCGTTGGTTCATTTTGGCCAACATCCAACTTTCGATAGCAAATAAATTACAACATAAAGATGCAAATATATGGATAGTGTACTGTAATGAATGATGACATTCGCCTGTTAAAAGCCCAATATTTATGCGTATAATGGTATTTGCTTTCTATACATTTTTATGTATTCTTTTGTGCGTTGCATATATTATGTTACATAGTCTAATGATAAAGCTTTAAACAAGTCTATACGTGTACATAGCGTCGGTCGCGGGGAGACTTTGGACAAGGACCACGCAAAACAAAATTATATAGCAAACGATGGAGGAGATCTAAATCTACAAATGGAGAAACTTGAAAAATAAATATAATTATGTATAATATCAATCATATTTATATGTATGTATTTATGTTATATTTTATATATGTATTTTTAGTATCAATAATATGTATAATGATCAAGTTATATAGGCTGTTTTTATTTTTTGTCAAATATATTATTAAAGTTCCGTAGTGGTTTTACAAATGTTTATACACAATGGTAACCGCATGCGATCATGCGGGCCGTCTACCCATCTGTCTCCGTTTACAGACCGACTCACGCAACAACAAAAAAACCTATAGACCAAGTTAAAAGCAAATAAATAATTTTGAATTTCAAAGTCGAACTTTTTAATGACTTGCTGGTTTTGTGTGATACTTAAGGTAACAAAGAAAAACAAGTGGTTGTATCATTCCTTTGTGACTGTCTTTGTTAAGTGCAACCAGAGCCTATTGAATAAATAATGAAACTCGATATTTTGCACTTAAAATTCCAAAGTCTACATTGCTTATATACGGAATATATACCTTGTTTGTCTTACAGGATAAATTCTTGTATAAAATTTTACTTAAATTTTGCCTTTAGACGATTAATATAAAACTTTTGCTTCTGTAATATTTTACTTTAGGTGTGGCTTAAGTTGTCAATTCATTGCAAAATCGTGTTTTTATGTATGAAAATGATCTTAATAAAATTACGTTTTAACGGTTTTAAGCGCGGTAATTTATTAGATTTTTGTTATTCCGACGTTTCGGCCACTTCAGTGGCTGTGATCACGGAAGACAAAGATGTCAAGTGTCAACGAGTATTGTTAAAGTTTTATTTAGCCTACAGCCAACTTGTTCATTTTAATTATTTAGTTTTAATTTTTTTATGGTTTTTATTTACTCTATGGGAGCCTAGCTCTAATAATTTTACATAATATTAAAATGGGTGGAAGGAAAAATAAAAGAAATTATCAGTCAAGATGGTTTGTGTTCCGCTGCACGCAGAAAGAGCTCAGTGTCCTGAGGTCTGGTAGTTGGTTTTTGCTGGGTTTGGGTCTTGATATTTTTGATGATCGGATCCCAAACAGGTGGTACTTGCCAACCATCTTCTCTATTAAAATTTGGGTGTTTTTTTTTCAATAGCCTCACGCATCATTCTAGGTATGACACGATTCTCTTTCGCGAGGATTTGTAGGTTGTCGAATCTGATGTAGTGGTTGGGTTTATCCAGCGAGTGTTCACTGATCGCAGACTTAAAACCGCGCTTAAAATCGTAAAAACGTAGTTTTATTATGTATACAAGTCGCGAAAACTTAAGAAAATATTATGAAAATGATCTAAGGAAAAATATAGAAAGCGCCTCTCTATAATATTAGAAAATTCTAAAAATGTGTGTCTATACATTGAAGCTATTAAAAAAAACAACTAGAATGCACTATATAAACGTTGGGAATATCCCTGGTCAATACTTAGAATACTTTTTATCGCGATAAATGACGTCGTTTATGTGATGTAGATGAATATAACGAAATAGGTGGCGCTATGGTCGCGTTTTTTGGTAGTGCAGTAGCAATTTACTAACAAATACGTCGTCTTCGGGCAACGAAAACTAACTATGAATACTGCTATTTAAATATTAACTAACTAACTGCTGCGGCTCAAAATGAGTCCTGGCCTCCGAAAAGAGAATACCCCGCGCTGGCCCTCACGGCGTATGGGGAGCGTCCCCTAGGTGGCGGATAGGAGAATGGTCGGTGTTAAAGTTTGTTTAGCTACGCCACTGGTTAAGACCGATGGTCTCGCTGACCGAAGCAGGGTGTGGTCCTCCAGCATTTTGGGGGTTGTGCGGCGGGCTAACAACTCTCCTACGGAAAAAACCTTTGTTACGAAACCGAAAAAGAGAATAAAACGATCTGATCCCATTAACGATGACCATATGTCATGGAACATTTAAATATTAAACTTATCTACAGGTAGATCTATTTTACATACAATAATTATTATAAAGATTAAACAAAACTGAACTAAATTATAAATAAGTATATATACAAATTAGAATTAAATTATAAAACCTAGTGCGCTAAGGTAAACCAGCGGTCTGCGCTGTCAGTTGGAAACGTGCCCAAAAGACTGGCCACATTACCTCGCTGTATCGCAACGCTAATGCGTTGTCCGAGGTCCAGACCAGTCTTTTGGTCACGTGAGACGTCTACCAGGCGTTTCGCTATGTCTCGTTAAAGTTTGTGCGCCTCAGGCTCTACTTCCGAATACCTTCCTCAACCTATAAATATAATACGTTATTAATAAGAATTTGATTGAGTAGATTGTAATATTAGAATAATATGTGTATAATATATATGTAGAGATGCGTATCTATGTATTTTAATCTATCTATGTATCTATGTATTTTAATACATAAAGTGTAGTGTATGTAAAGTATATATGTAAGTATGTATATATGTAGTTATGTAATATGCATGTATAATATGGTGGGTAATTTTACTTATGATATTAAGAAACGAAGTAAAAGTATGATTTATACAAATTTGATATAGGTATTATATAGACGTTTGTATGATTTTAGTGGTTATGAACTAAGAGTTTAGTGAGTATATAAATAGAATATAAAATTATGGAGATTGGGAAGGATTTAATTAATGAAGATTTAATAAAAAGGTATAATAAACCCAAAATTCCTTCCACCCGGGTCAAGAAGTGATCCCTCACAATCACTTTTTATTATACCTTCTGGATAAGAAAGGAACTAGTCGATGGTCCTTTCGGTACTTAGTATCGTAATACTGCCCTATGAGGCTATCCAGGTCTTTTACCAAACATTTCATATCAGCATTTAAATGACTAACAATAATTTATTGAAAGTGCCAATACGCAAAGTGAGCATGTCAGACGGTTCGAATTTTACGAACGTGCACTGCGAGTTACTATGCCTAGGCCAACTATCTATTAAAGAATCATCGACCATAGTTAGACAAGTAAGCTGTACCAGCGCTCAAGCGATGGCGGAACATTTGCGCAGCATTAGAGCACTGACTCGAGGCACTTCCTGATAACCTCCTGCTGTGCAGCAGCTGTACCAGCAGACATGCTAGTGGCTGAAAGATGGGACGCCGCCAGAGTATCGACGCAAGACGCGTCCCATACTAAAGGGCGACCCATCCTCCAGGGCACCAATGACATACCATCGGGTCTCTTGCCATCGCGACACAAACCGTTCGGTTCTAGAACGGCAGGTACCCCGGCGGTGACAAGAGCCCGACGGATTATGTCATTAAGTGCTGCATGGCGCGGAATTCTGCCGGCACTTCTGGTACAAGATAAACCATGGTGACCGAGGCGCTCCAACTTATCTCGACACTGACAGTGGTGTAGGATAACACAGGCCGCCCCTAGGCAAATTCAGGCATTTATTCTAAAGGTGTTATCGTCTAGAAAAGTGCCCAAATTCACCGAGGGGAGTGCCTGTAGCCACAAGCCAGACTCCCAACGCGAAACAGCTAGGATACGGGCACGCTCAGTCTCATTGGCACACGTATCCAGTAGATTTTGATGTAATGAGCTAAGCGGGCCGTCCCACAGCTTCTGTGACTTTGGGTTTAGAGGAAAATTTTGGTGTGGGCAGGCCACCGACCACGCATTTCTGGCCTCAGTCAAGTAAAGGACCTCAAAGTCATCTTATTTTTGCTGTAATATATCCGGCATTTGTAAATTAAATTAAATAAAGTTACACATGTTTTATGACGTTTTTGACTGGTCAACTATGGTACTGTCAACTGGGGCCCAATTCTAGTACTATTATCTAGTCACACTATCGTCTCAATCCTATGTTTGCCTGATTTCGGTATTCTGTTAATTCCAATGGCGTGCCGGTTTCACGCCTCTCTGTCGTGTGTATAAATATTTATATGCGCGAAATAAATGTAAAAAAAATGTTAGCATTTCAATATTCATTACTGCTAAGGCTGATACCAATTTTTATTACTACTATATATTACTACTATTATTCGTAGTATTCTTGAATATGCTTGCCAGATTTAGTCACCACAATATATTACACACAAAAGCCGTGTGGAACTTATGCAAAAAAAGTTTGTAAACATCTTAATTATAGATTACATAACAATAATACATCATACGTGATCAGGTGTTGTAATCACGGATTATTAACACTCGAAAACAGACGAAGTATGTTGGACATGTGTCTACTGTATGATATTGTAAACGGGAAGTTAGATTGTCCAGATATATTATATAGAATTAGATTTAATACCTCGACTCGGCGTACACGTCATACTCCTCTACTGCATATTCCTTCTCATGGAACGAATCATGCCAGCAATAGCATATTTACTCGAATTACTAAGACTTACAAACTTCGATCAACTTACAACACTAAATTTAGTGATATTAACTTGTATTGTAGACTTACTCTAAGCCTGTTTCAATCAAAAGTTTAATCTTCAAATCAATTATTGGAACAGATAGAACCACATCATATGAAAAATAACAATATATAGTTGCGAGTGCGGCCCTCGAATTAAAATTCCGTTAGAATTACTATAGAGTTTATTTGGAACTATACAAACACGTATAACAGGTACAAATATAACTGAACACAACCAGTACAAACGTAATCCACGATTCAATTACACGCGCAAAGTCCGTCACTGTATAGATTATCGAATGTACACACGTCTTGCCACGCTTGTGGTTATCGCTTGACTGCCGATCTCTCCATTGGGGCGTTGCTTTATAATGCGCGATACAATATGTCTACCTGGCAAGCGTCGACACAATTTCCCAGAAATTGTAATCCGCACACCTGCCTAATTATACCTGCGAACGTACATAAACGAGTACAATAGGTTGCTCTCTACAACAACTAATAAATAAGTAAACAAAAGAAGACGGTCATAAAAGCACTTCAATGTTATTAGCTCAAATACCGACTGCGGGTAATAAATGTGCTTTGTTTACAAATATGCAGGTGGCCCAATTGTAACAATATGTAAGTAATATGTTTAGTTAATATCAATATTATATATATATATATATATATATATATATATATATATATGTATCTACCAATGTATTTATTTAGATATCCCTGTATGCATAAGTATTTATTATTATGTATGTATGTAAGTATATACTTATTTCACTTATGTATATATTTATTGCATTTTTACACATTAGTTCGCTCGTTTGCTCACAATTTAACTCCGAAAAACCTGTTATTACCCTACATTATGAGTACATTTTTTTGTTTGTTTGTATTATTAATATGCGCTGTTGGCTTTTTTCAATAAATAAACAAATTATTCTACCGCGACGATATCGAGAAGATAATGTGGATTTAGTAGAGTACGATTTTTTGCCACTGTCGCAATGGAATCGTACTTTGAATATCTTCGCACGCCAAGATATTGAAATAACAGAATGGGGCCTCTGGGCGCAGACTTACATACCCAAGCTAAAATGTATTCCGAACTTATGAATCGGAGAGCAATCGAACTCGACATCCTTACCCTTCAGTTTGTCCATTGCTAGGGTGACATTCCCAAAACGTGCCTTGATTACGTGGAGAAATCTCGCACACTCTGCAGATAAAGTTATGTCATGTACACGGAAATCGTCTATTTCACGTGAAATTTCCAACATACGTTCCTAGAATATGCCTTCTGAATTTTTGCCATATTACACAGTTTGTTGTAATAAATTTATAGTGGAAAATATTTTAAACATATTATATGTGTTTTTAGGTTTTCTCTGTATTTTGAAATGTAAGGTGGAAAATTCTGAATTCTTTAAGGTATTTTGAAAACATATTTGAAAATGAGCAGTTTGGTATTTTTTGAGATATGCATTATTTCAAATGAATCGCCTTTATAGAATCGTGTAGCGTAATGTGAAAATTACGTTAAAAGTGTCTTTATTTCTTTTTCTGCTATTTTGTTGTTTTGAGCACAATTCTAATAAGTTATGTCCACACTAATGGTCTTTCAAAATCATCTTGCATTTTCATCTTTCAAGTTTTGTTGCGTCAAGCGTATACTATATTGATTAGGGCCAAACGCTGTCACTCAACAAGTTATAACGCATGCCCTATTGCATACGCTATGTCCTCACAAGTAAAGGAAAATAGAAGATGGATATAAAAGCGCACTAATATAAATATATCTATGCTATTTTAACTAATTAACGTATACTTATGTAAATATAAGTATTTAAGAATGACTGCTCTAAAAACTTTTAATTTCTGGCTTAATTATTTTACGACAGTCATAATAAATAATTTTCCGATAAAAGACTGAAAGGCTGCCATTTGACAAGTTTTAATGCGTGGTGTATTTGCTAAATTATTGCAGGTATAAGAAAATGCAAGATGGATAGGAAAGCCTCACTAATGGAGACATATCTATGTTTTATACTATTTTAACTAATTAATGTATAAATATATCCCCTCCCCAAATATAGGTAAATACTTCCTTTTCTTTAGCTATAAACCTGCGCTTGGGTTCTCGCATATGTGCACCACACACATGCGTCTGTGGAACAGAGGTAATCGACCCAGAGTACCACGGTCTTTGTTGCCGCCGGAGTGCCGGCAGATGGTCACGCCACGCCACTTTGAATTATGTCTTACGGAGGGGGCTTGCCATCGCTCACATGCCGGCTCTATTGGAGCCGAACGGTATTGCACGTGACGATGGTAGGCTTCCTGACAGAATGACTCTAATTCCTTGGCAGCGTGGCAAGACTTTGGTGTGGGATGCGACCTGCGTGGACACGTTGGCCGCATCCTATCTACCAAACACGTCTAGATCAGCCGATTCGGCGGCGGAAACAGCTGAATCAATCAAGTGACGCAAATATGACCCTGTGGCAAGTGTTGTATTTTTGTGCCGTTTGCTGTTGAGACGCTTGGACCGTGGGGTCCTGAGACCCTGAGCGTCTACCAAAATTTATCAAAACGGCTCATTAATTCTTTAGATGCTTACCTCGGCCAACGGATCAATCAGTATGACAATCCACCGAGGAAACGTAGCCAGCCTTTTGGGCACCTTACCCATAGAAGTCAGTGATCTAGGTTCAGTATTCTACTTATAGTCTTGAGGGACTATGGGTAGAATAAAATATAAATAAATTAAGCTTTCTTTTATTGTTTATTATATTAGATTGTTTGTTGTATTTAGTAATACTTACATAATTTTATTATATTTATATTAAATATTACTTTAGGGTGGTGCACCAGGCATCCACCATTTTATCAATTTAATCATGATCATATCAAATCATTCCCCATAGCAACAAACCGAAGACGGCCCTGCTTCGAGTATGGTCCTGTGGTGTGATGACTCAACTGCATGGGCTACCTGCATCGTTAACAACAAGCGACGCATTATATAAGGGCTCCCTCAGCATCCAAGAGACACAGAGCAAGATCACCATCAAGACCACACGCTTCTTCGTAATCGCGCAATCTAACGGCGACACTCTGCCCGTTGAAGTTCTGTAAAATCAAAAGCCATTCTCTAAATACAAACTTGTATCCCTTGATAACGTAAAAATCAGTGCACATTAAACATGTAATTATCAGTAATAAATACCGTATGTAACGAATCTACGTATCTGATTGAACCCGGTACTGAGGAGTAAGAAGCCGCTTTACAACCACTTTACATAAGTATGGTTGTGATCAGAGGTTACTTGTACATGACAACTCTGGTCACCTCCTACAACTTCATTCGGAAATGTTTAAAAAATTATGTAAACATGAGTATTTAAAAATGACTGCCCTTATAACTTTTAATTTCTGTCGTAGCATTTTATAACATTTTTACGAGAGTCATAATAAATAATTTTTAGCTAAATGACTTAAAAGACAAAATCTTAAAACGAAAACGTCACAAAAAGGCGAGTCTAAATTTCTTAGGCAAGTGTTCAAACCTCTTAGACGGTTGTACCGAAAAAACCTCGTCTTACAAGTTTAATTAAAGTGAATAGCCAACAAGCTTTCCTAAGCCAGGCCTTTAATGAAATTGTTTTGCTAATTTGTTGTTGGTACGGGTTCTTGTACTCTTTTCAAAAATCTTAATTAATAAACGGCACTCTTTGTCTTTTAACTCTAAATAAGCTTCTATTCATTATTATTCATGTTCCGTATTTCGGATCTTGGTCTCAACGCCACTTTATTCAATGTTGGCGTATAAGACGTCTTCTTCTGTTTATGTCTCACTACGATTTCTGTATGCCTTTTTTATTGCAAATCTGGCAAACAAGCCAGATGGACGGATATGGTTACCGTCGCCTATTGAAGTTTGCAACAACAGGGTCAAATCCAACGTGTTGCGAGCCTTTGGGATGGGATAGAAGGGCTAGGATAGGAGTGATGGGTAGAGTGCATTATAATTGAGATGTATTAGCATATTGTTACGAGCTACAGGACTCGAATTAAAAATGCCGTTGGAACTACTATAGGATTTATTAGGACTGTACAAACACATATAAAACAAATACAAATAAAACTGGATGCAACCAGTTCACACTGCACGATTCAATGCAATTC
The DNA here is from genome assembly GCA_039645545.1 of Dendrolimus houi. Classification (NCBI taxonomy): domain Eukaryota; kingdom Metazoa; phylum Arthropoda; class Insecta; order Lepidoptera; family Lasiocampidae; genus Dendrolimus; species Dendrolimus houi. The sequence continues at coordinate 20,923,730 of CM077120.1, forward strand.
GACACGCGCAAAGTCCGTCGTCTATATCGCTAATCGAGAGTACTACAAACGTCTTACTCGTCTCGTAGTCGTCGCTTGACTGCCCGCCCCTCCATCCGGGCATTGTCTTATACTAACTACTCTACAAAAAATTGGCTGCGCGCCTTGAGTTTCCGAGAAATAGTAATTTGCACACCTGGTTATCTATTTCTGCGAACGGCCAACAAGTCGAAAACAATAACAATAAGGATTAGTTCGACGCTAATGATGGTCGTAAAACAAGCAGGAAAACAATAGCATGTTTTTCTTAATTACAAATTCTAAACATAAAAAAAATCCTAAATCCGGGAAGACAATAAACTGCGCTTACGACAGGCATCTGTGCGTTTATCTTTGACGGCTTGTAACAATACATTAATTTTACCACAATCATTGCGAAAATAATTTTTGTATAGTCTGCATGAAGACATATAGGAACAACTGAAATGAAATAAATATCTAAAATACTTCGTTACTGGCCAGAATGGATTCTCATATAGAATGTTTTTTGTTAGATCGAGCGACTTCCATCGGGACTTGAAAGTGGAGTTTGTCACCAGCATTATTAGAAAGTACGTGGAAGCCCACGAGCATCGGCTCGTCATGTGAATGTCGCGGCGATCCATCTCCTCGACAACACCGACATAACGAGAAAGCTCAAAGGGACAAAATTACAGGTTACACATAAATTACTTATTAATCTTTTTGGACTAGATTGTAATATTAATGAGGTATTTCTTCTTAAATTATCAAAGTAACAATATTAAAGAGCCTCTGTTATCTCATGAAGTATCAATTTTGTGTGTAACATCTTGCATTTTTCTTTTACCTGAAACAGTTTAGAGAATGCAATAGCGCATGCGTTAAAACTTGTAAAATGAAAATTATTCATTATGATGACTGTCGTAAAAAAATAAGCCAGAAATTAAAAGGTAGTCAGTTTTATATACTTATATTTTCATAAATATACATTAATTAGTTAAAACAATATATAGATATGTCTACATTAATAACTTTCCTTTCGTATGCTGTTTGGCCTTCCTTTGCATATATTGATTATTACGGGCCGTTGTAATAATAATACTTTTTTTTCAAAATCAGCTAAAATGGTTCCTATTTCTGAAAACTGAGTTATTAAAAATATAATTTTTGGCCTTAGACTCCTTTAGTCTTGAGACCGAAAGTTGGAGTATTTAAAACTATTTTTTTGGGCATCCAGGCACATTTGCAAAATTCATATGTATATAATTCAAGGTCTTAATTAAATTGCGAAAATTAAAACTTAATTATAATTATAAAAGTACCCACAATTTCAACAATGTCTATTATTAAAATTTAAAGTTGAAACGTTCTTTATATAGCATGTGCTATATTTTAAAATCGTTTTAAACATATAGCAAATAAAGAAGAGCCCCGCTGTGTCTGCATCTTAGTTATTCATCATTTTGTTGGAGCTTCAAAAGTCGTCGACTCAAAACTGGGCAAAGACGTGACCACGATGAGACAACGAATATAAAGCGACTTCCATAAAAAATACTTTTAACTTGCAATAGAGTACGGGAAGATAGAACTAAATTAATTTGAATGACAAAAGCTTTCTTAGAATATCATATTTAATACTTTCTTAAGTTTTCGCGATTTGTATAGATAATAAAACTACGTTAACGGTTTTAAGCGCGGTAATTTATTTGATTTTTGTTAAATCTATCTATCAATCTAATCTAATTTACCACCGCTTCACAAATTGTTATGGCTTTAAGAGAAGAAGCGGCGCAAGAAACTCTTCAGCAAACATGCCTAGCTCTAATAATTTTATATAATATTAAAATGGGTGGAAGGAAAAATAAAAGAAATTATCAGTCAAGGTGGTTTGTGTTCCAGTGCATGCAGAAAGAGCTTACAGTGTTCTGAGGTCTGGCAGTTGGTTTTTGCTGGGTTTGGGTCTTGATAGTTTTGATGATCGGATCCCAAACAGGTGGTACTTGCCAGCCATTTTCTCTATTGAAATCTGGGTGTTTTTTTATTTCAATAGCCTCACGCACTAGGTATGAAACGAATTTTAAATTTTAAACGAATTAACGTTGAATTCATAACGTTCCTTAAGGTAAGAAGGACTACTAGGAATAAATAATATGTTATAAAATAATGTGAGAATATGAGTATTCCGGTGAAAGCGGGAGCTACTTGAGTTTTTCACGAAATTCAGAAACATGGTCATATTTTCGCAAGCCAAATATGAACCTAATGCAAAAATTCTGAAGTCGCTCAAGTTTATTTAGCTGTTCTACGATTAAGTCAAGACGGCAGGCGTCAGCGTAATCTAAAATGGGTAGCAAAAAAGACTGTGCAACAAATTAAATTAAAGTCAATAAAATCTGTGCAAATATTTTATTGACTTTAATTGTTGCCAAAACTATTGCGGAATCCTAAAAAACTAAACCCATTTTAAAATTCATCGAAGCTATTGAAAAGCGAAAATATATTTAGAGCATTCAGCGCATCTTTGTTGTGTTGCTATTGACGCAATTCAGCCATTCAGATTGCTAATTGTACCTAATTTTGTTTCTGTCATTTTGCACTTTTCAGCAGCATTGTATAAAGGGAAATAATATCTGACTTTTTCACAGTTACGTTTTGAAAGCAAATCCTGATTTAAATTTGCGTCAACAATTTATGTCACTTCAATATTTTTGGGATATATCATTTTTCACGTTCAGATTATGTTACGTAGGCTTTTTTATTAAGCTAAATTAAAAATATTTTCAATAATATCTTTATTTTTCATTTTATATAGTTTTTTTATGATTTCAACGCTTAAACAAGCCTATAGAATGATGCATCACCAGAGGAGATGCCAATGTGTTGCTTCACTTCTTAGTACGACACGACACCTATTATTTCCATTATTTGATTGACGAACTTCATACGCCTTCATATTCATTTTCTACCTAACACAATGCCTTTGATTATCTTACATAGAAGTTTGTAAGTACGCGAGTTTGTTTATAAGTAAGAAAGGAGCGCGAGAAAGTGTGGGTACACTTTCTCGCGCTCCTTTCTTCGATAGTGGTTATAATTTTCATCACATTCATAATGTTATGTATTATCTAAGATGAAACAATATACTTTATTTTACAAAAATGCTACATAAAATCAAGAACATTAATATTCAAATAAAATCGGCGGTCGTATCGCCCATGGTGATTTCTTGCTAACAACCTGTAGATAGTATATAAAAAGGACACCAAAGTCTGTAGTTGCTAAAGCAGCACTCGTATGATATCTACAAACAAGCCAAAAACAAATACATGAAAATTATTAGCATAAAAAAGCAATTAAAAAGTTCTTATATCATCTTTTAGCTCCTACAGTAGAAGCAACGTTGCTCACCAATTTAATAAAGCTATAAAGCATAAATAAATCGCAAATTCCCCTATCTTCATTATGAACGTGCCTTAATAAAGTGTTTATTAACGCGGCAACAGCAGGGCGTCTCGAGTTAATTCTTTAAAATGAAATACACAGTTCTTGTAATAACGCGTCTTGTCAGGAATAACAGATTACGCAAGGCAACCCCGCTGGATCGGGTTGGTTGTACGCCGGTCTTAATTAGAAGCCAGATGCTGCAGATTTTATTACGTCATTGTATATAGAGGGAGATCCACTCCCACTCCAAAAGTTAGGTATTCGATAGCACTGTTTCTTGGAATAACAACAGACCTTTTATTGGATACACAGGGTTTCTAAAGTAATTACAACGAAGGTTTCTGAAGTAATTTCAATGAAGTATACCGCATGATGCTATTTTAGTTCAACGCCAATTCGGACATCGGTAGGTAATTTCATTATGAATTTCACGATGTTTTTCTTCACCTTCCGATCTTGGTAATTGTAATATTGTGTACATTTGATCAGAACATCAACCAAGTGCATTTCAATAAACGCATAGTGAATAGTACTGTATACATAATGAACTTCTACTGTTATGATTATTTGGTTATCCATATTAATATTATTGTTTGAGGTCGTGAGAAGAAAAATTCTATAGATTTGTTTCGCTGATTCTGCTTTCGATAATTGTGGATTTAAATAAAAACTTTGTGCTGACCAGATAACCATTTATTGAGAGAATAAAAAGTGACACTTACAAAAACAATGACATTGGACCGATTTAAACAATTCTTTCACCATTAGAATGCTACATTATTCCAGATTAATATAGGTTATATTTATTACTAGAAAAATCCCTACTAAAACTTCAATAATGTAACCCAAGGTGTAAAAAAATAGTGTGTGAGTCCGGGTATGGTTTAGATTCACAATTAGACTCGGTAGGTGTTGCTGGAATCGGGTTCTGGATTTTAACTTTTTCAAGGCAGGGCAACTTCTGCCAAAACCGCTAGTATTATATACAACACATTTTCATAACAAGTTTTATATTAATAGAATCCGGACTTTTTGACAGAAATGGCAGTGGGTTATACTTATATAGATATGGCATTTCAATAAGAATTCCCCTTATGCCAAAATGGCTACGGAACCCTGACAAATTATAACGACTGACAATAAGATAAGTCCGAGATGGACATCCAATGCCAATAAGTGGCCAACTAAGTCGCAAAAGTAGCCAATGCAAAGCCCGTGAAGTCCATCGCATGACTTTGATGGGTCAACTAGAGCTGCTATAAAGCTATTGCTTTGCGGTAAAGGCTTCAACGGATCCAAACCCAGGCAAAGAGGGAAGTGCTCGAGGTCACAATCTACTCAATGCCTCAATTGGATACAGAGGAAGAAAACTTTGGACCAAACAATAAAATATTAACCATATCCATAAAGAAATATCCGTATAGGAACGAAGAAAGAATACAATTCCATGCAGCCGGCCTCCCTGTAAGGAAAAAGTAACCCACAGCCAGGTAGTAGAGTATTTGCCCGTCTATATGGCTACCACCCCTGGTGTAGAGAATGTCACCATAGCAACCTTGAGTTGAACCTTTAGAGAGCGCCTACACATTAGTAGCACCGTTAGTGTTACAAATATCCATAGGCGATGGTAATCGCTTCCCATCAGGTGAGCCGTTTCCTAGTCTGCTAAACTAATAATAATAATAATAATAAAGCTCCTCCGACCGCATCAATGTATGGAAGAGCAAGGAGCTGCATGGCAGGTTTTATCGGGCCTTAACAGGGCCCGACGTAGACCTGTCATCGTCGGTAAACTGGCTACGGTTCGGTAACCTCTTTGGAGAAACCGAAGGTTTTGTCTTTGCAATTATGGACGAAGTTATTAAGACAAATAACTACCTGAAATATATCCTGAAGGATGGCACCTTAGACATCTGTCGGGCATGTCATCGCCCAGGTGAATCCCTCAGGCATATTGTTTCCGGCTGTTCACATCTTTCTAACGGCGAGTACTTGCACAGACATAACCTCGTAGCCAGGATTATCCACCAGCAACTTGCCCTTCGATACGGTCTTGTGGAAACGGAGGTGCCTTATTACCAGTACTCGCCGGAGCCAGTTCTTGAAAATAATCGTGCCACGCTCTACTGGGATCGATCAGTTATCACGGACAGGACTATTGTAGCCAATAAACCTGATATCGTGATAATAGATCGATCTGCACGACGAGCAATATTCGTTGACATCTGAATCCCGCATGACGATAACCTCGTGAAGAAAGAAAAAGAAAAACTAAGTAAATACTTAGATCTTGCTCACGAGGTTACCGCTATGTGGCGTCTGGAGTCAACGAGCATTGTGCCGATAGTTGTCACCATCAATGGTCTTATAGCGAAAAGCCTCGACCGTCATCTAGAGAGACTTTCGTTAGGAAGCTGGATGAAGGGCCAGATACAGAAGGCAGCACTCTTGGACACGGCACGAATTGTGAGGAGGTTCCTGTCTCTGGAGCCCTAACCACCGGTAGTTTGGACCCCAGGCCCCGCTGGCGGTGAGCTACAAGATTTTATATTTTTTTATTGAATATGTATTTTGTTTTATATGTGTTATATGTTTTTGATGTATTTTTATAAAAGAATAATGTGATCTATTTTTTTATAATAAAATATCTTTATATATTTTTTAAGAAAATGTAATTTTTTTTTAAATCAAATAAATAAAATATAATAATCAGCAGACAAACACACATATTGTATATCCCCAAATTAAGCAAGTTACGCTTGTGTTATGGGTAACATACTACGTACCCCTCTGGGGCCGATCCCAGACACCCAGACTATAGTAAATAACGGAGAAAATACGTTTCCGAAATTTACTATACCAGGAATCGAACCCGGAGCCTCTGCGTTGCAGGCCGGCAACGGCTTAGTCCGCTCAACCACAGAGGCCGTCAAAGTCATGCAATTACAAAAAAACCATATGGGTCCTCTCGTTTATCTGACATGAAAACCTTTCGTTTAAAGAGTGCTTTTGATTTATCACGAATATCCAACTGATTTAAACGATGGAAGTTAAATCCAATTTAAAAGTTACCAAAAAATTTTTAAAGGGCACTCATGTAACTGTATGTGAAAATTCAACCTATTTTTATATGAAAATCGCGATCGCATCTGACCTATATAAATGTGTACCAGATGAAGGTAGTAATAATTTCAAAAGCTTCCATTCATTTTCAGTTTATTAAACTCTGTCATCTAAGCGTTGAATCATTTGGTTCATCGGGAACCCGGAGGTCCCAGATTCAATTATGTAATAATACTTTAATATAACCTTATATATTACTTATACAATTATTGTATAAGTAATATATAAGGTTAAATTAAATAAAAGAAATAGAATAAGAACTTTATTTATTTTATTAATACTTAGACTAGTGCTTATTGTAGAAAGTAAGTAAACGTTTTATGATAGTAATATATGTTTTAAGCGGTTTTATTTTAGAGTCAGTTTTGTTTTCAACTGAATTTTTTTTTCTACTTTTTAGTTCAACAAATACTTGAATATTTTTAGAAAAAATATATGAAACACGTTGGAAGTGCCTGTAATATTCGAGAATTGCTATCAATTTCCTGGGATGTACTCATCAGTTCCTGATTTAGTGACAATAGAACCACCTCTGTAATATATTGTTACAACCTAAGCGCCGACAAAGACAAATTCCCCGTACAGATTTGTAGAAGCACATTTATTACCCGTTGGCATTTGAACTAATAACTAATAACATTGAAACTATTATAATTACTTTATGATCGTCTTCTTTTGTTTACTTATATATTGGCATACGTTTCTAGCGCCTATTGTTGTATTGTAATCATTAGCTACGTGTTACGGATTTTAAAAGTACACGCTGGTTCTAAGAAATTCGGTCCACGTGGACGGGCGGGCACATTGCACTTGTGCAGTATAAAAGGATGGGCTGATGGAGGGAGGAAGGCAGTCGAGCGATAACAACAATCTAAGCGTGACGTGTGTATGATCGGAGATATAGTAGTGACGAACTTTGTGCGTTCTATTGAATTACGACCCTCTGCATTATGTTTGGATTTGTTGTGTTCGGTTATATTTGTACCTGTATTATACGTGTTTGTATAGTTCTAATAAACTCTATAATAATTTCAACGGCATTTTAATTCGAGTAACAATATTATACTGTTGCGATTAAAAAACATTTGAAAATCGGTCTACAATTGACGAAGAAATCGTGTAACAAACATACAAAATCTCTTCCTTTTTGTAGTCGGTTAATTGTTTTCAGCGTAATATATTAAAAGTAAAATTAGAATATTGTATTTTAGCTCTCGCTTTTATAATAAGTATACTTATTTGTTTTTAATTGGTCGTAATATTTAATATCTACCTAATTACTTCATATCCAAATCCGTGTATTGCGTAAAAAAGATAAAACATAAAATTTAAATCACAGTGACATTTTTGTACCCAACAGATTGGATGAATAACTTGACTATCTATCACTATCTATACTCAGAACTATTTTGCATACAAAATTTAACGAAGCGAGCGACGTGGCAACATTCGTATGTCGAAAAAAAATCATTGAATACAGCAGCGTTCGGCCCTCACGTAACGCCAATTGGTGTGGAAACGCCATCTTGTTAGTCCTAATAACGTTTTTACCTTTTTTACTGGATTATTTTTATTCCGCGTAACCATGTTTGCCGAAATCCGTTTGAAAAAACGCCTGAGATTTGCTTGCTTAACTGCCGGATATTTTTATATGTAGATATCTTTTATGCATACATTTTTCTACACCATACTACTATTTTACATACTTATATGTTTATTAATGAATAAAATATAATGTATGTAACATATCCTATAATATTTATGTATACCACCTTTGACCAATATAATCTGTTTTATCCTGTCACGGGTTGTCTGGAAGAGATCGCTTCTTAGCGATAAGACCGCCCATTGTGCACATTTAGAATATTTTAGGCTATAAGTTTTTCATAATATTTTCTTAATTTTTAGCGACTTGTATATATAATAAAACTACGTTTTAACGGTTTTAAGCGCGGTAATTTATTTGATTTTTGTTATTCCGTGATCACGGAAGACAAAGATATCAAGTGTCAACGAGTATTGTTTAAAGTTTTATTTAACCTAACTTGTTCATTTTGTCTGCTTGTCTGCTGTATTCCAGCTATAAAAAATAGCATTTACAAAGGTGGAGGAAAACATCGTGACCCGCACATCGAGATAGTTCATGTTTACAACCCGCCAATACGACTCGCACAAAGGTGACGAATATACCATCTGCTATCCTATAGACGAGACACCCTAGCGGTAAGACGTTTATGAACTGTTATTATAAAATTAAAAAATATTATGTATTATATTTTTAACTGATGAAACTTGCAATATACACATAGCGTAAAGCTAAATATGGCGAACTGTAATAAACGTTAACACTTATTTATACCTTGTTATTTCTTACAAAGTAAATTTTCAGATACAATTTCAGTTTAATTGCATTTTTAGATGATTAATATAAAACATTTTCTATTGTATTAGCTAACTTTAGATGTGGCTTTAATTGTCTAAGACATTTAAACATCATTTGTAATGTACGAAAATGATCTGAGTCAAAATAATGTTTACGGACATATATACACTTGAGTGCTCAGAGAAATAGTAGCCTAATTCACAAAACATTAATATAATTAAGTTGGTTTTGTTTTTTACGTTTAGATCATTGACACCGTAGTGGCCTAAATTTTCTAATGGTTCTTTTTATTAGATGCCACATTAATAGATGACACAAATTTAAGGCAGTATCGTTTCAAAGATCTATATATAATTTAAAATATACGTACTGTTACGAGTTACGGGACTCGAATTAAAATGCCGTATGGAATTACTATAGGATTTATTAGAACTATACAAACACGTATAACATAGCTACAAATATAAGCGGACGCAATAAGTCCACATGTAATGCACAATTAAATAACACGCGCAAAGTCCGTCACTATATCGCTTATCGAATGTACATCTTGCTCGTATCGTAATCTTTGCTTGACTGTCCCACCTCTCCGTTCGGGCATTGTTTTATACTGCACGGTGCAATATCTCTACCTCATCGCGTGCACCCGATTTCCCGGAATCACACCTGGCTACTACCTACCGAAACAGATTACAATATTAAATACAAAGAAAACAAAAGAAGTGCAAATGCGGGCGATAATAAAACTTGGGGTTTATGACCACAGGTGATCGTTCGCATTTTTTGTTGTGTATCGTGGAATTTTGGCCAAATCCTAACAGTACATTAACTCTGTTAATGTAAATTTGTGGATTAGGGCACTTTTACGCTTACTGACTCAATTACATATTTTCTTCGATAACATTCTATTCATATTGTTCTTCTTCTGCAACAACAATTCCTAGCTATTTTATATTGAAACATTTATTACATCATTTGACAAAGGAACCATCGAATTCTTCAGTTAACCAAAGTATCTATCGTCGATTGAACAGATTCTGGCTTGTGAATGAAGCTGCCACGTTTTATTATCTCTTTTACGATGTCACCACAGGATTTATTAGCGGGAACGGTATTGTTGCTTCATGGCTGCTTACAAATGATATTGCCAGATATCTTTGTTACAAATTAATTGGTCATTCTGCATTATTATGTTCAATTTGTTGGTGATAAACTGCAGATTTGAGTTCTTATTCTGTCTAGATCAATACCATTTCGCGTTGTAGTAGTTTAATGTCTGAAGCATTCGCTCCTCGTTTGAGTGACGTTAGTTCGAATCCTATCTGGTTGGTTATAAGTACATATGTGCTAAACAGTTAACAAACTGAAAGTATGTCAGGTTAGTGATTTGTTTTGATTGAAATAAAATGCACATAACTGACTTACTGAACTACTACTGCTTTATGTTCTAATATATAAATTGTAAAGTGTCTTTTTTGGGTGTTTATATGATCCTTCTTCACCTTCTTGAAATTGAATTTTATCATCCTGAAATGTTTTCTATGTTTATTTTAGATTACGAGAATGAACATATGCCTTTTATGCCAGCAAAGAAGACATTTTTCGCGGGATACCTCGCGTAGAAATCCCTATAATCTTATCTACCTTCTTCTTCAGCTAGTCCGTGTCCCTTGCTGGACTTAGGCCTCCCCAAGTTTGCGCAACATATCCCGGTCTCCTGTCTTCTTCACACAGCTCCTAACGGCGACCTTGCTCAGGTCGTCAGTCGACCGGGCTGGAGGGCGTCCTACGCTACGTTTGCCGAGACTTGGCTCCAGTATAATCCTATTAATTGTGTACAAAGATTCGAAACGGTAGCAAAAAACATTTTTATACACATTTGTACGAATAATGGAATATGCTAATACTAGTCACTGCAGTAATACTAAGTGCTTTATTCCGACCTCATTATACAGGAACAAAGGAATGTTCAGAGCTATTTAAGACTAGCAAGCTCTCAAAGATGTACATGAAATTGTAAAGCTTCGCCCACTATATTTTTCAGTGCATCATGTGGTATTACATAAACGGATAATATATAATTATGTAATTATTAATCGAACCGCGCAGGAACGGAAAGGAATACAATTTCCTACGGCCGGGGGGCCTATCGTAAGAGGCGACAAAATAACCCACAGCCAGCTGGAAGGGTATTTTTCCTTCTGGATAGCTACCACCACTGGTCTAGAATTTGCCGCCATAGCAACCTTCAGCTGTGTTTCGACATTAGTGACCAGGTTCCAGTCTACCTTTAGACAGCGGCAGCACATTGATGGCAACGGTAACGGTTTTCCAACTAGTGGGCCGTCTGCTTGTCTGCTGACCTCATGCAACAAAAAAAATATGCATTCTTAAATTCTATATATATAAATATACATAAACGTAGTGTCGGACGCCCTCCAGCCCGATGGATCGACGACCTGTGCAAGGTCGCCGGTAGGCGCTGAATGAGGAAGCCAGAGGACAGGGATGAGTGGCACCGTCTTGGGGAGGCCTACGTCCAGCAGTGGACTGCAAACGGCTGACGATGATGATGATGATGATGATGATTAAATATACATAAAAAGAGTCAATAAGAGGTCTTTGAAAGTTGCACCCGTGACTGAGAAATTGAGAGAAGGCAGATTAAATTGGTATGGCCATCTAATGAAACGAGATCAAAGTAGGGTGACGAAAAGGAAGTTAAGCTGGAAGACTGATGAATAAAACAGTAAAGGTATACTAATGAGGAGATGGATTTTGTGAAGGATGACATGATTAATTATAGTACGACAGATGACGTATGTCAAAATAGAGGAGTTTGAATGGAAAAGACATATTGTATCGATCCCAAATTATTGAAAGGTGAACAAAATACAATTCGAGTTTATCATTTTCAACTTCTTTTTAAATATGGCCGTGTATGAATTATATATGTAGCTAGTGTCAAATTGTGAACATTCAAGTTTTAGAATAATCTTTAACCTCTCCAGATAGTAGGCCTTCGACTGAGGCCAAACGAGAGGGGAGTACTTGTGGCAGCTTCAAAAGCCACATGTCACTAAATAGTAGAAATGTTTAACACAAATGCACAACTTTTGATATAAAAGGATAAATATCCTACAAATAATTTTTCAAATAAAAGTGCACAACCTACGTTATTCTTCAAGTTCGCCTTAAAAACTCCCTTCTCGCTACTTTCTGTTTTGTCTGAACTCTTTAAAAATCTCTTAGTATCCAATTAATTAATTCTGACCTAAATTCTCAAATAATATTGTTACACGCCGACAAAAGTGGAGGCACACCTGACTGTCATAAAACAGCCTATTGTGTATTGTACTCGTTTATTGCCGTTCGCAGGCATAATTACGATTTCTAAGAAATTCGATCTACGCGGCGGGCAGCCATATTGTATCGATGCAGTATATAGCAATGGCCAATGGAGAGATCGGCAGTCTAGCGTAGGTCACCAGTGAGACAAGACATGTGTACATTCGATAAGCTATATAGTGACTGACTTTGCGCCTGTTATTGAATCGTGTAATACGTTTGTACTGGTTGCGTCCAGTTATATTTGTACCTGTGTTATACGTGTTTGTATAGTTCTAATAAATTCTACAGTAATTCCTACGGCATTTTAATTCGAGTCCTAACTCGTAACAATATACAAATTTTGTTTCTGATAACAATATAATATTATCAAACAAAGATTACAGAAAAATATTTACGAATTTATAATAAACATTCCCAGTGGTAAAAAAGTGTTGCCACAAAAATTAAAGCAAATAAAACAGAAAGTTTCGAGGAGCGAACACCGTTTCATTACTCCTTGGAATTGAAAATGCTTGCAGTTGATTTTTCAACTCTCCTTTTTTTATTTTCTCTAGAAAAACAAATGCATACATAAATATGTATTTATGTATGCCTTTTAATCTTCTTCACTTTACAGTGTATATAAATATATACACTGTAAAGTGAAGAAGATTAAAAGAAGATAAATTTGATTTAAGTCAGGTTTAGTAATTTTCAAAAAAAGAATATACACATAAGAAAGTCTTCTATGCGTACCTATATTTTATGGACTCCGACAGTTACAAGGTCATTTGTTTCCTAAAAATAATTTCAATTTACTTATATTTATATGTATTTTAATGTTGTCTTCTTTAGACTTAGGTATTCTTTTTATTTATTATGAGAATGTTATAAAATTGAATTAACAAACACTTACTTTGCCAGACTCCAACGTAGTTTGTCGACAACCTTATTGTGTGTTATATTATATTATACCATATTTTATATGTCATAACTACTGGGTTTTTTACAATTTTATGTACTTAATATTAGCTTAAATTCATGTATGTCTCTGCAGACTATGGGCAATAAAAATAGGGAGTGGGGCCATGTGAAGGCCGACACGTAGAGGCCCCTTGAAAATTTAATCTAAATGTGGCGTGACACTGTCCGGCGATTATCCCTATCTACACCATATAAAAATGCACCCAAAAACAAGCTCCGATTAGTGTAAGACTATTGTAGGAATGAGAACAAAAGGTACTGAGCTACTAGTGGAACTACGGATCGAGGAATATGGATACTATGGCGTCTGCCCGTCACAATGTTCAAGTATTATTTATGTAATAATTTGGGTTGTCAAACACTGAATATTTTTTTTTATTGCAGGATTTCAGCAGATGGCAGACGGCCCACTTGATGGAAAGTGGTTACCGTCGCCTATGGACATTTGCAACACCGAAGGTGCTACAAATGCGCTGCTGCTCTCTTAAAGGAGACTGGAACCTGGTCACTGATGCCGGAATACAACTCAAGGTTGTTGTGGCGGCATACTCTAGACCAGGGGTGGTCGCCATCCAGTCGAGCATCCATATCCTACCACCTGGCTGTGGGTTGTTTAGTCGCCTCTTACGACAGGCCGCCTGGCCGCAGGAAATTCTATTCTTTCTCCGTTCCTGCACGGATAAATATGTAAGTAGATAGTTCAGAAAATATAAATTTTGGGTGGTACAGATATAGGGCACCTTTATTTTAAGCACTAGGAGGAGTGGAGGGAGGTGGAGGGGGAGGGTAGGGAGGAATACTTACCCCTTTTGCAACCTAAGAAAATTTGTAGTTCTTAAGATATTAATGTTTTTGTAAATGTAACCTCAGGTCAGCGAGTGTCACAGGCACAAGTCACGACAAGTGATTAGAACGGTGAGTTTGGTTACGTTAGGTTAGACTTTAGACCAAAACGTACGATCCAAGCGAGCGAAGCGAACATGCCGCGCAAGTGGCCGGCGAGTGCCAGAACAGACTATCACCATTAATAACTATTGAAATGATGGTTACAAATCGGTTGTGACATTCGCTGACCGCTGCACAAAGACATTAATATCTCAAGAATTATACATTTTCTTGACATAGGAGTTGCAGAAAGGGTAAGTATGCCTCTACCCTCCCCTCCACTTTCCTACATACCACCCATTATTTAATATAAAGGTGCCCTATATCTATACCGCACCCTAAAATGTTCAAATAAACACGAGTTTTTTTCTTATTTCGAAGCTGACAAACCGACAGACGTCCTACTTAGTGGGAGTTGGTTCCCGTGGCCTATAGAGATTCGAAGCAAGGCTAACGCATGGCCAGCTTTTGGATAGGATAGATGGGATGGGATAAAAGGGATGGGATGTCACCGGAGGCTTTGCCTCCCCCCGGCAGTGGAGGAGGCCTTATGGGTCGTCGCCTGCCAGGGCTTGCGAATAGCTAGGCCAAATACTGGTGGCCCTGGCACAACGGCGAAGGACGGAACACCTTATAAATTTTTCCTCCCCATCCTCGCTATCAAAACAGAATAGACTTTCAAATGAAGAATTCGCAAAACAAGACAAAACATTCATCTTCTGTCGGTGCTGTCACCGCAATATATAGTGGAATGATAATTGGAATACATATAAAAGAAAACCATTATAATTTAATTTAAATAACTTTAATTCTCTTAAGCAAATCCTAGTGAAGTGTGTCAACCCCCGGCGGACGAGTGCAGTGTGACGGTGGACTGCTGGCGAGGTAAGTTACTCTTCCTTTGCTTCTTCTTCGACGTCCCTTTGCCTTGTGACAAATATGGCACTAGCACTCCAAAACGAATATTCATTAATTTAAAAAAAGGAGCGATGGGATATAAGGGATAGGACAGAGGACTCAAACAGGATGAATAGAATACACGGAATGTCATATAAAATGGAATTAATTTTAGAAATGTTATCTGTTTGTAGGGCAATTTACGGTAAAATTAAAATACTAAGCATTTAATCAAGCTTCAAGAATTAGTCTAAAAAAACTGTTTTTACCATATCGCATTCCAGCGAACTCCAACAAACCTAACGGAAATCTTTAGGACCTCGCCAAATGAGTTAATGGTTGATAAGCTTAGGTTAATTTAGTATTGTTTCTTACCTCCGCTTGTATTAAATTTCGCTTAATGAGCTCGTGGACTGCCTTGATTGTAGGAGCTGTGTTCTAATAAATTGCTTAAATTGCTTACCTTATTATAAATGATGTTATGATAAGAAATTCTAGGAGTATTTTAAGTTATTAGGTCCACGAGGTATATTTATTAATTACTATGGCTACATCCGAGTTTATTCACAATAAGTTTGAATTGGTATCGAGAAGTATTAGTTCTTCGGGTTAAGGAGTATCCTTTGTTCATTGCCATAATCGACACTGCTGATGTATATATCAAATTTCATAGTAATCGATTCATTCCCAGTGAGGTAAATAAAGAAAAAACTAGCATTTGTGCATATTATATGGACAAAAGTCACTTTAACAATTGTATATCTAGTTCGAATAGGGCTGGCTTT
The DNA here is from genome assembly GCA_039645545.1 of Dendrolimus houi. NCBI lineage: Eukaryota > Metazoa > Arthropoda > Insecta > Lepidoptera > Lasiocampidae > Dendrolimus > Dendrolimus houi. The sequence continues at coordinate 20,939,561 of CM077120.1, forward strand.
ATTTATGTCATACAATTGTACCATGTCGATTATTTTTTTACATACTTTCGTACTATCTATGGAACAAAACCGATCCAGTCTAAACAGAATCGATCTATATCGAGTAAAGTCGCAGGTAATGCTCTACTGAATATAAAAATTTTGCATGTCAGACATGGAACCTCTGCTTTCGAATAAGTTAGGCGGGCTAAAGCCCTCGAGAAAGACCTTTCGACCACAGAGGCCGTTTATATGTCTATATTATATCTACGCGTAAATTATGACCGAATTTTCGTTATGAGGTATAATTACGATCCATCGACTAGGTAACCCAATGCAAATGTGAAACGATTCAAATTTCTTCTTGATGTGACTGTGGCTTTAAATTTTTCATATTGTATTGTAAAAATTCCAGAAATGAGAAGCAGCATTTCAATTCATAAATCACTTTAATGTATTATTGTTCCGATTTACACAGAACACTTGCACAAAATTTATCATCCTCGCACTTGACTGTCACAGAATTACACTGAACTGTGTGCGCCACTCCCGCCAGGTTTTATAATATAAAATCGAAAAAAGACAAGTTTATGAAGGTAGTTAACCGGAAATGTCACTCACATGAGTATTTTAGTAAACAGGTCTCATTATTTAATTTTATCAACGGAAGTGACAAGGAAACTGGTTGACTGAAAGTACCGCACACGTCAGTACTTCATTAATTAAATTATTTACAGTATTTATAAAAATCACACAATCATTATTATTAATTACATTTTAACAACAGTAAATTATAGACGAAGTTACTGTGTTTAATTGACGTTTATCAATAGTTAAAGAAATTCTTACAATTGTATTCTATGAATAAGTTTTATTCGTGATTGAAAATTTTCTTTCATGTAAATTACTCGGTAGGAGTAGTATATATAGTATAACACTCTAATACAAATATCAAAGACACTGAATACGCTTTTCTGCTTAATCCTGTCATTTTATATAGCTAACATAATAAAATGCGGCTAAATGCAGTTTGTTAGGTTGGAGAATCGTTATTACAGGATTTATGTTAAAGGTAAGCCTTTCAAAGGGCTGTTAGTAACAGGCAAAGAGCAACTTTAATCCGTTTGAAGTATAACAGGAAAAGATAAAATAAGTTTATTGGAGATCATCAGCATCATCCGAGCGTTAAATCCCGGTTGCGTTCGGAGCGTTCACTCCGACGCCCTGAACCCTACTAAAACTTCGATAATGTAACCCAAGGTGTAAAAAAAATAGGGTCTGAGTGTGTCCCGGCAGGGTGGTTTATATTCACAACTAGCTGTGCCCGCGACGTCGTATGCGTGGAATTTGTTTTTAAAACCCGCGATTTTGAAACACTCTTCATTGGTGCTCCGCTCCTATTGGTCTTAGCGTGATGATAGATAACCTATAGCCTTCCTCGATAAATGGGCTATCTAACACTGAAAGAATTTTTTAAATCCGATCCGTAGTTCCTAAGATTAGCGCGTTAAATCAAACAAACAAACTGATTAGTCCCGGTAGGTGGCGCTAGAATCGGGTTATAGATTTTTATTTCTTCAGGGCAGGACAGCGCCTACCAGAACCACTAGTGATAAATATATACCGTACAATACATAATTATACATGTTAGAAAATTTAACAAATTATTTCTCTTATGCCTAAGAGGTGACTCAACGGCTCCATTTTGGAATCTCCCTTTCGTGTATCTTAACATAGCCACGGATAAGTCTTTCGTAAATACCGTTAGAAACGAGCAAGAAAAATGGCGCATTGTAAGTAAGAATAATTGGACAGATATTGTTGTTAAGCCACTTTGAGCAATTCAGCGCTTGTTATATGAATTTTAAAGAGAGATTTAAAGGATTTAAGAGACGTTCAAACATTGCTGTAAAAAGAGTAATTAGTTAAAATATATATGGAGTACAGCAGACAGTTTAACGGCCTACCTGTTGAAAAGCGGTTACCGTCGCCTATGGATATTTGCAAAGAGCAGCAGAGAGGAGCATGTTAGGTATCACATTAATAGACAAAATAAATAGCCAAAATCATCAACACTTTAAGTAGCAAAACTAAAGTGGAAGTGGGCAGGCCACGTAGCTAGAATAAAGGACGGAAGATGCAGCACTCGTCCACTTCTGCATTGGTTCCCTAGGGAGAGCAAACGGGGACGCGGCCGACACCTCAGAAGGTAGAATGACGACATAAAGTTAGTAGCAGTAAATGTATGGATAAAGAAAGGTAAAGAGCTAGAGTTATAGCATAAGATGGAGGAGGCATAAGACAAAGACATGCCGCGAATTGAACACATACAAGTTATTTAGATACTTAATGGACAGGACATTGTATTCGATGCAGGAACTTTTGGACAATAATAGGGGAGAGTGGGGTGATTGCGAACACTTAAGGGATAACTCAAATAACACAAAACCAAATAAAGTTACAAAACCTATTTATTCCTTAATGTTTACTTAAACTAATCAATCTTATGTTTTCATAGTCAACATACATAAATTTTCAGCATAAAATAAAAATTTAATAAAAACCAAAAACGTTGGTGTCCGGCATGACCCCACAACTTGTGGGGTAATAACGAATGGTGCAGGGGGTAATCACGGACATAGTCTAATTGACACAGAAGTAGCTGAAAATCCCCTTGGCGTGCTTTCAATACTCGTATATTTTTTGTGGGCTCATAATTCACATTTGTAGCATATTATCCAATCTTCAATGATTGGATCTACATAATTTTCATTACAAATCAGACAATAATATATCTTGTCATCGTTCTTATCACCTTTATCGACTTTGTTTTTCTTTTGTGGTGTGTCCTATCTTCCTTCACATCATCTGCAACTGCTTTAAGATTCCTCGCATCTTTCTTTCTTTTGGTGGTTGGCTCTTTCTAAGTCTTCTGATTCATATTTGGTATACGTCTTTCTTTGGTAATTTCGCGGCATCTGAAATATATTCGAGAATAGCATATTTTATTTGTAAATGAGTAAGGATGGGCACTGCCGCCAACTGCTGACCATAAATAATAAAAAAAGATAATAATTCCATTGTTTAGGGGTAATTACAAGCGTTCGGGATTACTAATTACCCGATACACCCAAAAAAGCAAAACTATATTTTTATTTATGGTTAGAATCTAGTCATGCACATGGCGAATACTTGAAATTATTGTTTAATTAGACGTTACGTCACAAAAAAATAACGGGCTTTTATAGTTTTATCGTAAATATAGTACACTTAATCTATTTAAGTCAAGAATAAGCTGAAATTGTTATAAGACAATAAAGTTAACTTACCTTGTACAACGTGCGCGGCCTCACGTTGCCACTCACTGTTCGGCACTACATTCAATTTCGGCTCATGATTGCGTCATTCAAAATATTCACCGTCTTTTTCTAACATAGCTAAACTGACGTGTCCGCCATTACCCGCCGTCAGATAATTCAATGACTAAAATATTATAGTTAACAAAAGTTATATAATAATTAAAGATATATTAATATAAAATATGTAGGACAAAAATAACGACATGCATATAATAATTTGAAATTTGACATTTAATTTTTTCTTTTTATAATCTTATACTAATATATAAAGCCAAAGAGTTTGTGTGTTTGCTTGAACACGCTAATCTCAGGAACTACTGATTTGAAAAATTCTTTCAGTATTAGAAGGCCCATTCATCGAGGAAGGCTATATATATATCATTACGCTAAGACCAATAGGAGCGGAGCACCAATGGAGAATGTTTCAAAATCGGGGGGTTTTTTTAACAACTCCACCCAAACAAAGTTGCGGACAGAAGCTAGTCTATGATAATATTATATAGGAACTTATATTTAAAACTAAATGATGCCCGTGACTTCGACCGCGTGGTGCGGTTTTTTAACTATCCCACGGGAACTCTTTATTTTTAGGGATCATAAGTATCCTATATATTGACCAGGGATATAAGCTACCACCATACAAAATTTCATTTAAATCGGTCCGGTCGTTTCGGAGATTAGCCGGTACAAACAGACAGACAAAGAGATAAACAGACAAACAGACAGAAATAAATTTGAAAAAATCTAAATTAGTTCTATTTCACTTCTTACTCGTACATCCCCCTGACTCGGTTTTTAGCATTTGTTTTTTCATTGTACAGAAATTCGACCCCTACAGTTTTATCATATGTATATGTTAGTTTTAATAAGTTTGAAGGTGGTGTGGAAGATATCGCCGGCGGCGACAAAACCTAGTATTGTATATATATGATTTGATTTGATTTCATCTGTATATGCAATAAACAACATTCATTCATTAAGGCCTTCATCCGACAGTGTATGGACCCTAGGAATAAAAAGAACTAGATGTATTGGGAAATAAAGGCTTTTTTATTTTTATTTTATTATGGATATTTGCAGCACTAGAGATGGCACCAACGCGCTGCAGGTCTCAAAGATATTTTATGACACCCTTTCTCAAAAACTCGGTATCGTATCGCTATGGACAAACCTTCGGTGGGAGATCGTTCCAAATCCCCACGGGGCATTAGAGAAATGTTCTTGAAAGGCGTTGTGTACATGAGCACTGAACAACTTAAGGAAGTGAGGATGAAAGTATTAGCCTAACTATCTTATGACGTATAATAGCAGTCTATAACCGTCCTACTGCTAGGCTCTGGCCTCCCACTATTGGGTAATGGACACTATATCCGCCACGCTAGTTCAAGGCGGCTTGGCAGGTTCGACACATCAGTTATCTCGATGTGCAGGTTTCATTACGATATTTTCCTTCACCGTTGTTAGCCTGTGGTAATTGTAACAATATACAAATTAGGTCAGAAAACTACCTAAGTGGTGCATGCGTTCTGGCCAGGATTCAGAACCGCGTCCCTTGACGTTGGGACGCGTGCGCTAGCCATTACAGTAACACGACTATTTATACTATCTTATGACTTACTCTTTCTTAAACATAGCTTCGAACGGTTTTTAGATCCAGTCGTTGTCAAGTATTCACGAATATTCAATAGGTAGAACCCTACAACAAGCTCCTCCTAAGAGTATTCTAGACCAATTTGTAGGTCTTTGACTAATACTTAACATTTGTGTTTTGTTACGTTTTTTCTAGAGCACTTAAAATTTTCCGCACATTCATACAATTTATTTATTATATTATTTAAAAGCAATTCCTATTAATTTTTGTCTATTGCCTATTTGCTCCAAAATTATTCTAAACCTTGAATATTCATTAATACTCAAATTAACACGATTTGTGGCTAAATCCACAAACCCACGCAAAGCCATATTCAACATTGAATCAGTTTTGAAATGTTATGACCTTACCCAAAGTTTGGGCTTATACTCTGTTAAATTTTAATAACCTAAACCTTAGGGAGTGTTTGAAAACGCCAATAAATCAATTCTTATATCCAAACCGGCCAATCCTAAGCAAATAGATCAGAAAGTATTTTTTCAAATAGCTTAACCCTTTCGGCGAACCAATTGGTTATGCTTAAAAAATCGATTATAACATTATTCGATTTGAAAACACTAAAGTTTTAGAAACTCAACAATCAGAGATAGAAATCTTAAGTTATCTTAAATCTTAATTAAGATAAACATTAATAACAAATATCGATTAATTATGTATTTTGTTAGATCATGTTTTGTATTTAACGAATTTTAAGTATTCATAAATATTTTAAAGTGAAACTTCTTTAGAATCGTTGTGATTTGAAACTCGATGAAACGAAAAAAAATATAAAATTCAATCTTATTTTATTCGACATAAAGCACATTCCTCTTTACCGGTTACAATTAATTTTCAATTTAAATAAAACTTAAAAGATTTCAAATGAATTTTAGCTCTATCTCTATACTTAAGGCATATATTCTTTTATACGTAATTCAAAGTAAATTGTGTGTAACTGTGCATTGAATTTTGAACTTTATTTAATGTGTAATTTAGATTGAATTATTACGAATAAGTGTCAAAATACTTAAGTATAAAGGCGTCTATAATAAAATAAAAATGCGAAAATTCTTGTTCTCTGAAGTTTCAGTTCTACTGTCTACTGTGCACACACACAGTTTTTTATAGCTGGAGTACAGCAGACAGGTAGTCGGCCCACCCGATGGAAGGCGGTTACCGTCGCGTAACGCGCTGTCGTCCTCGAAGAAAGTTTATAACACCCTTTTTTTAAAATTTCATATTGTAGCGTTGTGGGATGGCTGGGAGTTCATTCCAAATATTTAGGTTTTAAAATATTCTACAAAAAACAAGTACCAGACGAAAACTGAGTTCCTTTTAACCATCCTTTTTTACAAGGGGAAATGCGGTTGAGATCTGTTCACCGCGTGGGAAGCGCGTGATATTCGCCACTTTGGGATGGTAATAGCTTCCTTGCTATTGCTGTTGCATTGCTATGACCACCCGAGTCGAGGATACTCACTAAAACTGTTTGATGTCCTGTCCTTCGCTTTTTACTATGGCCACGGGTACTACTGCCGGGGGAAGGGAGGAAACTTTGTAACTTACCGCACGGAAGGAGAAATGAGCATGCACAGAACAACACCGGTGTGCCCTCGTCTTGACAGTACTAGTGGTGCTATCGGGTTGGAACGCTTCTCCAGGGAAACACCCGCACAATCCGTACATGACAGCCGAAGGTCAGTTGACACCCTCCGGTATAGATTTGTCCTTATCGAAAGTGGAGTATGCTAGTAAACTCACACTCCCGCATCGTCTCCTCCTTACCGGGGAGGACGCACTCGCAAAATAAGGAGGGGCGTCCCAACCAAGGCCGCTCCCGACCATAGAATCAACCACGGCCAAGAGCGGGCTATATATATATATATAAAATCCCGTACTCCAGCCTCAGTCAATTTGTAGATTTTTGACTGATAACAAACAACAGAGTTCGTGTCATAACTCAAGAAATCATATTTCTCTAAGCCGTTGAGAATTTACATAAAATCGCACATCTACCTTTAAACCAAACAATATTCTGGCGTTCTTGCACATTTTTATTACAGATAAATTAAATACGATGAGTCAGTTATCATAATATTTTTTTTCAGGCGGGGAAAATGCATTTTGCCCTTTGCTAGGGATTAGACCGTTGTTGATCATGGAGGCTTTCCACTGAGGCAATCCAAACAATGATCAACCGGCTTGTGTAGAGACTCGACTAATCAATACTCCACTAAAACCACTCTCCTCCCATGTGCCCCGCGCTTATGAGTAGGAAAGGCATGAGATACAGAACGTAGTTACGCCCACACCGATCCTAGCGCACAAGTGCTTGAGAGTGCCTTGGGAGAGGCAAACGCACTTCGTCAACAGGAGTGAAGACTCCTCTGCTCCCTAGATGCTAGAGGGCCCCTGCAGCGGTATGGTCAGTTATCATCATACCTCAATTACATACAGGCGTTCGTATCTTTTCAACTTAATATCGCTAAGTTCACAATAGAACGCTGCTGAATCTACCCCATTGAAGAATAAATTTCTATTTACTCTTGAATATTCACAACAGATTATGAAATAAATTCTTTGAAGTCTGAGATAAATAATGAATATCAAAGGGTGGATTTAAAAAGTTCGGACGGTTAGTTTTTTTTTTTTCAAGATTAAAGTTTCATTTTTTAATATAGATGAGACAGTTTATATTATTTTATAAAATGATAAATGATGGAACCCTGTTCCTAAAAGACTTATAGAAGATTCTTTTAATGCCTGTGAAGGTCTTGTATTCCCTTTTTTTATTAAAACAACCAAGTGTTATCTTATTATTATTATTTATTGTTGTATATTCAGTGATCTCAAGTTAAAAGGGAGATTGTTTGATAGGTGAGCTGTCCTCGTTTACTTAAATTGACATTAATGACAATAACAACAACAACTACGTTCATGACCGCGATTTTTCCTGTTCCACTTGCTTGCCGGCGTTACAATCGTAAACCCAAGTGGGACGGTTATTCGACCCACCTCTTGATATCTTGAGCGCTGTGTGATCGAAAATGATGACGTCATTAGTGACGTTTTCGCCACGACCATAACGACCGCGGTCGCCAGAACGGCAGACTGAGCATTATGGGCGTTGTGAGATACTAAAGGAATGCCCCCAATATTTTTTATTGACCACCAACATAATAAAAGTAACACACTTTATTGCTTTAACTATATACATCAAGCGACCTTATTGCTTAAATACAATTTCCCCGGCCGGGCGGCCTGTCCTAAGAGGCGACAAAACAACCCACAGCCAGATGGTAAGGTATTTGCTCGTCAGGATGACTACCACTCCTGGTCTAGGGTATGCTGGCATAACAACCTTGAGTTGTGTTCCGGCATTAGAAGCCAAGTTTCAGTATTCCTTTAGAGAGCGGCAGCGCGTTGCTAACACTTTTGGTGTTACAAATGTCCATAGGCGATGGTAACAGCGTTCCACCAGGTTAGCCGTCTATCTGTATGCTGAATTTATGAAATAAAAATAAAATATAAAAAATAATTTGTGCAGCTTAATAATATACTAATGATAATAATAAAACATAATATACAATATTGTATATTATGTTAAGTTTAGTAAGAGATTATTTATAGAATTTCATGAGCTAGTAAAATGCTCATTGTACTAACATAAGTATTGTTTATGGTACTAACATGGTATTGTTTTTTAATCTATTAAATGACACACGTCAAACATATATATGTTAAAATATAACAAATAATTTGTGCAGCTTAATAATATACTAATGATAATAATAAAACATAATATAAGTTTGACGTTTGTCATTTCATAGATTAACAAACAATACCACTGTTAGTACCATAGACATTTCCATCCGTGCAAGAACGGAGAAAGAATACAATTTCCTGCGGCCGGGCGGTCCGTCGTAAGAGGCGACTAAACAACCCACAGCCAGGTGGTAGGGTATTTGCCCGACTGGATGGCTACCACCCCTGGTCTAGAGTATGTCACCATAACAACCTTAAGTTGTGTTCCGGCATTAGTGGTCTGGTTCCAGTTCCCTTAAGAGAGCAGCATCGCATTTGTAGCACCTTTAGTGTTGCAAATGTCCATAAGCAATGGTAACCGCTTTCTAACAAGTGGGCCCTCTGCCTGTCTGCTGAACTCATGCAATAAAAAAAATAAAAAAGGACAATACTTATGTTAGTACAATGAGCATTTTACTAGCTCATGAAATTCTATAAGTAATCTCTTACTGATATTAGATGGATCAACCAAATAATTTAAATAAATTTGGTTGAAAGGTAGAGAACTGAAAATACAGGAGAGTATTCATTTACATCTAATGATATTCAAGTTGGTCTTTATACGGATCACTTCGGTTGATTCATCCAGTTTGCAAGACAGAAATGAACTGTCTAATATTAGCTTAAGACTTGATTTTGAAACATAAGTTTAAATTTTAGAATAGCTATTAAGGATGTGTAAGTAATATTGAAACTTTATTAGAATGTTATATGTATATTAATACGTGAAACAAAAATGAAGCAAAACCTTTGTACCCGTTTTTACGAAAATTGCGCGGACGGAGGGGTATGAAAATTCGCACACTTATAGTTTATATAGAGAAGGAGTGCAGAATGATATTTTTTTAATCATGCATTAAAAATACATTAATTAAATCAATAAAAAAACATTACACACACTGCCATGTATTTGACACACACACGCATATATACTCATTTATTTATTGTTAAAGTCAAATTAACAGTGTAGCCTTGGCGAAATCTGTGATTACAGAAGTACAGTCTTTGACAACAGAACCTTAATAATGTTCGAACTTATAATTTAAATTAATTATGGTCGAATTTCGACCACTAGGCGACCACTACATTTATTAATTTTTCCACAGCATCGGGAAGTAACTTTGTGGGGTGCTGTATAACCCACGAGATAGTGGAGTGTCACCTTTGGAATAATTTACTGGTTCAATATTGTGGATTGAGTATAAGAGATATGATCTACACTCTTGCCTTAGAAAAATAGAAGCTCCACCAACCTTGAGATCTGCCCTCTCCAAGCCCAGTTCAGGTTGTACACAAGAATAGCGCATGGCACTAAATTCCACTTTAGAGCTAGCTTCTTACAAGGTCTTGAGTTGGTGAAGATTTCAGCATGGCTAGTAATCACGATAACTTGAGAGTATCTTGTACAGAAAGAAGATGAGCGCACAGTACGTTGATTATCGTCATACGCTAATAGGTAGTGTCCAAAATGCCTGCCTTTACCCAGTGGCGTGAACTTCATATAATTCAATTTCCCATAGAAAGAAACTATCGACTAGACATCAAAAGGTAGAAAGCGCCATGACTTTATTGGGGCTTACATTTTTTATTCGTGCATATATTAATATATTAATGTATCTATCTACTATCTCTTACGCTCGGCGGCTTTCCACACTTACTGGATGAAATAGCAATTCATAACCCGATCGGTCATCAGCTTTTGTTTCAAAAGGTGTGGTAAGATTGCATAATTAAAAATACAAATTGTAATAAGAAAATACATCGCGGATTCTACTCAGTTTCTTCTTCATTGCAGTGAGTTTTATTTGCCAAAATGGCTTTAATTCATTTATAATGCTGCTCCACTGACTATTTGCTTAATAGAAAAGCTTTATTTTTCTAAGTTTTGAAATCAAAAAACATGTCATTATCTTAGACCGTACTCTACCAAACATGATTATTCATTACAAGAGCCGAGATGGCTTTTTAAAACATTTTTATCTTTTTTATACGTTCGTACGTATCTTACGTTTTGTATAGGTACAGCGGTATAAAATGTTTTGCTTTCCATGTTTTTGATTCTCTGATTACAATTCAGTTGTGTGTTCAGTTCGTCTGGAGTGGATTTTGCGCACGTCTAAAAAGGCTTTTTTCAAAGCCACTTTTATCATACATCAAAGTCACTGTCATCAAATCCTGTGCTTTTTTGTATGCTGATAGTGGGGTCTTAATTTCTACAACAGCGGTGTAGTCGGTGCTTGCATCATAGGGTATATACTGTCAACCCTAGCCGAATTTTTACACTGCCCACTGCGCCACTGCCTCCTATGCCTTTGTCGTCGCCTCACGTGGAAAGATTGCAGACAACATAATTAATAGAGCGATATTCAGCTAATTCACACTAAGAAAGGACCCAACAAACGTATTATTTTGAAATTGAGTGCAAAGGTACTTTTAATTTTTCAAGACCTCTTTAACGATAACACACTTGCCTATATGCAATGAAATATTTCTTCATCCCCTAATAACATGTACGGCGTGACATTCCGCTTTTCACACCACATATATACATGTTAGTGTTTGATAAAACCCTTCCAATTTGCATCCATATAGACATTACTTATAGTTTTAAGAAGATTTTTTCCACGCTTTTACTTTTACCAAATAATACTTGTAAAGCAATGTGAAATCTTATCGAAGTTATGGAATAATAAGCCCCGAATTATTTATTTATTTATTTAATTTGTTTGGGAAACATACAATAATTAATATTCTTAAATATAAAACACAAAATTAATACACATATCAATCAAGTTTCCACTAAAAAATAATTTATATAAAAATAAATAAGAAAAATTAGCTCAAATAGTTAATTACAAAAAAAAAATACAATTATACGAAAATTACATAAAATGTCTATTTAATTTACATTAGGTTAGGTTAGGTCAATATTGAACAAAACCAAAAAAGTCACAATAATTACTAATAATAATAATAGATTAATAATAATATAATAATAATAATTATTAGTTTAACAACTAAGCTCCCGGATAAATAAGTTGATTTACATTAATTAGTCTCGTATCTAAGGTTAAAGAAAGAAAGAAAAAAATATTTCTAATAATGCAACACTTAACAATAAGTAATAATTATAACAATAGTAGTGAAAATGTGTGCCGCAATTTGCGAAATGAGGTTGGCACTCAGTATTTTGCTGTGCCGAAACATAGTCCGACACAGCACTGATTTTCACTGCCCACCTCCTTAATCACAAAAGTCATGTGACCCACGGTAAAAACAATCTTAACAAAAGTTAGGCTTAGGTTAAAAAATTATCATGTTATGTTCATCACGAACTACACAACACTGTTGGATATAACTGACGTGCTGAGCACTATCAAGTAAACTAATAAGCCTATTAAAGTCTGGCATTGTGAAACGTTTCCTTTAACAGTATAAGGAACCGTTTCCTAATAGTTCATCGTTCATAAACTACACAAGACTAGATGAAAGAGGCAGTTACCGTCGGCCATAGACATCTGAAACATTAAGGAAGCCAATGCGTTGACTAGGTAGTTGAAAATAAATATCTGTTTACTCCTTTCTTGAAGAACTCCTTATTGTAGCGCTCAACCGCAGGAGAAAGTTCATTCCACAGCTTGCACACGTACGGCTAAAAGCAGCAAGCACCACATGCGGTGTTACGAAGGCGATAATGGTACCACCTCACACAGTTCATCAAATCTCTATGCAGAGCGCTCTAATGAACTGTACAGACGCTAGAACACACTTCGATAACCAAAGTTTCTTCTATGACTGAGAGGTTTTAGACTATAAGTTCGGGGGCCATAGACAATTCAGACCATTCGGCGCTGTATAGACTCAACTGATAGCTGGTTTTGATGCACACTAGCTCAGATTTAGAGTTGTACTTCACAAATTGATTGATTTTGATTGATGTTAGTGAGCTATTAACAATTCACCACAGATAGAAATAAATTAAGATATCTAATCAGAGATCAGATAACTAAAAACACAGAAAAGAAATAATAATTTAATAATGAAAATTTTATGTAACATATTAAGAAAACATGCTTATTTCACACTAAAATTCAAAATATACATCACTGAGTTTATTCCTAAAACCAAATACCGAAGTACCCGTTATATCTAAATCATAGCTGCGAATTAATTTATTATAGGTAGTACGCGATCGATCCACAAATACTTTGGCGATAGTTCGTGTCAACCTATTTTAAAGCAAAATAGAGACTATGACGGAAAGAGTGTTGAGGCATATATATATATATATATATATATACTTTGTTAAGTAATTTAGGACAATCGAATTTCTATGAATTTACAATACGAGCTAGGAAGGTTAAATCAGCGATTTCCCGACGCCGTGCAAGTTTCAGAAAATGGTGATTCTTACATGATATAATAAATTTAATTTGGAGTTGGTCCTAAAATTTAGATATTTAATCAATTTATTGGTAATTTCGTTACAAACTTAATATAGTGTTATCCTTAAATTGCGTTCAGTAATAAGTAAATCTCCATTCCATCTGAGGTAAATATAAGTAAATCTAGTACAGCAACATATGAGTAGAAATTTCCATCGCTAAATCCTGGCAGGCAGTGAGGCAATAACAAACAATATCTTTTCCAATACGTCGCCTCCGATCGCGTCTTGTGAACTAAATGTTCAGCGCAAAGCGTATCCCGCCTCGTGTATTTATATTGTTTACTATATTTTTTGCTATCGAAATGCCTCCAGTGTCCCTGGAGTAGAAAATCCGATTAATGCAGAGCTTATTCGCAGAATACAAAATTTTATATTAATATATAAAGCTGAAGAGTTTGTTTGTTTGTTTGATTGAACGCGCTAATCTCAGGAACTACTGGTCTGATTTGAAAAATTATTTCAGTGTTAGATTATCCCATTTATCGAAGTAGGCTATAGGCTATATGTCATCACGCTAACACCAATAGGAGCACAATTGAAGAATGTTTCAAAATCGGGGGGTTTTGAAAACAAATTCCACGCGGGCCACGTCGCGGGCACAGCTAGTGTACATATAAATTGTAGTGTCTTTTTGTAATTTCAAAATATGTGAAAAAATTTCAAATGTCATCAGGGGGGTAATTCGGACCAGGAGATATCGAAAATGATGTTTTTAAATTTTCGTATGTCTGTTTGTCTGGATGTTCTGGCTAATATTTAATATGGCTGGACCGATTTCGACGGGATTTTCAATGGCAGATTAGAGCCACTTTTAAAATTAGGGTTCCTCCAAAAAATAGTCCACGCGGACGAAGTCGCGAACACAGCTAGTAACTAATATTGTTTTGTTGAGACAGAATATTCCAACATTTCAGCCCATGAATTACATTTTTAAACTAGGTCAATAAAAATTGAAAGTTTCTTTGGTCGAAAGGCACAGGACTGAAAGGACAGGGCGTTATTCAATGACATTGAAAATGTTTCAAGTTTATGTTTATAAGGGCCACTTTGGTTCATTCATTCAATTTGAAAGATAGAAATAAACGGTCTAATATCGACTTGAGTTATTGTCAAAAATTCTTAAAACTATGTATTATGTGAGAAGTTTTTCAATATAAAATGTCAAATAACTACATCGTATAGGTTCGACCATAAACACCGTAGGCATAAGTTTTCCAATTGACTGGCCATCGTGTGTATGTGCGTACAACCCTCACATTGTGCGTGGGCCACTAACAAAGGCCGCTTCCGATCCATTGCTATCATCCACTACACTATATAAAGGAGTTTATAGACAGAATGAGAAATGGCGTTTTTAACATAGCTCAATAAATAACTATTCATAAATTATTTCCTGATACTGTTACGTACGAGCGGGGTTATGCACTTGGGATTGAAAGTAAACACCAGTTTTTTCAACTAAATGCTTTTATTAACTTACACAGCTGTACGTGATTCTTCTCCGCAGGGTTGCCCCTAGACACACAACTAACATCGCACTGCCCCTCCGAATATATCGCGCGTTGCTCGCTTCTGGATCTCCTTTTAAACTACACTAAACTCCTCTTTCACTGAGCTGCCCACTAAACCCTCCACTAAAATCGTCACTGTCTTCAATTAAACTTCTTTTCCAACTCTTCCTTATCACACTTGTCGCTTCGTTGTCCTGAACTGACCCGGGTGGGTGGCAAGCGCGCCTTATGCTGCTTATATACCCGGAAGAATCTTCTGGAACCCGTAATTTCGCTCTTCTTTTCGTTATTCTTTTATTTACTATCTATCCCTTTCTAAACATCTATTCATCTCTGTCCTTTCCTTGCTGAAACTTCTATTCTAGAATTTTTTTCATCATCTATCCCTTTCTAAAATGTATCTGTCCTTGTCTTTTTCTTCCAGAATCTTCTACATTTTTCTGAAAGTTCTTAAACTAACTAAATTGTTCCACCATCACTCGCCACAATACTATACGTCTTTTGTACAATAATCACTTATTGTACAAAACACTATAGGTATTAAGAAAAATATATAGATAGATACGCTCTCGCATATCGAAGATCTATATAGGGTTATTCACAATCGTCGGGAAAGTTTCCGAGTTCGAACGGGAAGATCCCGAACGAATCAATTCGCAACCCGACGGAACGTGAAACGCTATTGACAAATTCTGTCGGAAACGTTCTCGAATATTCGTTTCACGTTCTGTCGGTTGCAAATTGATTCGTTCGAGAGCTTCCTTTCGGACGCGGAACCTTACCCGACGTCGGTGAATAACCCTGTTGGTTACTCTTCTCTCCTTATCTTCTACAACGCAACGCCATCTGAAGACACCGTAAGTATCGAGATCACTGTGTAAACACCACATCTTTTAAGTGATGGAACAATCATGCATGGGGTAGAAACTATACAACTTGAGCTAAAGGCTGAGCCGAATTTGTTAAATCTATGGCAAGAGCACTAATAACAAATTGGATTTGAAATAAGTCTGCACAGTGTGTAAGCCGTATCTCATTAATGTAAGCCAGCGAAAGCCACTTTGTTTGAAAATTTATCTTTTCTTCCAATTCTCGTTTCTGCCAGTAACTCTAAGTCTTTTAGGGTATTTTAAAAATAAATTAATGAACCGTAAGTATTAATAAGTAAGGCAAAATTGCAAATCCACCATAAAGAAGGGAAACCGAAGTATTGTAATTACGTCAATATAACAAAATATTCTTTACTTAAACTTAAACTTGAGAAAAAAATATGTAGAATCCTAAGGAATTTTGTAACTATACTTTTCATAGTTTTGGAAACGATTACGCAACAATATTTATGCCAATAAAGACTTGATGTGTGCTTAAGACCGCACGACAGAAGTGAAAGCTTCATCAATAACATTAACGCGCACCGAACGAGTACAGCAGTGACATTTTGACTATTGGCCGGTTACTACATGTTACTATTCATTCACTTGCCCTACCATCGGTTGAATTTTGACATTAGATGTAACCGATAGTAAAGCAAATGAACGGTCTGTAAGATTTAGGAGCCCATTATATATCTCTTTCGATATTTTAGCCGGCTCGAGCCAAATTTACACGAACGAGAGTTACATAGTCGAGCGTGACGGCTCAGTCTCATTCAATAGCCACAAAGTAATGTGCTCAGCGCGCCTAAGGAAGTTTTTAATTCGAAAATATTGAAGTGAACTTATCATTGAAGTCACCTAAAAATTGTAAATTAAATGTAAATTGTAATTTGAAACGCTAAGTTAACAATTGTAAAGTCTCCTTTAGGCAGCGTATTCCGAATGAAATATAAACCCCAATCTCAAGTTAATTTTACCAAGGAAACCCTGCTATATCGAAATTGTATCAAATTTTCTCTGATTTATTGTTTTTACTTTATTGCGGATGTATAAGGCTTTCGTAATAATAGTGTATTCCAATTTGGAAGCCTTTGGATTTATGTTCGGTACCCGTTTTGAAATCCTACTTCTGTTAGATAAGATATACCTTTATAAAAGCTTTTATAAATTATACTAAATACTTTTTAGGATACGTTTTTAATTTGCTGTTTAGGGAAAGATATAAATTGTCTAGAAAAGATTGTCTTTTAGTGATTATACTGTACTTTACGTACAATTGGATATAATATAGCTATACTATATAAGTTTTAGAATTGGTGTAAAATAAAGAGTTATCTATCTATTTTATAAAAGATACACTTCCGAAATTTTGGGAAAATTGATTAACATTTGTAATTTAAAAATTTGGACACTAAAGTACCACAGTTTTAACCATAGTGTAAAGGTCTTATTCATATAGAGTTAGAGTAAGTTTGAAGGGTTCTTTAAGATCCATAAAGAAGCCTTCAAACTTACTTTTAACTCTGTATGACTAAGACCAGACTCTAAGACGGTAAATCTTCAACTACGCTAAATAACAGGCATTTTGTGGAAAAGGCCATAAGAAACCAAATTATTACTAACTTAACAAAAAAATACTTTCCTTTACAATAAACCTGCATAGAAAAATTATTATTCAAAAATCCCAAAAAAACTCCCCAAAGTCATTATACAAAAATATTTTCTCAAGAGTCTACATAAAGGTAAGAATACAACGCCGTACTTAGCTTAGCGGCATAGCGAAGCGTAACACGGACGCTAAACTGGCAGCGCGAGCGTGTAAGCTTGTAAGCCTGTTAGCGCAATTCTCACGCTAATTATGCCCCACTGGCGTCGCATCATACTAAATCGGTGGAGGTGCCAACTTGCGAGATTAATTAATGTGTACCCGGCTTTACTATACAAGGAAATATTTTTAAGATAGTTCATTGTAATATTATCTATGCGTTTAATTTAATAAGGATGCGTACACATGTTGTAATAAATTCTAATATTTTTACATACAAAAGAATAAAAAACTAAAATTAAATTATTCTATAAATATAACTATACATACAAAATAACAATCTATAAGTAAAAAATAGACTGCAGGTCGCTGTCGGCGGGGAGCGTGCCCAAAATGCTGGCCGCATTTCCACGTTGGATGGCAACGCTTATGCGTTGTCCTAGGTGCAAGCCAGCCTTTTGGTCACAAAAGAATTAAAATAACATTTTACCATCAAACTTTGAAAATAATATTACAGAAATAATTTTAAAAGGCGCTATTTGACTTCTTTTATTTGTACCTACTTATGACGTCATAATTAGTACGCTCGTAAAAATCTATAAGGCTGCGACGTTATGTAAATTCCGCTGATGTGTCACAAGCAACTTAAAAAAAACATTGCGAGCGTATTTAGCCGCATTTTCTGCGCGATGTGTTTCGCAGGTATCTGGTTCGTAGCCAAATAGCGGAAACTGAATGCTAATACATTCTTTATGACAGTCTGTTTGTATGTATTTCATAGATATTTTTCTCATAGATTATTAGCTTATTGGACATATTGTAGAAAACGTGTATATACCGCCTTATCATGGCCTAGTAAAATCGCAAACCGATAAAAACTTTTGGAGCTGCCATTTTTTATGGCTGGGATACAGTAGACTGCCTGGTGTCCCACTTGATGGAAAGTGGTTCCCGTCGCTTATGAACAATTGGACATGTGTAACACTAGAGTTGTTACCAATCTAACTTTGACTTACACCTGACTTATTGAAGAAACATTCCAAAAACCTGTAAGATGATCCTTCTAACTTAAGAAATACTTAGATTGAAAATTCAGTTTTTTTATTGCATGAGTTCTTCAGACAGGCAGACTGCCACCTGATGGAAAGCGGTTACCGTCGCCTACGGATATTTGTAACATCAAAGGTGTTTCCAGTGTGCTGCCGCTCTTTAAAGAGAGACTGGAACCTGGCCACTAATGCCGGAAAACAACTCAAGGTTGTTTTACATCTCCGTTCCTGCACGGATAATAGCATTATTATCCCTTCAAGTTTCTGCTAAAACTCCTGTTTGACGGAAAAATCTCTATTGGAAACTCATAAATTGTATATCTCTGCAGACCACGGGCCATTAAAATAATCCGGACTTTAGGAGGGCTTGCGTGGGGCCATGAGAAGGCCAACACGTCGAGGCCCCTTAGACAAATTTAATCTAAATGTGGCAGAACAATGACCGGCGATTATCCCTGTCTACACCATACAAACATGCACTTACGGACAAGCCCCTGTCAGTGTAGGACTATTGTGGGAAATGAGAACAAAAAGTGCCGGGCTATTGGGGTGAACTGCTAGTAATGCTAGTAATACTAGCAATATGGAATATGGGAATATGGGACTATAGCGTCTGTCCGTCGCAATCTTAGGGGAACATGGAAAATGGGCAGATGGTGACTCGCTACTCCCTGCATGGGCCCCAAAAAATGCCATTGAAGACAGGGCTTCACCGAGGCTATTTCTGACATTATGCCATTTATCACTTTCACCTCTGGAGCTTGAGTCTTAGCTCTAGCGATCTCCACTCCGTGCCGGCTGGCTAAGGCAAGCACGGAGGCGGAGGCCTTGCCTTGGCCCCCGGAGTCAGGTCCGAGGTGTCGTTACTCACCTAATACTTCGCTACAAAGCCCCCCAGCGGGTAAAGCTCATTATTATTATAGTTCTTAATTTCTGTATGTTTTTCCCTCAGGAAACAAAAGAACATATTTACTTAAACGAGAAAAACTTAATTAAAAGTGGTAAAGACAGGAAACCAAACTAGAGTAGAATTAAGAAGACTACTTCACAATAGTCTCTGTTTCGACTACTACATTTGTTAAACCAAATCTCAGTTCTGCTTGCGATCAAAGAGATCAAAGTATTATCTAAATCCGGTGCAGCGAGGTTGTTTGGTTTGCGTGCACAAAGCCAGTTGCAGATACTTTGAGTTCCCCTTTCACTACAACTAAGTTTATATGGCATCTTTGCCTCGGGCAAATTCAAAGCTAAATATACAGATTGTATTTTATAGATATATTTATTATTAATGCCGACCTATTTGGTCACCGCCTCTTTGTTTCTTTTTTTTTCGCCGCATCTGTCACTGTGTAATGTGACATAGTCTACGTACGACCGCTGATCGCGCTGCTGCTTCCGCGAAAATCTTGCCGCGTTTTGTGTGTGTTGTGCCGCATTCTACACCCGCTTATATTAACCCAGGTACTGAAAGGTACCCCCTGTACCGTTCCAGCTGGTCCACTCGTCGAAAGAACCGCAAGACGTGAACAAAGGATCACGAGTAAGACGTGCCTGCCGCTGCGAAGCCCGTATCATTCGTAGCGTGTCTGTTGCGGCAATCTATCCAGCAAGTACTTTCCTTCTCTCTTATTCCCGCTCCCACGCGCGCAATCCTTCTCAGTTTGTCTTTCCAAAAGAAGTCTCCTGCAAGGTCCTCCAGTGGTTCCTATCTTGTGCAAGTCTAGTGCAAAGTGGTCCGGCTACTCCTTTTTTATATCATCCTCCCATCTTCGACGTGGCCATCCTCTCTTTCTTTTCCCATCAAGGGGATACCAAAGGGTTGTTTTTATTGACCATTTATCAATTTTATTTCGGTTCGTATGACCGGTCTACTTCCACTTCGGATACAGACTGTATAGATATATACAATATTAATGTAATATTAAATTGTTCTTAAGGCGGCCTCTGTGATTGAGCGGGCTAAGCCTTTGCCGGCCTACTTCACTGCAACGCAGACGCTCCGGATTCAATTCCTGGCATCGTAAATTTCGGAAAAGAATTGTCTCCATTATTTAGTCTGGGTATCTGGGATCGGTTCCAGAGTAGACCGTTGTATATCACCCATAACACCAGCGTAACTAGTTTAATCTCTCTGCTGCCTGCCGATCAAATAAATAAATAAATAATCTGTCTGCAATTATTTATCCATTAGGATATGCCCGCAACTTCGTCCACGCTTTACTTAAATTTCCTGTGGGATGCCCCGACCCAAAATGCCGTAGCATTTGGAAAAAGAATGTAAGCTATCATTTTAGTGAAAACTGTGTGTGAAAAAGTTAATTTTTACACATCCGAACCAATACAAATCGCTTCCAGGAAAATTCCCGCGGGATTCCCGGCATAAAAAGTAGGGCAGATTTTAAGTCTAAGAATTGGCTGTCGATCAGAAAAGAAAAAACTGCGTCGAAATCGGCCCTGTAGTTTTTACGTGACTCCCGGACATACACAAGAAAAAAAAATATGCATCGTGTTCTCCATCGTTTATATAGTCTATTCCAGTTGTTTTGTTTTAACATCTTCAATATACAAACACGGCGTATTTAGAATTTTATAATATTATGGATATCGATTAATAATCGACCTCCTTTTTCAAAATAACATTCAGAATGCGATTATGAGTATTATTATAATTTTTTAATACTTTTTAATTAGCCCATAAATATCATGTCATTGTTAGTATAAGTAAGTTTTTTATGTATAATAATAATAATAAAGCTCTTTTATTTCTTCAAAAAACAACAACACATAAAAATCAAAATAAAACAATAATTCAAATTATTTTTAAATGTCTTTTAACGCCCCATTTCGGGTAAAGGCTGCTAACTTATTCCATGCCTTTCTGGACTGTTATGCATAAGTTAATAATAATTTCTTGAGAGGTAGGAATGCTTTAAAGTTTAAACACATTCCATGCTGAGGTGCAGATAGTGAGGTAGTATAAGATACACACTAAACTATCCCGGTACTTTTTCCATCACTTTATGTTACGTTCGTGGAACAACAGCTTAGCAAGCGCCACGACCTTGAGAGGTAGACCCCTAGGGATAGTGAGTAGGGTAAATCGTAAAGTATCCTCTTAATTGAAGAGTCGAAGGATGCTCGCGGAACATCTACGTGCCCTCTTGACAACCTTGGTTGGTGAGAATGTTGTTTTTTTTTTCTATTGCATGAGTTCAGCAGGCAGGCGGACGGCCCACATGATGGAAAAACGTAACCATCGTCTATGGACATTTGTAACTCTAAAGGTGACGGGAAAGGGAGACTGGAACCTGGACATTACACAATTCATAGTTGTTATGGCAGCATGCTCTAGACCAGGTATGACAGCCATCCAAACGGGCAAATACCCTACCTACCACCTGGCTGTAGGTTGTTTTGTCGCCTCTTACGACAGGCTACCCGGCCACAGAAAATTGTATTCTTTCTCCGTTCCTGCTTGGAAACAATTAATATATTGTTACGAGTCGCGAGACTCGAATTAAAATGCCGTTACAATTACTATTGAGTTTATTAGAACCATACAAACACGTATAACACAGGTACAAATATAACCGAACGCAATAAGTCCAAACGTAATGCAGGAGATCGTAATTCAAATACACGCGCAAAGTCCGTCACTAAAGAGATTACCGAATGTACACAAGTCTTGCTTCGCTTGTGATTATCACTCGACTGTCGATATCTCCATTGGGGCATTGCTTTATACTGCACAGATGCAATATGTCTGCCTGACCGCGTGGACCTACTTTCTTAGAATCACACCTGACTAATGACTACCATAAAAGATTACAATACACAATGGGCTGATTTCTAATCACAAATTTTAAACACAAAGTAAACAAAAGAAGTCCAAATGCCGAAAAGGTAATAAAATGTCTATAGGTATGGAGGTGTGAATTTGTCTTTTGTCGGCGTTCAGGTCGTAACAGTATTTACCTCGATGGACGTGATAAAGGCGATACGTTAATAATGGCTTTAATTATTCAAACATAATTTTTAAAAAGGCTTAAAACATGTCTTTCTTTAATCAAACATAATTTAAAAAAAAAAATTGAATTTAAAAACGTTTTAATTCGTGGAATCCTGACTTCGCGTGAGTCATACCCGACCTAACCGCAACACGGTTTGATTAAGCCATGCCGGATAATTCAGAATGTATTTTTGCGTTTTTTTTATCGAAACGATGGAATAACTTACATCTCATTTTACGATACGAATCAACACGAGTCTACGCGGGCTGAACACGCAAACGAAATTCCCCCCTGAATTATGTGCCTTTTGTACGATGAGAATGAAGCGAATGTTTTATCTATGACTTATTTGAATGGAATTTTACTTGAACTTAGTCTTCTTTTTTTTCCTTATATATCAGTTTTGGTTGATTTGTGAATCTAGAGAGTGCCAAATGTTTATGAATATTCAAGGTTTATATAATAAGTAATTTTTAACCAAACAAACTCTTCAACCAAATTATTGTTATTTGATTGACGTTATACTATTGTTACAACCTAGACGCCGATAAAGACATAAATTCCACCTGCATATCTATAAAAACACATTTTATTACTTTTCAGCATTTGAATTAATTGTAATTCTTTTATGATCTTCTTTTGTTTACTTATTTATTGGCATACGTTTCTAGAGAACAGCCCATTATTTTTATTATACTCGTTTATGCCCGCTTGCGGCCGAGTCATTAGCCAGGTGTCTCGGATTACGTCGACTACGATACGGGCACATTTGTGCTCGTGAGGTATAAAACGACGGCCTGGTGGGGAGAGCGGGCAATCTAGTCGTGACGGACTTTGCGCGTTTTATTGAATTACGACCTTCTACATTACGTTTGAATTTGTTGTGTTCGATTATATTTGCCCCATTGTTATACGTGTTTGTATAGTTTTAATAAACTCCATAATAATTCCAATGGTATTTTAATTCGAGTCTCGCAACTCGTAACACTATTATAAACACTTGAAATTTTCAGAAAATAACTTTATTCAAATATGACAATAAGTATCAGTGACATTTGTCTATGGCGGCTTAACAGATTTCACTTACCTGTTACGTCGATGGTAGATTTCGCTTATCTGTTACGTCGATTCGCTTCATTGTAGCATTGTAGCAATATACACATTAGCTCAGAAAAATAGCGTAAGTGGCGCATGCTTTCCAGCTACGATTGGTTGGAAAAAGACGGATTGTGTCCACCACTATAACATGACTTACTCATGTGTGACACCGACCAATCCATTTTAGTCAAGTCAAAAATGTGCAAGCTCGAGCCCAGCATTAGGACGTATATGAACTAATATATCAGGAATCGTTATTGCTAGGCGAGTGCCCCACGCTCCGTTCGCGTGCTACCAACACTAAATTGTTATTGATTTATAATAATTACCGGGTTAAAGTAAGTAAACAGTAGTGCTAGGGATGAGGTACACATGATAATGATAAACCACAAATAAAAACTAATGGAAGTTTTTGACAGGAACTTGAAGGAACTTTGTCAACTTGATGTTGACATTTGATAGTTGAAGCGAGCTTATGGTGGCGTTCGCGACATTATCCCATCCGGTTCGAAGGACCAGACTAGTTGTTTAGGCTTCCAGATTTCGCTGTAGAAATTATAGGAGCTAATTTAGTTGCGAATAACTAATATATTTATTGTAATATTACAAACAAGTAGTCGTTTTTGAAGTTGGTTCAAGTCGTCAAAGTTGGTATTCAAATATGAAGTAACGATTTTTTACTCCTGTATTGTCACTTTGATGTTTTGTCAAGTTAATGTTGACATTTGATGGTAGAAGAGAAGTTATGGTCGCGTTCGCGACAGTTTTGCTGTGCAGTTTTATTAGAAAAAAAAAAATAGTTAAATATGGACGATATTTGTATGGTTTGTTGTCAACAAAAAATATCGTAGACGATATTCAAAACGATTGAGATACTTTTTAACTTCTTACAAAACGTCGCAACCCCATTGATTTTGCATGGGTGTACGAAATTGTTATAATAGTATGAATAAGAGAAGTCAAAGCAATTCTTTCCAGGAATAAAAATCCCATTGGCGATTGTGGCGCAGTACTTACTTTAATATTTCCATTGGTTTTCGTGGCAGTAACACATAAACTATATTTTTACTATTTTAAACGGAACTGTACTTTCAAAAGTCGGGGTAGCGTAATGGCTAGCGCACGCGTCCAAAGCTCAAAGGGTGCGGGTTCGATCCTGGTCGGAACGCATGCACCACTTAGGCAGTTTTCTGATCTAATGTGCATATTGTTACAGTTACTACGCGCTAATAACGGTGAAGGAAAACGTCGTGATGCAACCTGCACATCGAGATAACCGATGTGTCAAACCTGCCAAGCCACCTTGGACAAGCGTGGCGGGTATACTGTCCGTTCCCCTATAGTGGGAGATCCGAGCCCAGCAGTGGGACATTTATAGGCTGCTATTATTATATTTATATTATAAAAGGAACTGATCTTTTTTCTTATCCGACTTTGCGATTACTTTCAGTCGGTTTCAGAAAGATGACCCATATTTTGAAAAAAAAAATTGTACAAAACTTTTGTGTTTAATTATTACATAATGTTTTTATGGCATACAGAAAATGAAGCAGTTCATATTCTGTGTGAGTGAGATACCGTGGCAACTTAATAGTGAAGTTGGTACTTGACTTCAGATAAATGTTATACGAGTACATTTGAAACAATAGTTGAGAGATTGTTACACGAGGGACGAAAGGGACCTATTTCACGAGATGATTTGGTGCACTAGCTTAGTGAGAGCACTAAAAGTTCGAGTGCTTAAAAAGGCCTTTCACCCGAGGTTAACACTCTGCTTTTCATTTCAAATATGAAGACAATAAATAAAAACTTATTAGTTAAACAAACAACTACTTCTCTAATGAAATCAGGCGTTAAGTCTACATCTAAATCTGATGAACTCATTTAATACGCTACATATGACACGTCAAGATTTTTTTTGTTTCTATAGCCTTTTACCAGCCATTGTTTTTTGTCACTTATGATAGTAAATATTTAGCTCAAATTTATGTAAATGAATTAATAAATTAATGAAATTTAATTTATAAGTATGAAATAATGTTACAAAATTGTTTACTGCGATTTAGCACCGACTGTGTAAAAAGTTCGTACATGAATCGTGCGTATTACCTATGGTTCATATAGTTTTGAAAAATTTTGACAGCAGAGAAAATTGTTTCCCAGGGACTAAAAGTACTGTTTTCATCCCTGTGATCAGGCAATTCCAGGCGTACTTACAGAATATGAGAAATTAAAAATATTATTATTAAACAGAACCCACGACTAGTGCTACGAATCTATGGGGCTGAAACACGAACTGTTTGAATTAAATAAATCGATTTGTGTATCGTTTGTAGAATGTTGTGTTAATAACTCGTGTTTGCTTTGGCAACTAGACATTTTGCGTTTAGGAGCGATATGAAATATTGTAGGAGATATTAAATTTATTTCCACAACGAAAGCCAAGGTTACGATATGTATTACTACTTTATTTTATTGCCTATAAATATACCTTTTTATCCCTGTACTACAGGGCACATAGATGCAACTTTCTTTTTAGTATATATCTCAATTCTTACTTTTAGTGAATAATACAATTGTGATAACAGATCTCTGTAACTACCGTATTCATAAAAGCTATACAACTTTTATGGGATCATTAAAAAAGAGTTATTGGAACGAAGTTCCTTATCCCACGGTACTCAGCGGATGATAGTTAGACGAAAAAAGTGTAACTGAAACGAAATTGCTGACCGCTGTATATTATTAAACAATTTTGAACTTTAATGCAATGAAATAAGATCAAAAATAATATCCATTATATATGCAGTTTTGAACATAGAAGGTCTTGTAACAGCTGTTGTTATTCGGCCGCATTTGGGCGCTGTCGCTGCTTACGTGCACATGATTTTATATAATTTACTATTTTAACTGACATCCAGTAGATTCTCAATTCGATTGTATTTTTTTTAACTTCAAATTCATTTAATTTCGAGTTTTTAAAATATTTGCTGTATTTTAATACAATTTGTTTATTTATCATATTTCTAAACATACACTTTATAATAAAACTACGTTTTAACGGTTTTAAACGCGGTAATTTATTAGATTTTTATTATTCCATAAACAAAATTAAAACTAAATAATTAAAATGAACAAGTTAGCGGTAGGCTAAATAAAACTTTAACAATACTCATTAATACTTGACATCTTTGTCTTCCGTGATCACGGCTACTGAAAAATGGCCGAAACGTCGGAATAATAAAAATCAAATAAATTACCGCGATTAAAACCATCACAACGTAGTTTTATTATGTATACTAGTCGCGAAAACTTAAGAAAATATTATACACTTTTTTAATAAAATTTGTTTGTTTTGTTTGATGGTCTTCGACACTTATAAATACTTTTTGAGACGTTTTGATACTTTTTAACACGTTTTGAGAATTTTAAGAATTTTAAGACATTTTAGAACTCCAGTCCAACCATATGTCCCAAAGACACCTCTTTATTTTTTGTTTTGTTTATAATCACATCCATTTGTAATACTATCATGAATAACGTTTCTTTTTTTTAGAGAGCCAATAAACCTCGTATAACTATTATGAATAAGGGATTAAAACTTTCGAATAACCTAGGCGGATTCTTTTGTAAGTTTTGCGTTTTGATCGTTCAAGAGTGACCTGTTATCGGAAATGTCTAATACAAATTGATTATTTAGATTCACACACACCCGTACACACAAGCAAACTCATCATTTGCGCATACATAAATAGAAATACACGCACCCGCACAGAAACACACGTTTGAGCCCATTCTTTTCCATTCATAGTTAAGTTTTTCTTATGTCTTCATGTTTTTTGTGGAGAGGAAAATAAATAAAATACTCTGAGTATTAAATCTGCCGTCTCTACGATCAATCTAAATTTATATATATTGAACACGGACAATTATTCAGCTAGGCCAAGATACAAAGCTCTTCAACATCCGAAAAGTCTTTTAAATCCAAAACAAAAAAACTCAAACAACTTAACAAAACCGATGAAGAAAAAAAAAACAGTCCGGGTAAAAAATGACTACAGTTGTAAGAAATACCGTGACATCTCAACGCGGGCCGAAGACGAATGGCTATAATTTTTTCCTTTGTAAATAATATATAGCGAGCAAGATAAGGCGAAAGCACACCCACCTTGTTTTAACTCGGGCAGTAATAAATCCACGCGGATCGAGTGAGGCACTCATTTATATGAACGCCTCTGCAGTCCACTGTGGTTTGAAATGCAGTTGATTGAACTTCATGACCTTGGGGCTATACACAAATTACGTCACACGAATTTCATGACTTTTCACCCATCACCCGTCCTGTTATACACAGTTCGTCACATTCGTGACACTCCTCCCACCGCAATGTCACATCACATATTTTATAATGTCTGTGTGTGTGTGACCCCCCTTTAACATGTGACGTTATTTATGGATGTCCCTTCATATTACAGCTGTTCAGTCCTCTTAATATAATATTAGAGGACTAAACAGCTGTAATCTTAAAAATTAAGATACAAAGATGGGTAACGATGAGCTATTGTTACACCTCCACAGGTGACAAAAAAATTAAAAATGAATATTTAAGATAAGTTTAAAATTATTATTTTTATCGATATAAAATTTGAGTAATTTCGGATTTACGTATGCTTTTTATAACAATATTCTATTTTATAGTTTTTGAACAATATAATATATATTATATTGTCATATATAATATATATATATATATATATATACCGTCCAAATTTATAAGGAATTCCCAGTGTAAGTGACTTTAAAAGACGACTTAAGATTTGTACGTTTTTATAAACACATGAGGTTTCTGTGCCACATTCAAATGTGTTTTTAATTATGAATGTAAGCATATTTGACAATAAATTAAAAAACAAACATTATATTATCATTTAATTCTATACTGCTTTACTCATTGACGCTGTACGGTTATGGTCAATAGCCTGTCTCTTTTTAGATATATCCTTTATTTTACTGTTTTTTTTAATGTAATTGTTCTAGAATTCAGTGCTATGCTACTACTTAATTTTACACTGTCAAATATTGTATAAGACAAGTTCTAATTTTTTCAAATTTTCTCTAATATTTTTGTAGCTTAGTTGCAACTTCCAAAATTGGAAGCTAATAATGATAATAATATATAAATTAATAACAATAATTTACAACATTGAACTTTTATTTACGTCTAGTGAATTGGTATTTTAAAATTTGACAATAATAATATTTTACACATTCCTTATTTAATCTGTTAATGAAAAAGACTTATTACAATATTTATAAATGATATATTCGGGCTACAGACGTTGTGTAAAACTGGCCGTGAAGACACTCCCTAAGTGTAACAACAAATTGCCGCGTCTGAAATTTCCCAGATCAACTTTTTCACAGTCCGATTTCTTGTTTTGTGTTTAATTTTTTTTTTTTTATTAATGTACGTACGGAGGCTTGACAGAATTTATTATTTGACTGTATATTTAGTGCTTGATCGCGACCTTCTGAGAAGACTATCTGCTGAAATAAGACTATGTATTGCTATTGAAAAAACTTTAGGAATATATCAGAAGTCTTTTTCTCACTCTGCAGGTATCTCGGAAAATACAATCATTTGTCCATTATAACAGGGATTCCCAAAGTATGTGCCGTGGAGAGTAAAGAGGGGGGCACCGTGAGGCGCTCCTGTTTACCATTCTCCGGAAACTAAACTTAGGCATTCGCGGTTACAAAATGTGTGGAGATCATCAAGCTCACACGTCACATTAACTAAGTTGTATTATATTTAATTCTCTATTTCTCTTAAATAATAAATGTTTTCTTGTATAAAAATATAATATGTGGATAACTTCATAATGTGGATGTTTCAATTTTTGTGCCTATCTACTTAGTATCATTGTACCCTATTTTAACTAGCTAGGAGGCCGAGATAAAGTACTAAAGCTGTAAGAGCGCCGCGATCTGAAAAAGTTTGGGAACACCTGCATTATAAAATTATGTAAACTTAGCTATAGTCTAGCACTTCATACGCGCTGGACTTAGAGAAGATAAATGAATGACATACGAAAATCTAAATGAAAATTCCTGTTTTAATCTTTAAAATTCTCACTAGAATATGTTGATCCACTGTGAATTGGTTCTGATAGATAAACATTCTACAAATGGCCATTTATCATTTATTAATGATCGTATAATAGCAATTTCCATATAAATTTTTATCCTTTTTTAAATCACCTACAAAAGCATCAATTTTATTAGTAAAGATTGAAATCGTAGTCCTTAATCGCTAAAGCAATCACGTGTCATTCGACCGACGTGGGTTCGAATTTGGGTGGGCAAGCATTAATACTGAGTATGTTTTTACAATCACCAAGTAGCAGGTGAAACTTTCCAATCCATATTTAGCTGTGTTGAGTTATACATTAATAAATCTGTGCACGAAATGTGACGTAACAACTATTGATAATCGCTTCGAGGTCTATAAGTTATTATAATGTAGTCCCCTAAAATGGTAGACTTGTTTTTTATTGCTTGAGTTCAGCAGACAGGTAGACAGCCCACCTGATGTTGGAACACAACCAAGGTTGTGATAGCGGCAAACTCTAGACCAGGGGCGATAGCCGTCCAGTTTTTGTCATGTTTTGTCGCCTCTTACGACAGGCCACCCATCCCCAGAACGTTATATTCTTTCTCCAGTCCTGCACGGCTGAAAACAGAGACTGAACTTTTTTCATCCAATGGGACGTTTAAGGAATATTGGGTGAAATTTAAAAAAATAAAGTAGATAGGTATTTTATTTTAATTAACCACCTGTGATATGCTTAGGTACTTAAGCCGTTACAGTAGGCTTTTATATACATAGGAAGTATGAGATTAAACCGAAATTCCTCGAAAGCTCTCAAGCGTAGTGTTGTTTTAATTAAATTTTAATGCAATTAGTTTCAAAAAGTGGCTCGTGTAAGCGTTTTACTGCTTTTTTACAACTTGTTTTTCTTTTGCGGTTCGACCTTTAAACATTTTAACTTTCTGGCGGTTACTTTAAGTGAGTATAAAATTAAATATTATATTAGTTTAATTTCAAAGAACGCGATTTTAGAGGAAGTCTTTGAGAAAGTTGCGACTAAGATTTTCGACTCTTCTCTGCTGGTGTAAGTTCTGATTTCGTATCCTGAAAAACTCCCATGTTCCGAGTTTTAAAAGGTTATATGTCCTTTTTTTGGTTTTCTGTAAAATTAGTAATACCCATGAAACCTCCTTTGTGTTACCGTGACTACGTGTTTGTTAGTAAATTGCAATGGCGGAACCAAAAAAAACGCGACTTTGGCTCCAACTTTTTGGCAATATTTGTATATTCTACGTATAGTAGTAGATAGATAGAAAACTCTTTGTTGGTCACGACATATACATAAAGTAAATAATTTACAGTATTTCGTGTAAAATTAGGAACAAAACTTGGCCTTATCGCTTTAGAGCGATCTCTCCCATACAAGCTGGGCTGTGGATTGTGTAAAAGGAATCGAAAGTGTATGACGGTGGCGTGCAAATTACATACATGTAAATTGATATAAAAATATTACATAATACATATAACCACTAAGTATTTAAAGATTAGGCTCTCATGGACCAACTCTTTAACTGACTGACTTTCCAGACTGGCCCGCCGGCACCGGATAGATGTCTTGACTCCTTCAAAGGTATCCATCAGGAACCCTCTCCTCTCCTACCGTGGGGCGCGTTACAGACCGCCCCACGGAATAAGAGCATGAAGATGCCGGGGGACAAAATTAGTTACCCGGCAGTGGATGAGGCCGATGGGCCACCGCTTGCCAAGGCTAGCGGAAGGGCTAAGCCATATATATGGCGAGTTTTAGTAGGTATCCCTAACTGTGGTGTGACAACAACATCTCTAATTTTACCTAGAGGTGTTAATACCACATCACAGTCGGGGATACGTCTCTCAAACTTATGGTTACTAATTATTTTTGGTCCTCTCGGTCTAATAGTGCTGCTTATTCAGTGTGTATTACGATATGTTTTATGTTTGTACAGTATATTGTCTATTATTATTATTTTCCTATAATTTAATTATGTTTTGAATATTTTATGTTATATATTCTCAACGCCACAACTATCATGTTTTAATTAAAATTTTCGTTAGTCTAAGGGTTGCCGGGAAGAGATCGCTTTAAACGATAAGGCCGCCATTTTTTTAAGATTATACCTAGTTTTTGAGAACGTATTTTTAATTCTCTTCGTGCAGGAATGGGTAAAGCATACTTACATACATATGTGTATGAATATGCCGCCAGTAACCTAAGTTCTGTTCTGGCATCAGTGGCCAGGTTTCAATTTCCCGTTCGAGACCGGTAGCACCTCTGGCATTGTTAATGTCCATAGGCGACGGTAACCACTTGCCATCACAGTTGGGCCGTCAACCTGTCTGCTGTGATTCAGCAATAAAAAAAAAACAACAATAAAATGTTTTTATACTCATTCAATAAATCTCTTGACGATGT
This sequence comes from Dendrolimus houi, assembly GCA_039645545.1. Lineage (NCBI taxonomy): Eukaryota > Metazoa > Arthropoda > Insecta > Lepidoptera > Lasiocampidae > Dendrolimus > Dendrolimus houi. Next base: position 20,971,631 of record CM077120.1, read on the forward strand.
CGCGTTTGTGCAATGAATTTAAATACAAGAAAAATATCACGGGGGTTAATTCGTAACATAGCGAAGTGATGGGCATATACAGTAGGTTACAAATATGTTACGTAACGAACATAAACATTGATATTGTTACGAGTTGCAGGACTCGAATTAAAATGCCGTTGGATTTATTATAGAATTTATTAGAACTATACAAACACGTATAACACAGGTACAAATATAACTGAATACAACCAGTCCAAACGTAATGCACGATTCAATAACACGCGCAAAGTCCGTCACTAAATAGATTACCGAATGTACACAAGTCTTGCTTCGCTTGTGGTTATCGCTCGACTGCCTCATCTCTCAATTATAATAATAATAATAAATCGGCAGACAAACACACACACTGTATATCCCCAAATTAAGCAAGTTACGCTTGTGTTTTATTTTATTTTATTTTATTTTATTTATTTAGGATAATAAACAGATATACATTAAAGTTACATTTAAAAAAAAAAAGTATATAGTATAAAATCAATGCTTATCCAACTACATTATCCACGAACTAAAAGATGGTAGTGTACAATACTTAAAAAAATATATATATATATATATATATATATATATATATATATATATATAAAATACGGGACATATACGAAAACTCACGCGCATCCACGCGCTTTTCACGCGCGCACACACACAAACAGACACACACACACACACACACACACACACACACACACACACACACACACACACACACACACACACACACACACACACACACACACATATACACACACAAACATACATACACATGCACGCGCACGTGCAACCAAACACTCACATCAACACGCTTATATACATATTATATATGTGAGGTAATAAAGATAACAGACACAGACAGAAATGATTAAAAAAAAAAAAAAAGAATTCATAATTAAAGTGCCTTATCCTTAATGACGTTAATAACATCTTTTTTAAAAGCACCCAAGGAAAGTGTAAAGATGTCGATGTTTTCAAAATATATATTGTAGTTGTTGACGAGTTGGTACATTGGGGCACGAAGTCCTGCGTTAGTACGACAGGAAGACGTAGAAAAAGCCGCCCAATTTTTACCGCGCGCGTCTAAGCACTGTCCTTGGGACGCAGTAACATATAGTGTTAGTAAGAGGCAAGCAGTCTATATAATTGTGACAAAGTTTATAAAGCAACATAGCACCCAGTAAAAGACGTCTATTAGAGAGTGACAGTAGGTTATATTTAAGTAATAATTGAGAGTATGGGAGATGGCCGCTACTACACCTATAATACATTATACGCAGAAATCTTTTTTGAACTCGTTCAATAGCATCTGTATATTTGTTATAAAATGGATTCCATACTTGGGTGGCATATTCGACTTGAGGTCTGATAATGGTGTTGTAGAGATAAAAATATGTTCGTGGCCTATTAAAGAATTTGCTTGTTCTACTAACAAAGCCTAACATTTTATTAGCCTTACGAATAATCTGTTGTGTGTGAAGATCTAAATGTAATTTACTGTCCAATACCACCCCAAGGTCCCTAACGTCTTCAGTTTGGGAAAGGGACATGTTCATAAGCTTGTAAGTATAATTGATTTTATTAACTTTTTTGTGAAAACTATCGAGTTGCATTTATTTATACTTAAATGTATATAATTGTTCAGACAATATATAGTGAGGCGATCTAAATCTTCTTGTATATGAACACAATCATTATGTGTGTATGTTCGACAGAAAACCTTCAAGTCATCGGCATAAAGTAGGAACTTTGTATTATGGAAGCAGGAACTAATGTCATTAATAAAGATAACAAATAATAAAGGACCTAAAATTGATCCCTGGGGAACTCCTGAGGTGGTGCAGGTGACTTCCGAAAAATGACCAAGAAGGGTGACTTTTTGAGTGCGATTTGTGATGTATGAAACAAACCATCTTAGTAAATTACCACGTATGCCATTGTAGGCAAGTTTTTCTAACAACTTCCGGTGGTCCACCTTGTCGAAAGCCTTTTTGAAATCTGTGTATATCGCGTCCACTTGCACGTCTTCATCCATGCTTTCAAATAAGTAGTTTGTAAACAACATGAGATTTGTGCATGTAGAACGTTTTTTTACAAAGCCATGTTGTTCTCCTATGATGGAGTCGTGCAATAGAGGATAAATACTATTATGTACAAGTCTTTCAAAAAGTTTCGACAAGGCGGACAAGTTAGAAATGGGCCGGTAGTTACAGATGTCTTGTTTAGACCCAGATTTAAAAATGGGTATAATATAAGCCTCTTTCCAAATAGATGGAAATACACCTTCGAAAAGGCATTTATTAAATATTATGTGTAGAGGTATACAGATGGAGTCAGCTGTCTTATTTAGGAAAATTGGATGTATAGTATCTGGGCCCGGGCCTTTTGAAGTGTCAAGTCTTTTAATGCAGTTCTTATTTTAGAGAGAGACAAATGCACATTATTGATTAACGGACTGTTATCAGCATAGTTGTTAGGTGGCTGCCATGTGTTACTATCAAAGTGTGTAGGTTCGTAAACCGAATTAAAAAAAATCGAAAATAAAGTACAGATATCCTGAGGTGTCGATGCAGACTGTGAAAGATAATGCATAGAGCGCGGTAAGGTTTTTTTTTTTTGTTTTAATTTTGAAACGAACTTCCAGAAGAATTTAATATTTGAGCAGATACTATTTTGGACCGTATCTATATAGTTCTTATAGCAAATATTACTGTGTTTTTTGAATGTCTTTCTTAGAGTTGAGAACCTTTCATATTCGACGCTGTTGTTATAAGTTTTCCATTTTTTCCAAGCTTTCGTTTTATTTTTATAAAGACGAACAAGGGAAGGAGTAAACCATACCGGAAAGTGAGAAGTTTTATATTTCGTAATGGGAACATTTTGTCGGATAATTTTATATATTTGGTCATAAAAAACAGTAGTTGAGTTCTCAGCAGATAGATTATGTAAAATGTCAAGCCAATTAATTTTTTGAACAATGTTATTAATGTCATCGTAATTTGCTTTAAAGAAATTATATTTCAAAGTATTTTGTTGATTACCTAAGATTAATGGGACATCCAAGGAAATGGAAGCCATAAAGGGGGTGGTAGGGATCGATTTTAGTTAGTGCAGACGATGGTTGCAAAACGGGATTATTCATATTAGTAATAAAAAGATCTAATTGTCTACCGAGAGAGTTACAAATATAGTTATATTGGCCTGCGTTAAGTAGGGATAACATGTTAAGAAGTTCAACACCAATAACGGACGTGGTGACGCATCTAAGTCCGGCTGAATTTGGCGAGCTATCAGACCATTTTAAATCTGGAATATTGAAGTCCCCGGCTATAATAAATGAGTCACCCTGTGTATCGTTTAAAATGGTTGTCATGTAGTTAAAATAACGGGAGTATACTTCAACGTTAGTATTTGGGGTTATGTAGGTGGCATTTATTATGTTATAAGCGTTTGGGGGTCTGGTAGGAATTTCCACAAATAAGTATTCAACTTCAGTTAACGATATGGTGTTGGAAGATAAGTCACGGATTCTGGGCTTTAAATATTTAAGAATAGCAATTAAAACCCCCCCTCCATCTTTTTTATTGCAAAGTAATCGATCTCGGTCACTTCTAAAAACGTCATAGCGATCATCTATAAACTCACTTTCATTAATGTCGGGAATTAGCCAGGTTTCAACTAAAATAATTATATCATACGAGTTCGCTAATATATTCATATAAAGTGTATTAAGTTTGGTTCGTAGTCCGCGGCAATTTTGAAAATAAACTACGAGACTTTGAGACATTTATTATTTAATAAACAATAATATATATGGTTATTTATTATGTATTGTTCTTTATTGCAATACGGCCTATTCTCGTAAGTTGTAGAAAATTTTAAATAATAATAATAAGTGCTATGTATAGAATCAAATATATAGGAATGATGTTTATATAATATAATAGTTATTATGGGACTAAAACCAATTAATGGCCTGATGGAAATTTTGGATAGAAAATTAAAAAGAAAACTGATTGCCTCTATACACATTATAAAAACACAGAAAAAATATAATATAATAAATTTACATACTCGGAGAAAAAATAATAATTTATAAAAGTAATCACATAAATAAAACCATTAACAAAATTAAATTTAAGGCTGTGACATCGTGGCACCAGACTGATTACGTGGTTTAATTCTGGATATGTCACTCTGGGACTTAATAGCAAAGATGGGAGAAGAATCGGTTTCACGAACCAGTATGGTGGCATGCCGAACCCAAACGAATTTGTATCCATATCGCTTGGCTGCCTCGCGACACTCACGAAAAAGCATTTTATTTTTTAATGTTAGGTGCTCGTTAACAAATATTGACTGGGGGGAACCCTGAATATCTAGTTGAGCTGTAGTAATATTTTTTGCCAAGCGAAATGAACTAAGGAAATTATCACGGAGGATTCTAGAAACAAATTTGATAACAATATTCTTAGGCCTGGTGCAACCAGGCTGCGCATGCAACACGCGGTGAATAGCGATAATATCCGACTGTGTTACGTTGCACTTGATCACTTTACCGATATTTAATATTAACGAAATCAAGTTCTCGTTACGTCTTTCAGGTAAATTGGTTATTTCAACATTACACTGTCTTGCATGTTGTTCAAGCGTATCAATTTTATTCTCGAGGGACGATATCAAGATGGAGTTGTGGTCGCAGGCCTTCATGTCATGTTCGATATCAGATACACGAGTAGATAACGTAATGTGCTGTTGGGACAGGAACTCACACGTAACTTTAACATCCGATATATTCTCCGAGTGAAGCGATTGATAATTTTCAACTTTTGATAAGCGCTTGTCCATGTTCTCTTGTTCAATTTTTATCGCACTGATATCTTTTTTAATTTCGGACATAGAACTTTTAATGTCAGATATTTCGTTGTGCATTATAGTAAAACGCTCATTCAATTTATTAAAATTGCAATCTAAATCATTTTTCCACGTTTTGAGGTCGGCTGCAAGGAGGTTAAACGAGTCCTGTAGTTCATTATCAGACATTTTAGCACGTCTTCTGGTAACGGCGGTGTTGCTAGCAGGGCGGCTAGGTTCCGAACTTACATCCGGATTAGAGGTAGAACGGCCGTGTGGAGGGGAGCGATGCATCTCAATAGTATAAAATTATGTTTAAAAGAGATTATTACACGGCAAGAACAGCAACTATTCACGAGAACGCTGCACGAGAAGTTATCGCGCCGCCAGGGCAGGAGAAAGTATCGTAGCGCAAGTGTAGTCAGCCCAGTATTAAATTGTACGTAGCGGGTGTATGGCGTCTTCTCATGTGGTGTTCTATTTCATCGCTGATCCACTCATGACTGCGGTTGCGTCAGAATGAGCACGGGTCGGCCGCGGCCAGTGCAGCGCGTGCGATGCGATGACGGCGACAAATCGGTTCAGGGAAGGGGTGAACAAATCACTTGCACGTCTAATCCACGCAAAATGACAAACACTGTATGTTCCTTTCTAGCCCCGCCCACTGGGAGGGGTCAGTCCATAAGAACGTTATAGGAAAGACAAGGAATCAAAAAATTGTTTATCCACCAATCACCGATTTTAAAAACAAAAATGAAATTTAATATGACCGTAAACCAGTGTACACTACCGTTCCGCGCGGAGTCGCAAGAACAATGGATATGGGTAATATACAACGGACCATTCAGGGGCCGATCCTAGACACCCAGACCATAATAAATAACGGAGAAAATACGTTTCCGAAATTTACTGTACCAGGAATCGAACCCGGAGCCTCCGCGTTGCAGTGACGTAAGCCAGCAAAGGCTTAGCCTGCTCAACTACAGAGGCCGTCAAATCGTCAAACCCAATCTCTCAATTGGGTGTTGGTATTGTATTCGTGCTTTATACGGTACGAATACAATATGTCTGCTTGGCCGCGTGGACTGAATTTCCTAGAATCACACCTGGCTAATGACCACCATAAAAGATTACAATACACAATGGGCTGTTTTTCTAATCACAAATTTTAAACACAAACTAAACAAAAGAAATCCAAATGCCAAAAAGGTAATAAAATGTCTACGGGTTAGCAGGTATGAATTTGTCTTTTGTCGGCGCTCAGGTTGTAACAATATTAATTAGAATGATATACACGTTGACGGTGTCGAGTTTGTGCAATGAATTTATATATAAGAATAATATCACGGGGTTTAATTCGTAATATAGAGAACTGATGGGTATATACAGTAGGTTACAAATATGTTACGTAATGAACATAAACATTGATATTAATTAGACTGATATATATACACGAGTATGTGGTTCGGATATCCGTACAGGGCCAGGTTGATTGGAGATTATCCGGGATCACTCCTCCACCCGCTTAATCCATCAATATGTGGATTGGGGATGTCGGCATTACTTGTTTTTCTGTTATGCTAGCCTGGTACAATGAAATTGTATACATACTTGTATATATTTAGAATGTTCCGCTAATGTTTTTCCTAATTGAATTACCAACTATTTTTTTTTTGTTGAAGCAGGGGGAATACATTTCGTACAATACCGGGTCCTTTGTGAGGGTTAGACCTTACGCAGCGAGATTAAACGCCGCACGGCTGGTATGGGACTTTGATGCAGACGTTCTCAAATACACCACTAAACCTGAACCTGCCTCCCATGTGCCCGCGCATGTGATTGGAAGAATATGAGACTTAGAACGAAGTTACATCTATGTTCATCCGCCCGTCAAGGCTTGAGTTACCCCGGGAAGCAGAGTGATTCACTTCACCAACAAAGGTTTAGTTCCACCGAATCTCCAGATGCAAGTGAACCCCTATGACGGCATCACGGGAGGAGATTTTGCGCATATCTGCGCCTCCAGACACCGGATTAACGTTGGTACCCGTGAGTCGCATGCGCACCTCTCTCCCTCTCTCGTTCGGCGGCCTCCTTGCGATACATTACCGCCTCGCAGAAGACTGATGCCAACCCCAATAATCTTCGCTGTGCAGCATGGCCTCAACCCGGTACTGAGGGGAAGGAAAACATCCCACAATCTGATGCAGGTACTTATCGAAGCACCCGTGCCCGTTAAGTATCTGCGTCATCCTGAAGGACAGGGTCCCGTGTTTCCGCCTGAGCCATCGAAACAGGTGTGGGCGCACTGGTTAGTGCCAGCCTCAGGAGTCTAAATCTCTTGACCAGGTCTGGATCATGGTCGCGGTTTTCCACCTCCTGACCGTCTGTAACTCTGCCCGGCAATAAACTCGGCCCCTAAATTACCAACTAACTGTACTAATTTTAAGTTTTTCGCGAAGATGTTGTAGAAAATATTTATTTTGTGCTTTTTAGTAACTCTTGAAATTGATTTCCTTTTTTATAGTATTCTTATGAAGTCGGTTTTGTTTTTGTTCTTTTTTATTTTCTACTTTTTAGTTACGGAAATACTTGAATATCTTTAGAAAATACATGAAACACGTTGTACGTGCCTTGAATATTCGAGGGTTGTTCTCGATTTCCCTGTGATCCATTCATCTTTTAGCTGTTTTACTCTTTCGAATAAAAAAATGAAAATCCGTCCACAATTGACGGAGAAATCGCGTAATAAACATACAATCAAATTGAGAACCTCCTACTTTTTGAACTCGGTTAAAAATACTCTGAGTCGCGAGACAAAGTACTAAGCTCGTATAAGCTCAAAACGATTCTACACACAGTGAATGCCATTACAAGAATAGCTGGGAACTCCATTATCCGACCCCCTTACTTTGCAGAGTTCGGACGCATTAATATAGGACGAAAGCTTACTTGTGTCGTGACTGGTTTATAATAGGAGATATTGGATAGGCTTCGAAGGTAACGGGGAATTGTGAAGGCAGTGGAGGCACGCGACTTCGGTAGGGCGAATATGGTTTGCTTTGACAGGGGACATAATTTTTACAAACAAACAATTTATAAGTGATTTTGTATATTTTCCCTTTTATGAATGTTACTTTGTGTAGCTTACGTTTTGATTAGATTCATGTAATTTGAATAAGGTAATTGACAGTCAAATCAACTGAATTTTTATTACTTTACAAAACGCCGAAGAATCCTAGATTTTATACGAGCGTTGCAAATTTTGATATAATTTCTATAATGAGTCAAATAGTGTATTAATTTAAATTTATTTCTATTATGATATTTTAAAGTCATGATGATGGCATGGTATTTGAACGCCCGTTCTTGTACATGAACATTGTTTCAAAATGTATTGTGTGTTGACACATTCAACTACACCATTGCTTCCTATAGTTCTATAAGGCATGTTGTTGTCCAATGAGCGTTTGCCTTCAGTTGGTGCCACATTCAGAAGACCTTCACGTTTGTAGGTTTTTGGCTGTGGTTCAACGTAATAATTAATGGATAGCCCTAGATACTGCAGTCAACTGCGTAGACCTAAAAGGGTCACAGCCCATAGACCCACCTTTTGCTATACATAATACCTTTTACAAAATACTTTTTAAAGTCCCAACATCAAGCCTTCGCCTTTTTGGATCACTTAGTAAGATAACTATTTATGTACATAATACTATTTCTCTTGCATTATTTATTGATTGTTAGCAAAAGTATTACATTTTTGACTTAAATTATTGCTGCTTTTTACATATTAAAATCATCATCATCCTCATGTTAATTCACTGTTGTGTTTAGACGTTCGTTTCGGAGCCCAGGTTTGCTTTCCTATAATTGTATATCAACTTCACGCGGTTTTCAGCATCGCTTATTATGAGACCATTTATAAACATCTCGTCTCTTACGGCGTCAATCCAATATGTATTGGATTCCACCATTCTATCGAGACTTTACAGATGTGGCATGACTAGACATTTATTTCCCATATGACTAGCTCGAAAGAAAGTCGTGGTAACGTAATGACTAGAGCACACGTCCCAAACTCGAAGGGCGCGGGTTCGTATGCGGGCCTGAACGCATGCACCTCTTAGGCAGTTTATTGACCTGATGTGCATATTTTTACCATTAGCACGTGCTAACAATGGTGAAGCAAAACATCGTGATGAAACCGGCACATCGAGATAACCGATGTGTCGAACCTGCCAGGCCACATTGGGCTAGCGTGGCGTGTATACTGTTCGTTCCTCAATAGTGGGAGGCCCGAGCCCAGCAGTAGGACGTTTATGGACTATTATTTTTATTAGTATCACATAACTAACACGTTTTTTATATCTTCTTTGGAATAAAATCTAACTTGAAAGGTCTAAAAATAACCTAAACAATGGTCACTCCACATTCCTAGCAACATGACTTGATTGATTGAGATGATTCAGCATAATCGCACTTACTGAGTGAAATAACAATTACGTGCGTACCTAACCATCAATAATTATGTAATCTACGATGACAAACAATTTTGTTCTGAAGACTAAGTTCTTTCATTCAGTTTGTCGATGAAAAAGTGGCGTGACGTCACATCAATGCTTACTTTAAATATTTTTAAACGTGTTATCATCTACTAAGCTACAAAAGCTAAGTTTACCATTAGTTCTAGTAATTTTACTATCGTCATTAGATTTTTTTTATTTACTGGCATAGGAGCTTACAAAGATTCAAGCATTACAGTGCATATCAGCATCCCTCTATCTTAAATAAGATCTTTTTAAAGTCCAAAGGTGAAATAAGAAGAAGAAAAAGAGAATACTTTAGGAATAAAGCCACCATTTTTAATACCTTATACTGCAGTTTTCGCTAGAGTTAACTGGCCCCAATTAAATGGGATATGGTGAAAGAAAAGAGAGAGAGAGAGAGAGTAGTGTATATATATATATATATATATATATACACTATTATCTTCAGCGGTTTCGTGTCTACGGAATATGCGGGCTTTTTTTCCACTTCGGATCCGCGCACACATGATTTAAGTCTTGATTACATACTACATTTAAAACAGACAATGTGTACAAAGTACGTTCATATGTACAATGGTCAGCAATTTACAAATAAACAACTGCAGCACATTTATATTCGGCTATTTTCGGATAATAAAATCAGTGTCATTACAGCGCTCGTTGGGTTTGCTATTTCTTACATTTTATCTTTCCCTGCTATACTAAAACCGTAAATATACTACACAATTATTAAACTAACCCAGACTCTAGCTATATATTCAAACGCTGATAAAAAGTAACATGCTTTTTATCTTGGAAATTTTGGTAGCTTTCACGGGATTTTGGAAATCAGAAGTTTACTCAAACGAATTCACGTGAAATATTTTGTACTTTAATAACTTCCACAAAGGCAACATTGCGTGCTTTAAAGTTAAGTTAAATTCTACTAGAATATGAGGCTATTAATAACCCGAACATTGCATTTGATGTATAAATTCAAGTTTTATGTTCACGTACACAATATTTCATTTATCAAAATGGGGTCACCTCACAAGTGCAGGAGCTGCTATTATATAGTGTGGCGAGCGATGGTGGAACAATCTAGTTGGTTTAAGGAGTCTCAGAAAAATGTAGAAGATTCCAGAAGAAAGACAAGAACAAATACATTTTAGAAAGGGATAGATGATGAACAAAAGAATAACGAAATGAAGATTGAAATTCCAGAATAGAAGGTTCAGGAAGGAAAAGACAGAGATAGATAGATGTTTAGAAAGGAACAGATAGTAAATAAAAGAATAACGAAAAGAAGATCAAAATTATGGGTTCCAGAAGAAACTTCCGGGTATATAAGCAGCGTAAGGCGCGCCTACGAAGTAGTTCGGTTGAAGACAGCTAAGCGACAAGTGCGATACAAGAGAGTTAAACGAAAAGTTAAGTAGAAGACAGTGACGAGTTTAGTGGAGAGTTAGTGGGAAGTTTAGTGACGAGTTTAGTGAACAGTTCGTTGAAGGAGGAATTTAGCGTAGTTTAAGAGGAGACCCAGAAACGAGGCACGTGCGGTAAATTTGGAGGTGAGCACTGCAGTAGTAGGAGGAGGTCTCCGCAATATCGGCGACGGTAATGTGAGTGGAGACAACTCATCGTCGGGGCAGAGCATCGTTGGTTGTGCGTGAAGGGGTAAACCTGCAGAGAAGAATCACGTATGGCTGTATAAGTCAATAAAAGCATTTAGTTGATAAAACTGGTGTTTACTTCCAATCCTAAGTGCACACTCCCGCTCGCACGTAACTATATTATGTACCTTATTTATGTAGTTCCTAATAGTTATTATACCATTACCCGAACATTGCAACGAGCAGACGCCATAGTCCCCATAGACGTAGATCCCTAGTTCCACTAACATTTCATCCCAATAGCCCATTACCTTTTGTTCTCATTTCCTACAAAAGTCCTACACTTACAGGGGCTTGTCCTTCGGTGGATTATTATATGGTGTAGACAGGGATAATCACCGGTCAGTGTCACGCCACGTTTACATTAAATTTGTTTAAGGGCCTCTACGTGCTGGCCTTCCCATGGCCCGTGGTCTTCAGAGTATACTATGGCAGCGGTAGCCACTTACCATCAGCCCGGTGCATCAAGTGACCGTCACTGTTAGAGTCGAGTTGCCATTTTTTTATTTACTGACACGAGCGGTGTAACTACTTGTCTAAATTGGACTGACAGATCTCACACATCGATTATCTCGAATGTAGATGTTTTATCCAGCATGATAACAGGGATGCGGACACATTTTACAATAAATTCTAATATTTTCACATATAAAAAGAACGGGCGTTAAAATAATATCATAGCATTTAACTTTTTAAATATCAAGATGTTTTTTCTTTATCTTTCAAACAATAATGAATATGCTATTTGATTCCTTTTACTTGTATCTACTTATGACGTCATAAGTAGGTACGCTCCTATAAAATCTATGAGGCTGTGACATTTTGTAACTTTATAAAAAGTAGCTTAGTTGATTTGACTGTTGTAACAATATGTACAGTCGCGGTAAGAAAAGGTTCGCCAATGTTCAAATTGATTCATTTAACGTTTCGCAAGCACATGTTACCTTTTTAAACTAAGTCACAGAACAGACTATTCCACAAAATAATATGTTTAAATGTATATAGTTCAAAAATTACTTAGATCAAAGTTGTTTGTTGTCTAAAAAGATTGTTTAGAGATGTAAAACCTTTTTATTGGTTTTAATATTTATGATAAACGTAGTGATTATATCCTTTTTGTTTTTGATGATAAAACTATTGTTAATCTCAGTGTCTGTCATTGTCGACATTGCAATTTTCTTTTTTTAAGTTTCTATATTTTATAAACGTAACAAAAAGTAATATCTATTAAAATGTCGGCGGTACTATTTCTTGTACTCGTGCAAGAAAAAGTCGAGTTTTAGGTGACGAACCTTTTCATACCGCGCCTGTACATTGGGTCAAAAAGTGCCTCGATACTTACCGGGTATGACTGCTTTAGTTAGTAACTGTAGCAGATTACAAGGCTTGAGCCGAACTCGATTCGCCACGAATGTGGCGCGCCAGTCGACACGGCGACACACTCCAGCGCTATGATTTGATGTCAGTCATCGGTGGTGGTCTCTCGCCGTGCAGCGTAGTTGACCAGATGCTGCACAGCGAGTCGAATTGGCTAGTGGTGGCATCCTTCTGCGAGACTTTATGTCCCAGAAGGAGGCTGTCGAAAGATTAAGGGAAAAAGATGAGCAGGTGGACCCCTGTCGCAAACAATAAAGATGGGTCGTAGTTCCCGCTTTGCCCGTCTCCTCCCAATAACTTAGTGGGACTAGGGCCAGTGGATCCTCCCAACGCGCCACACCTAGTGCCCTGTGGTGTCATGGCATACTCACGGTAACGATACCGTGGTGCTTCATCATGATGCGGAGGGACACTGGAAGGTTTAATGGGCAGTCTGGCGGTCGGTGCTTGCAATTCCTTCTATCATCAGAAGCTTGTGTGTAGCGTTGGCCATCGAGAGTTCCACATACCCCTTGGTGACCTACCCCAGGGCCCGAGGGTATGCGCAGATGCACTGCCCTAGCGTTAAGAAAAAAAGTGCCTATGCGGTGCATATTTTCAGCTAGGTTACAATTAAGCAAGTAGGCAAGACGGCATTTGTGGTTGAGTAGGCTAAGCCTTTAGCGGCGTACTTGACTGCAGTATATAGGCTTCAGGTTCCACTTCTGGCATGGTAAATTTCGTAAATAAATTTCCATTATTTACTACTAGCTGCCGCCCTGCGGTCTCACCCACATAGTGATGGAAAATCGTTATATTTTTAATAATTCACATTATATGTTTATAAATTGTAGCCTATGTGTTATTCTGATATGTAAGCTATATCATTCTAAAGTTTCATCAAAATCCATTCAGTAGTTTTTGCATGAAAGAGTAACCAACATACATACATTCTTACAAACTTTCGCGTTTATAATATTAGTAGGATGATCTGGGTGCCTGGGATCGGCTCTAGAGTGGTCCGTTGTATATTACACATAACACAAGCGTAACACGCTTAACTTGGGGATATACAAGGAGCGCTATTGTGTGCCGATTGTTTAAAAAAAATGTATCAGCGCATTGTAGATCTAGAGGGCCTAAAAAATCGTTTTAGCAGATTCATGTGTCACAATCATGTTCAGATGACAAGTATCAACATAAAGTGAAACTTTATGCTGTCTTACAACTACCAGTAATCTAGATTACTGGTAGTTCAATAATCTAGATTACTGGTAGTTCAATAATCTAGATTATTGGTAGTTCAGTAATCTAGATTACTGGTAGTTCAATAATCTAGATTACTGGTAGTTCAATAATCTAGATTACTGGTAGTTCAATAATCTTCTTAGATTCTTAGACACGTGTCTAGACACATGTCAATTTCACTAAGCAATTCTTCAAATTCGACCGCTTTATGCCCTCCGATCATTGAAATGATAAGTGAGTTCATTAGTTATCATGTTACTACGACATTGTATGTACCTTACTGCTTCATCTGGGATTAATGTTATGGTTATAGGCCGTTTCAAGTAGATGTAGCGATGGGTTTAATGTATTATTTGTGATGCGATACTGTTATTCTCTCAAAACCACAGGCCATAACACTGTTATATTATACTGTTATTATTATTAATGACGTTAAATCAGTCAATAACCATAACATTATCGCAGCTGAAACCCGCCGGTTATTGTATTTTATAATACCTACCCATCAATCTTTCATGCACATAATGAACCAAATTATCATTCAAGTTTTGATTACATCAAAAGCCAAACGTTTTATTAAGCGTGAAATAAAAAAGGGCATAAAGTCGTGACAACGCAATAATTTTGGGCGCACGATATATTTCTTTCGTCGAAATAATTCTATCCGCGCTATTTATTACCGCCTTAGGTGGCGTGGACACGGTGGGTTTTTATTTAAATGTATTAATTCAAAACTTAAATGCCAGCTTAAAGACAATTAGAAGAGTTTAGATTTGAATAGAGCTAATAGATCCGTGCAGGAACGGAGAAGGAATACCTACAATTTCCTGCGGCTGGATAGTCTGTAAGAGGCAACAAAACAACTCACAGCCAGGTGTCAGGGTAGTATTACCCCTGGTCTTGAGCATGCCACCATAACAACCTTGAGTTGTATTCTGACATTAGTGGCCAGGCTCCAGTCTCCCTTTAGAGAGTAGCAGCGCATTGTAGCACCTTTAGTGTTGCAAATATCCATAGGCAATGGTAAACGCTTTCCATCAGGTGGGTTGTCTGCCTGTCTGCTGAACTCATGCAATAAAAAAAATAGAACTTTTTATCCGTATCTCGTGTACAGTTCTTTCTGGTCGGTATCCCGTGCAAAATATAATATTTATGGGCTAAAAATATCCTGGTCATAGGAAAGAAATTAGCGTGATCGAATGTACGTATAACTATGTACTGTTCAATAATTTTTCCATATATATATATATAACCCACACTTCAAAAGTTACAAGGAGATAGTACACTTATGGTTTAGGAAGCAAATATCTCACAATATTAATTTAAAAACTCATTAAGTAACTTATCTATAAACCTACAACTTTAAAAAAATCCATGTAACGATACAGCACTTATGTATACTGAATTTTTTTATCATTCCTCTTTTATGTGTGGTAGTCGGCCACAAAACTTAAATGCGCTTCGAGTGAAATTAGTTCCGTGAGTTATTTCCAGTTCTAGTTAAATGTTAACCTGTATTATACTTTACAGCCTGTTGTGCCAAAGAGATGGCATACGATTCCGCATAGCACTCGTCTTTTCTCCACTCTATCTATGTGTGTTCTGTGCAATGACGTGTGTGAACTTCATGGACGCATTTCCGTTTTTCTGCTTGTACCATATCTTCCTTAAAATTACATTAATGTAAAGCCAATAGTTTCTAAGGAAAATGGTCGTATTCATAGACTATCTACGCACGACCATGTCCTAAACAGACAAGACTCCGTTTTTGGCTACAGCTTAGGGGACCCGTACAGGGTGGAGGAGCGAGATGAAATGCTCCTCCGTACTAAAGGCAGTTAAAGGAAGATCTTCCATCCACGCTAGTGTAGTTTCTTGCAGGCCTAGGCCCATCTGTTATAGTTGAAAATTTGTATATATTCTTTGTATGTTTTGGGAAACGTTTGTGTAATCAGTTATTGCACAACGCCATCTATTGGCTTGCAAGTGTTCCACTACAACAGAACCTAAAAATACGTGCACCGTGAAAGAATAGAATGGAGTTATATATATATAAAAAAACACACACGCAAAAATAATTGCTATAAAGTATAGCTTTAATTATTAATAGCCGACTAAAAGTGTGGCAAACTCATTAGTTTGAAACCTATTTTCGTAGACTGTTATTTATATATGATTTTATTTTTTTATGTCAAACTATTTTTTTGTCCACTGAAAATTATCTGTTGAGAAGAATACACGCATTAACTATCCGTTGTTATGTTTATTACGTTTATATAATTAAAATAACACAAAAGCAAGATATTACTTATTAAAAATAATTATATTTCTCGTTGCCGACTAATACAAAAACAATATTCGTAAATATTTATTTTATGCAGTGTATATCTGGCCTAATGAAAGTTTATTTGATTATTTTTATAGCTCCTAATGTGAAAATGTTAAGGTTTACATTTGTGTGGCTTTGGATATTTGTATTAATAGCAATATTTAATTGGTCAATTTTCACAACGAGTTTGATAGGCCATGCGTGATTTGGTGACACATTGTAACAACGAACGGTGAGCATGTTTTTGAGTGTAT
The DNA here is from genome assembly GCA_039645545.1 of Dendrolimus houi. Classification (NCBI taxonomy): domain Eukaryota; kingdom Metazoa; phylum Arthropoda; class Insecta; order Lepidoptera; family Lasiocampidae; genus Dendrolimus; species Dendrolimus houi. Next base: position 20,987,904 of record CM077120.1, read on the forward strand.
TAATAAGTTTGACTTTGACTGTTGGCCGCAATTATTACTAGATCTATTTAATATATAGAAAATCAAATCATTAATAACAGAATACTTAAAAATAAACCAAATTATAAATAAATTAATATAATGTAGTAAGTAATATGTGTAAGTATGTAACAAATCGCTGCCAGAGAGAAGCGTGTCCAGAAGGCTGGCTGCATTGCCACGCTATATGGCAATGCTGATTCGTAGCGCGAAATATGAACCAGCCTTCTGATCACGGGTGGTATCAAAGAATTTCTTACAAATTTCTTTGAAGAAACCCTTTGCAGATGGATCCCACCGACTTAAAGTTTCAACTCCAAACGCCACAAATATGTAATCCCTTCCTAGGGTTCCATATTTGCGCCGTTTGAGATCTTCAGCTGTTGAAGCAGCGTTGCCCGCCCCTGACTTAGTTACTGGAAGATGTGATGCCGCCAGAGTGTCAACGCATGTCGCGTCCCACACAAGCGGCTTTCACTTTGATAATAATTTTATTTTCAAAATACTTACAGCCATCATCTCTTACTTAATTCGCTAATTGAATTTTAGCAATAAAATTTAGCGCAAATTAACTTTTATTAACGCCAATGAATATGAGATACTTTTTATCCCGGAAAATAGTACAGTATACATATAGTATACGATGGCATTAAACGTGGGCACAGCCGAGTGAAAAAGAATCCAGGTAAGACCTAGGTGCACTACGAACATTTTGGTTTGATTTTTTTGGACAAAACTTGTATAACGAAGTCCATAGAAGCGCGCGCACCACGGATTCAATTTCAAACCATATTAAAATTCTGTACATTGCTATAAATTTTATGTGAATTATAGTGCTTTAAATTCTCATAAAGAATAAATTAATATTAATAAGTCAAGAATAACGTGTGTAATATAAATAAAATGCCAAACTTTATCAACTAAGTATCTAGTTTAGCCGCAAAAATTAGCGCAATAACAGAAGAAGATGGTATTATTTTTCTATGCAGTGCATGATTCTGTTATGGAAGTATCCATTGTGCTACTATCTATTGATAACTGAGGGCTCGTTCCTGTAATATCTTACCAATAGTTCATTTGCCTTACTATCGATTAAAATTTGACATAAGCTCTAATAAAGTAATGTCAAAAATTAACCGATGGTAAGGCAACTGGGTGAATAGTAAAATATAGGATCCGTCCATAAGTTGTCAATTGACAACTGAGTCGCTTTTTGCCAACCTTCTGATGTGATTCACATTCTGATTAGACTTTGTCTCACGAAAGAAGTCTGGTAGACACGGCCCTACAGTCGTGCAACAAAATATTAGAAAGATAAAATAATTTAGAAAGATTCCAATTTAATAGTATTAGTAAATAAAATAATAACATAGTTTACATTACGTACATTTACGTTTACATTAATTATCTTGATAAAAACAACATAACAACGTGGCTGGAGTGAGGTGTGTGAGTAGTTTCATATTTTGCTGGGGGGCTATCCGTGAGACATATTCTACAATTCAAATTTTAGACAAATTTAATAAGTTTTGTTCGCCATTGCAAATGATCGTATGCAACGTGGCATATTGCAATAACCTCAACGTAATGTGCTTTGATATTAAACCTTTAACGTTTTAATGGCTCTCGCAGATGCTGTTTCTTTTTGATTAAATCCTTTACTAGAAACCGTTGTAATAAATCCATTTTATCGTGACATCTATGTAAGTATTCCATACTTTTGGGCTTAGGCTGCGGTTTTAATTAGGCCGGTGTTATTAAAAATTATTTATTCAAATGGTTTTGTTCTTAATTTAGTGTTAGAACCCATTTTGTTTATAACTGGACCTTTATAAACATTCATCCGTCCATCTGTCTTTTTATCTATGTATTTTACAGTTTCTTTTTTATTCGCCATTTGTTTCATTTACCTGTTAATATATGAGGCAAACTTCTTTTTCAACCCTCTTTTTCTTTTCTTATTTTTATATATAGGTATAAGTATATCTTTCTTCTTATTACTAATATAATATAATAAATTCGTTGTTCTTTATTTAAGCCAATTATACGTACCGAGATATTAGTTTTTAAAGTTGTTATAAGTATATCATCCAAACATGTGTTAGAGCTTACAAAAGACTTTCTAAGAAAATTACCTTAAACATGATCTGTGGACTTGTTTTTGTTAAATCGTACAGGAACAGGGAAAGAATACTAATTCCTGCGTCCGGGTGGTCTGTCTGTTGAGTCGTGTTTCAGCATTTGCGGCTATGTTCCAGTCCCCCCTTAGAGGCCGGTAGGACATCGGTAGCATCTGTGATGTTGCAAATATCCATAGGTATTGGAAAATACTTTCTATCAGGTCAACTTTCTGCCAGTTCGCTTCCTTGCAAACATAAAAAATAGATTTTCAACAGAAATTATTAAAAACCAAAAATATTATACAATAGATAATTCGAAACAAGTATAATCTTTTGAAAATAAAAACAGCATTACCAAACGTCATCCTTCAAATTACCGCCAAAAACTGAATATAGACTATTATCTATCTTCGCTTGAGCGCAGCTGAGATGGCCCACCATCATTAATAACAACTCGCGCTTAGCGAATCTCGCTCTGATTGACGTACTCACTGGATAGAGTGTTTTAATTAAATTAATTCTGATATTTAAAATAAAACTGGTTTTTGCTCGCAGCTTTGCTTGCATCCCACCGGCCATTTTTTAACGAGGGAAAATCCATTTGACGATGGAAAATCCACCACAGGGGAAACGCAGTGGGGGTCGTAAAGGTCGACACGTTAGGGTAGCACTAGTACCGCATGCAAGAAACTGTCACCCGAGTCGGGGATACCACTAAAACCCCTCAGTCTTCCATCTTTTGCCTTTATGCTAGTACTACAGAATTACATTTTGGCCATTCCGTAGGCCCTGGCAGACGGCACACAAGGACTCTTTCACTGCCATCAACCAAGCCCCCGGTGACTTCGTTCTCTCTTTGGCGTGAGGGGTTTTGTAACGCATACTACGGACGAGAAGTTTAACGCGCCTTGAACACCGGCGTGCCCCTATGTCGACGGCATTAGCGGCGGATAGAGAACCCTACCCTGAGGAAACTCACGGCGGCCGTAGGTTCAACAATGCCCGTCGGTACCGAGGTGTTCTTGTTTGGCGGGAGCGAAGCAGGCTGGTCCGCTCACGCTCCCGCTGTGCTACACACCCCTTTTTTAACGACGGGAAATCCGATTGAGGACTATCAGCCGTGCGGGGAGTCGCGGTCGGTGTGGCACTAGCACTGCAATCAAAAAGTGCTATTGGCACACCACGGTCCGGGATACCCACTAAAACCCCTCAGCGTTCCTTCCTTCCTTATGCCAAGGTTTCGGAAAAAGTGGGGCTCTAACAATTTCTTTTACTTTTACTCGAAATTATATTATAAACGATATGTTTTTATACACACCTTTTGTTTATTTGGCTAAAAGTGTGACTGGAGTAGGCTCCGAAAATAGTGGCCAAGTTCCAGTCTCCCTTTAGAGCGCGGCATCAGATTGGTAGCACCTTTGCTGTTACAAATGGCCACAGGCAATGGTAACCGCTTTCCATCAGGTAGGCCGTCTGCCTGTCGGTCGCTACTTTTTATTTCTTTTCAAAAAATAATTTGAAAAAAAATAAAAAGTAGCGGACATAGTTAAAATAGTCTAGATATATATCTAAAAATCTAAGGTTAAGCTACTCTTAAGTAACTAACAAACTCAATCAGAATTATCAACGAATGCAACTAGTGAACACTATTAGTAGATTGAATAACTCTTCCACCGAAGGTTGCATCTTTAATTAAACTTTAAGCCGTCAGATCTCGAAGAAATCTATTGAGAGCGATAACTTACAACTGCGAATTAATGGATATGATATAACTATCTCCTATAAAAAACTATAAAAGATTTTTTCTTTTAAAAAGTCATGGTTTGGTGAAAAGAAAAAATAGAAACAATTAATAGCCGCAAGTCAAGCCAAGGTTGTTAGGATTTAAAGTAAAACATTTATAATGCCAAGTAGGGTAATTGACAATCAAATCACCAGAAACACCTATTATACAAATACTAAATATCTTTATTAAGCCTTTTGAGAAAACAAATTAGAAAACACAAAAGGACACGTTCTAGAGGCTAAAACGTCACAGAAAAAGTTGAGTTGTCTCTGACTCAAATTAGGTATAATAATTAATTACTTGAAGTATGAATCAATCAAATGTTCCCCACACCAATCATCTTATAAAACAATCGTAGCCTCATTGATTTTATATTAGCATAGGAAGCTACGACGACATAACTTGCGAGTCAAGTAGCGTATCTATTGTTACTGTTTATTTATATAATGAAATTTGAAGAGTATTACAAGGAGGTATTTTATAACTCGCTCTTTATTTATTATAATATGCGTCATCCAGTAAACGATATTACGCTGGCTAACGCCGTGCTCTAATCGTGCAGGGTCATATTTAAGTCGTCAGCCAATCGCAGTCCACTGCTGAAGATAAGTTACATATTCCGATTTTCCGCCGTCCTAATCCAGCACCTACCGGCGACCTTGCGCAGATTGTATGTCCATCGGGCTGTAGGACGTCCTAAACTACATCTAGTGGCACGCGGTCTCTACTCCTGGATTCGTCTGCTGCATCGGCCTTCGATGCTGCAACAGACGTAACCGACTCATTCCTACTTCATCTTACTAATTTTACGATGTCGGTTACTTTGGTTCTCTTAAGAATATCCTCATATCGGATTTTATCCATAAGAGAGACTCTGCGCATAGCTCGTTTCATAGCTCGTTGAGTGACTTTGAATTTATGGACCAATCCTGCTGTCAGTGTCCAAGTTTCAGCCCCACAGGTCCGAACGGGGAGGACGCACTGCTCAGTCTTTCGTTGTCAAGCACTGAGATATGGTTGACGAGAATATTTGACGAAGCTTATCGAATGCTGCCCAGCCCAACTGAATCCTCCTATTGGCTTACTCCCCGAAATTGGGCCATATTTAATTAAAAGAAAAGACACATTTATATTTCCAGTGTTCCAGTGCAGATAAATACATTGTCATATCACTGTTGCGTTTTAACTTCGTGTAACCACTGAGCTTTTAGATAAAGTCAGCTTTCTGGACTCATTTAACTTGCTTCTTGGAGCCATTCATTGCATTGCTCTGGCAACTTAATTTAATTTCAATTTTAATCATATTTTTCATTCATTGCTTTTTATATATATATGATGGAAGATAAACATTTTGACAAGTAGTTCTAGTAAAACTAAGTTTAGAATATAAGATTCTAGAAGAAGTTTATAGTTTAAACTTCAAGAGTGATTTATGCAGTGATTTCGAAAACGTGTTGCCGTATATTTTAAAAAATGTATAATTTATTTAAAATTTAACATGAATTGTGTTTGTGCCAAAAATCTGAAATTAATTTTAATGATTTTTCCTTTTTGAATTGTTGTGGTAGATCAAGAAGGAAAAATGAGAGAATGATGAGATCATGAGAACTCCCTTAGTTGGCATCAGTCAAAAATATACATAATAATTTGTCGGAATTCTCTTACAAGGATTCAACTTTGGCCTGGTGCCTATTTGATTAAATATTAGTTCAACCTCAATATATGAACGTCATATATATCTATAAATAAGTGAAACCTTTTTATAATTCAAGTTTAAATTAAAACTAAGTTCTATTAGAAAACATTGTTTTAAAGGTCATACATATACATAAGTTAAAAATATATGAACGTGGTGCTATGAAAATAGAGATAGATGATATCGTTGTTAGAGCTACTGATAAGATTGGGCATTTATCTAAATCATCAAAAATTAAATCTACTATAATCATGTATACCGCTTCGCAAGTGCTGCTTAGGGAGAAGAAGCTGTATGAAATTCCCCTGCAACATGTCTATCTAAGACTTATTGTTCTATTTTCATCTATATATCTCACTTTTTTATTAACACTAGAATATGCCCACGACTTCGTCCATGCTTGACTTGGAATTCCCGCTTGGTTTCCGTTACACTTACCGTAGCATGTCTAAAAGAATGTACGCTATCGTTTTAGTGAAAACTGTGTAGTAATAAGTTAATTTTTATGCACTTGAACAACTACAAACCGCTTCCGCGAAAATTCAAATAATCACACATTATCGAGAGAAAAATCACATTGGATTTGGAATTCTTTTTAAATCCCGCCATTTTAAATAAATCCCAGAAAAATTCCCGGGATTCCCAGGATGAAAAATTAGCGCAGACTTTAAGTCCAGGATTTATTGTTGATCAGCGAAAACTGCATCGAAATCGGCCTCGTAGTTTTTACGTTAATCCCGAACAAACAGACAGATAAGAAATCTAAAAAAATGCATCGTGTTCTCCATCGTTTATATAATGAACTAAAGTTTTCCCCGCGGCTACTCCGCATGAAAATATTCCCAGGTAGTAGATCTATGATACTTACATACAAACTAAAGTAGGTTTTTATAAACTTTTATATATATTAACTTAAAATTCTAGTTTCTTGTTCAATTCACTACAATAACAAATATACTAAGTCCATATTCTAAACAGCTGCCTAGCAAGACATAGAGATTATTCGAAGCCAACCTGATTTGAAGTAATACAATGAATCACATGTTGTTTATGACAACGTATATATTTGTAAGTGAATTGAAAAACGCGATTGCAACGCCATCTATTTAGCTAATTCATCCATTCTAAAGAAACGACGTCATTTGTCGGAATAAAATGTATCCAAGTGTTAGTTAACTCAGGTTATAAGCCAGCACAGTGTGTCGAGTTCCATTCATAAATGTTTAGTAGTTTCAAAAAAAGATGCGATCGTAGCGCCATCTTTTTGGCTATTTACCTCTATCCCATGAAAACGATGTCATTTATCGGGATAAAAAGTATCCTAAATTATGCCCCGTGGTACAAGTTTGCTCTACGTTGAGGTTCATTTAAATCCGTTCAGTAGTTTTCACGTAATTCTCTAACAGACAGATAAAAATTCAAAAATTGTATTGTCTAAATTTACTGGTCCGAATTAGACCCCCTTTTTTTAGATTTTTAAACGCATTGTACAAACTTGAACCATTTATAGACCTTAACATAAAAATTAATCGTAGAAATGTATGTACGCCATAACTTGAGAACGACTTTACCGATTTTGTTGATATTTGTTTTATGTGTTTGAATGGATTCCCGGATGGTTTAGATTCACAATTGGAACCAGTAGGTGGCGCTGAGATCGGGTTCTAGAATCCTCCTAATCACCGGGAGCGATTTTGGTCATTTTGTTTTTGTGTCATGAAACAAAGTCTTTTAGAAATTCAGAAAATATGGCGGTAAGAAGTTCGGCGGGTCAGCTAGTTTATTATAGTATAGATTCCAATTGTTTTTTTTTAAAGCTTCATTGTACAGGCACGGCATTTTTAGAATGTTATAATAGTTATTATAGAAATATGTTAGATAATTATTTTCCAAATAATTAATATGTTCGTATATACTTATGTGTATATACGAACATACATGTATATAAAAGGTAAACACACAATAAAAACTACAAACATAAAAAGTCTAATTCAAGACTATTTTTATTATTTTTTCTTTTGTTGTTTGTTCTCGATTTTTCCAATAGCTCCACAAATCGAAAACGTTCTTAACCCTCCGATCGAACTACTTAGCTTAAGTGGGCAATAGTACATTAGACGAGTGAACGTTAACGGAGCCAATGAGATGGAATGGACCGACTTGTATGGCTCGAGACAACCGATTCGAGTTGAATGACTCGTCTCTTCCGGCCTTCGGTTGTCTATGAAACGGATGCCAATAAGGAAGCTATGTTTATATCTGTATATTCATAATATTACTATTCGTAAGTACAACTGTTCTAATGAAGTCATTTGGCCAATTTTATGTTCGCAAATTTAGTAACAAATTGGGTAAATATTGACAGTCCATTCGCAACGATGACTTTCATAGAAACTCTCTTTCAGTTAAAAAAATAATTACTCAACAGATAGTTTTGCTTGTATTAACTGACTTTCATAGTAGACTCGAGCTGGAATAACTTTCATTTTTGTTTTCAAATTCGTACATCTCTTGTCGTTAAGAATAATCTTACATTTATCTTTTTCTGTAATATGTTCTATTAATTATTTATATATCCTTATTTTTACTTATTGTTAATATTTTTGTACCTCTTGTATTTTTATTAATTATCTTGTAAATGTTTCCATGTGCACAAAGTCGTTGGCTTCAATATTATTACCTGACCTTATTGTAACTTTTTATTATGTATGTTATATTGTAGCTGTTTGTTGTTCCTTTAAATAAATAAAATAAAAATAGTACTCAAACTAACTTTTATGGCAAGTACGTGTCTTTCGGAAGCAAATATCGCGTTACCTATTTATTTTACTATAAAATAATTAAAGTAAAAAAGAAACCGACGTCAGAAGTAACCAAAAAGCAAAAAATTAATCGCTCGCTTCGATAATGTGTTACCTTAAAAAATAATTACAGAAGATATTTTTTTTAACTTTCACAAAGTAATTGTATTGAAACGAATATTTTTTTTCTGTCAACCTACAATGAATTTTAAAAGCATCACATTGTTCGTTTCGATATAATTATTTTTTGATAGTTAAAAATTCCCAAAAACGCACAAGAATGTATATACTGTAAAATAATACTAATACCTAAAATCAGATTCATTAGATTTTCCTAGAACAAAAACCGAGAAACAACTACATTTCCACGAAGCAAAATAAAGAAAACATTAAAAATAAAGTCAAAGTTCTTGTAACAAATTTACGCCTACCTCTGCTTCGCACTCGCCGAGACTTGGCACGTGTTTGTTTTAGTTCATTAGTTAGTTTCCTACCTGATTTTTCTTCTTACTAATGGTTTCATAGAAAAATAAAGAATGTACTTTTGTTTGTTATTTCATTCCCAGGATCGGCATTGATTATTTAAGGTCCTGAAACAACTCGAAAGTGGCGGACGTGAATAATTTAAAAAATCTAATGTACAAAGTAATTTCTCACACCTTTTTAGTAATTTGATATTTCTTCTTACTAATGGTTTCCTAGAAAAATAAAGAATGTAATTTTGTTTGAATTTCTTGCCAGGATCGGCATTGATTAGTTGAAGGTCCTGAAACAACTTCAAGGGGCGGACGTGAACAATTTAAAAGATCTAATGTGAAAAATAATTTCTCACATCACTTTAGTAATTAATTTATTAAAAATTAAATTAATATTTTTTTTAGCATTACAATTGCAAATTGAATTAGAACCAATTCATTTATACTTACAACTGTGCAATTTTGAATACTTGTTCCGTCCTGATGACAATACAGATTTTTTTATTTTTTATAAAAGCTTTGATAAAGCTCAATGGAGTCTCGGGGTCGATTAAGACGAAAACAAAATGATATAATTAGATTTTTGAAAAACCAATTACCGTTCTCAGGAATCGAATCGAACTAACACTTACTGGCCCTATTTTTAACCCACTTCAAAAAGGAGGAGGTTCTCAATTCGGCTGTATGTTTGTAACACGATATCTCCGTCAGTTGTAAACCAATTTTGTTTTATTTTTCTTTACTCGTAAGTGTATACTCTCGAGGTAAGTTCATGGTTACCTAGTCAGGATCCGATGAGTGAATTGGATCCTAGGGAAAGGGAGAATAACCCTTTTAAAGAACGCCGTGCGCCTAAATTCTTGAAAAAAGCTTGTATACTCGTGTAGGTATTACATTTTCTACAGGTGCTTAATTTTTTTATATGCAGTTTACACGATTTCCCATGAATTGTGGACCAATTTTGAAACCTTTTTCTTTATTCGTAAATATACACTCCTGAGGTGATTCTATTGTCACCAATTCAGGATCTGATGAGTGAATTCCAGAGAAACCGAGAGTAACCCTTATTAAAAAAACCCCGAGAGCCTACATTGTTCCAAAAGAAAGCTTGTATACCAATGTTACACTTTCTACAAGCGCTTAATTTTTTGGTAAACATGTTTCACAATTTCTCCGTCAATTGTGGACCGATTTTCAAATTTTATTGTTTACTTCTGAGATGGTCCCACATTCACTAAGTTAGAGTCTGATTTGTGGATCTCAAGGAAATTTAGAGCAACCCTTATTGAAAAGCATACACACCGAAGAGTGAAATGGTAAATTTGTATCCACGTGCCAGTTCTACAATTTCTACAGGTGCTTAATATATTGTTTTTAAAGCTATTGAAGTATTTGCGCAACTAAAAAGTAAAACGTTTTAACTAAAAAGTTTTTTTTCACAAAAACAAAGCCACTTCACACTAAAAACCAAAAAAAATAATATTTAACCGACTTCTTTCTATAACATCTAGAAGTCGGTGTTAAGTAAAATATCAAATTTACGGTATTTTGTACATTTGTTGTTGTTTCTATGTTTTACTTGTCACCGACTTCAATACTTTGTAGAAAGAAGTCGATGAAATATTTATTTTTTGGTTTTTAGTATAAAGTCGATTTTGTTTATGTAACATACCACAAAATACCTAAGTATAATATAATAATTTTCGTATATATACCAACTTAATGCCCGGCCCCGAATTGTTTTGAGCCATAAAATAACATTTAACTGGGCGGAAATTTAATTAAAAAGTTGAAAGCAATCAGAATGTTATAGCTGGAGATCTGTTAGCGATGTCATCAGCTTTAACCAGTTATTAAAGTCATTCTTAAACTAGGATGCTTTCATATTGGAAAATATAAGGTTTATAAACAATTTTTTTGTTTTTTTTCCATCTCTATAATGACTAACTATCAAAACTTGTATGTATGAATTGATAATTTTTGTCTATCGTTGAGAAGTTTTAAATAGTATGTATTTGTATCAAGTACATAGGTTTTTGAACCGAAACTTCTTTAGATTCGTTGTGATTTGAAACGCGATGAAACGAAAAGCGACACTAAAAAGAGATACACATAAACCTATAGGACTATTCGTGTGGGAAAATAAGATAGAATACATTATATTTAATCATTTAAAAACTATGCTCATACAGATAGAGCTGAAAATGTTTTGAAGTGTTTCGTTAATACTTCTAATTTCCTCTTTTAAAGCTTAACTATATTATCCTTATATATAAATTTCTTCTCTCCGTGTGTACGTGACTGAACTCTCAAACGGCTGGACAGATTTTGATGAAATTTTTGTGTGCATTCAGATGGATTCGTGAATGGTTTTGATTCACAATTGGACCCGGTTGGTGGCGCTGCAATTGGGTTATAAATTATACTTCTTCAGGGCAGGACAACGTCTGCCAGGACAGCTAGTAACGATATATAATATATGAAATGTGACGTCACGAAATTAAGAATTCCTTTCACCCCTTGTCACACTTTGTTTCACTTCTACTGCGTGTGAACTGCAAACACACACCCTTTAGTGCCACTGCTATGCCTGGGTTAATGTCAGGGTTAGTGACCATATCTAAACGCGACTTAATGATAGCGTTAAAAAATGACGCCGTTAATGATTAGCTACATTAGAGTATATACATGAGTTAATTGTCAATGTTTATCGTCATTAACAATGTTGCATCTCAAATAAGTCATTAAACATCTGCGTTGTCTTTATTAATACGTTAGTTAAATCATTATGTTGCACATATAACAGAGGCTTTAGAATATTAGGTTAAAGTTAAGATAATGATAATATTTTGAAAACAAGACTGTAATATTAAGTGAATGCTAGATTACTCTCGCGTTTAAGGGTATAAAAATCACCTTGAATGAATGAATGTGCTTTATTGTACTTTAAAATATACAGTTTACAGAAATGGAATTTTACAATACAATAGGCGGTCTTATCGCTATTAGCGATTTCTTCCAGACAACCTTTGGATGGACAAAAAATTTGATAAGAACAGAGGTATGTTGCATTATTCTCACTATTGAATCAGTAATAAATAACCTTGATAAAAAATAATTCAACAAATTCCCCGAAGTAAAATTTAATAAATATCAACTCTTACGAATACAGTAATCCTGTACGCCTTAATGTATTTATAATCTTCATAGCTTTGATACTGTGTATCAAAGCACATTGCCAGTAATTTTCTCTTACTAGAAAAAATGAATTTATTGCATATCAATTACTACCCGTTAATTAAAAGTAGAGTTTTATTTTACACTACTTTGGCGGGCGTAAATTTGTTCGTGTTGCCATTACGACGATGTGTTTGTTAGTGTATTGCAATGGAGGCCCCAAAAACGCGACCATAGCGGAATCATTTTCGCTATATTCGTCTGAACTGCGGAAACGACGTCATTTATCAGTATGTTAAGTTCTGACCCGGGACATAGGATAGCTCTGTTTCGAGTTTGTTTTAAATTCGTCCAGTACTTTTCACGTAATACCCAAACAGATAGACAGACAAAATTTCTAAATGTTCAGATTCAGCTGGTCCAAAAAGTCAATTATTTAAAAAAAAAATTATAACATTGTACACGCGCGACACCCTCAACAGAGTTATTAAAATTAAGATTACATTAAATTATAAAGAAGTAAGAAAAAACTTCACTTATTTTGTATTCTTCCTATAATCCCTTAAGACTATAAGTAGAATACTAGTCCTACATCATCGAAGTCAATAGGTTAGGTTCCCAGAAGGCTGGCTACGTTACTTCGCTGGATCTCTATACTGATCCGTTGTCCAAGTAGTATTATCTATGGTCCAAGGAAAGAACCAGCCTTTAACTGATCACCCGAAGAGTCAATGAATCGTTTTGTTAGATCTTATATTAATTATGACAGATTTATTATATTATAGATTAACTTCATTATAACACCAGCCTTAAAAATCTGAGAACTGACTAAAGATACTAAAATTTCGATAAAGACATTCGCACTTGGCTACGCAAAGACGTCTGTTGTGATTAAATCCACATTAATTTTCTTCAATTTAAAAGGGATTAGAGTTCATTCGGACCTCTAATTCAGTGAGACGCAAATTTCTCATTCGATTACGCGTCTACGTTATTATTCTTACATTTTACTGACAAATGCACTTTAGACGTTAACATTTGATACATTTGTCACTTAGTAAAAAAAAAAAATTTTAGAGCATGATTTTATTTTTAATTTGTTTATATTGATAGCATCTCGTAGCATAAAGTTATTTTGTAATGTTTAATCAATTTATATGATTAAAATTCAAGTATTTAATAAAACTACGTTTTAACGGTTTTAACCGTATTTTATTTTATTTATATTATACTCCAATGTTTCGGTCACTTTTCAGTAGCCGTCAACACGGAAGTGTCAATGAGTATTGTTAAAGTATTGTGTACTTACATTTACAGTACTTGTTCATTTGGAATAAGTTGGTGGTAGGCTAAATAACTGTCCTTTTACAAAAGCAAGTTATATATCGCATAATCGCAGTAATTTATCGTATTACACAAAAAGAACGCGTTTTGATTTTATGACCTTTAAATCCTATAGGGAATAGGGACTCGTGAGTTACGCGAAATTGGAGATGGTTTCCACGACTTTGAATTATTACCGGGATTTGAGTGTTTAAAAATTAATTAATTTGAGATGTAATCTAAATTCTTTTCAGTCAGTCTGGATAATGGGAAAAGTAAATCGCAGTTAGCCTGATTTTGGATTATGTAAAAGATCGGCTGTAAGTATGCTTGTATATGAAACAATGAAATTAAGAGATTTACAAACTTGCTGTTTTCTTTTCATCACCAGAATAAGATAAAAAGCTAGACAGCCTACCTGATGAAAAATGGGTATTGCCGTTTCTAGAAGTTTGCAACATAATTATAATACTTTATTTTTAGTTTAATACTTTTTTACCATTATATCATCATTCGAGTTTAAGGCCACTGTTGCCACAAAAGGTTGAAAGCAGGGTGTAAACGAAACAACTTTTCGTTGGAATTTACTGATCAATAGTTTACCAAAAAATAAGTCTTCGCGATATGAGACGTAACGTGGTTTTTTCGTAATTTATCTATAGTTTTTCTAAGTTAAGAAAATAATTCTCCAAATCACCTCTAAATTATTGACATGGAACCATTTTACTCCTTCAATTTTTATCAAGACAGGATAAAAATCTATATTTTTGTAAAAGGAAGACAGATAAGTTAGTTATATATTTTTTTAAATACTACTTTATGTTATTCATAATCAAATAGTAATGCATCTCAAAAACCACCACTTCTATGGAATCGGGTGATAGCGACCCGAAAAATTAGTACCGAAAAATCCTCAGGGATATTGGCGTTGATAGAAGCCTTAAGTCCCGGTTTCGGTCAAGGTACCCGCTTTTTTACTTCGTTCTTCACTTAACGCGGTGTTTGACATTCCTTAGCGTTAGCGCTGGTGTAAACAAACGGCATTGCCGACACGTCGCTACCGCGCTGCTTTCTTTGAATTGCCATGTATAATATAATAAATAGATGCGAGCAAAAGTTCAGCTGCAGCGTGGTAGCGGTCTCGTATTCACACGCCCTTAGACTATTGAAAACTATATCATCCCAAGTAAAACCAGCCAGAAAAAGAGATCTGGCTGACGCACCATAACTAGACATTTATTCCTGCTATAAATAGCCGGTAATAAAATACATGTTTAAAAAAATCAAATAAAAACCATAATTTTAAGCATAAAGTAGTTCGAATCTTAACAAATAATCTCAAAAACCGAAAAAAATACTAAAAGAAACAATACCAATAAAATAAAATAAAGAATGTTTAAAAACTAACTAAATCCATTTCACTAAAAGCAAATATCGTCCTTACTCGGAGGTGAAACACTTTTTACGCAAATTAACACGTAGTAGAGAACATAATGTTAGTGAATACGCTTGTGGTGATCGTTAAATAGACTTGGAGCACTTTCAGCTGGCTTTCTTCTAGACAGAGTTATTAGAGCGAATACAGACACTACATAGTGTTGGCAACCTAAAATATATTGAAGCTAAGAGATGTTACGAAAGTTTAGTTGTAGTAATTACTCGTATAATAATGGCATAATTTATTGCATTATATGAAACTATGTAAGTAATTGTATACGATGTATAATATTTTCTTAAGTTTTCGAGAGTTGTATACGCAATAAAACTACGTGTTAAGGGTTTTAAGTGCGGTAATTTATTTGATTTTTATTAATCCGACGTTTCGGCCACTTTTCAGTGGCCGTGATCACGGAAGACAAAGATGTCAAGTGTCAATGAGTATTGATAAAGTTTTATTTAGCCTACCGCCAACTTGTTCATTTTAATTATTAAGTTTTAATTTTGTTTATGGTTGTTATTTACTCTATGCGAGCCTAATCTAATTTACCACCGCTTCGCAACATGTTGTGGCTTGAAGAGAAGCAGCGGCGCAAGAAACTCTTCAGCAAACATTCCTAGCTCTAATAATTTTATATAATATTAAAATGGGTGAAAGGAAAAATAAAAGAAATTATCAACAAAGTTGGTTTGTGTTCCGTTGCACACAGAAAAAGCTCACAGTGTTTTGAGATCTAGCAGTTTGTTTTTGCTGGGTTTGTGTCTTAATAGTTTTGATGATCGGATCCCAAATAGGTGGTACTTGCCAACAACAACTTTCTCTATTGAAATTTGGGTGTTTTTGATTTCAATAGCTTCATGCATCATTCTAGGTATGAAACGATTCTGTTTCACGAGGATTTGTGGTTTATCGAATCTGCTGTAGTGGGTTGGGTTTATCCAGCGTGTGTTCACTGATCGTAGACTTCGTAGACCTTGTGTGTTTCATATGAGCAATGTGTTCTTTTACCCGTGTTTTTATGATCCTCTTTTTTTGCCCAATGTATGATAATCCACACTCACAATCCTACTCCAGGATGCAGGTGTCTACAAGCTCGATTGTGAGTGTGGATTAGCACACAAATATAAAAACGGCTAGTGTTTGTTTGAATCGAGTTATTCGACCGTGATTTGTGAACTTGTAAATATTAAAGTGTAATAAAGTTGACGATTGACATTGTGTTAAGATGTGGAAAGTGAAATAAACTTTTCAAATTGTGCATTGTATTTTTCTAAAGTTCGGCGTCCTACAATAGTTGATACTTTCCATATTGTTTGTTAGTAATATGGTTTGTTAAATGTGTTTCAATTCAAATCAGTGAACAGTTGGAAGTTTTTATCTAATATTTAAGTGTCAAAACTGTGGCAGACAGAGAGCGCTTCTCTGATCCATCTACCGGAGCACACCTTTCCACGTCCTGCGCATTGCTGACGCACGTAGTTTGCGCGGTTAGCGGCTAGGCGTCAGACGGAACATGCGATATAAGAAGCGACCTTGGAGATCGGAGCTATCCACTTAAATGCAGTTAATTGCACTTACTTCCAGATACTTCACTTCGTTTCAAAACGACTACTACTCTCTTTGCCATTCAGCATTATATTCTCTGTTATTCGTCTATGTATAGTTTTAATGTTTGTAAATATCAAAATAATAAATCATACAGTCCACATCGAGTTTTATTTGGAAGAAGCAACTGCCACCAATAGAAACTCAAAAAATAATCGTGCAGAAACGGAGAAAGAATACAATTTCCTGCGGTCAGGCGGTTTTTCGTAAGATGTTACAAAACAACCCACAGCCAGGTGGTAGGGTATTTGGTGGTACCACTCCTAGTTGAGAGTATGCCGCCATTTCGCAACAACCTTGATTTGTGCTCCGTCATTGGTGGTCAGGTTACAGTCTCACGTAAGAGAGCAGCAGCGCATTTGTAGCCGGTTTGGTGTTTCAAATATCCATAGGCGATGGTAACCGCTTTCCACCAGGTGGGCCGTTTGCCTGTATATTGAACTCGTGTAATAAAAAAACACACATAAATAGCTAACAAAATGTAAGAGTTTTTGTTGAACGATATTATAATTGTAAATTCTCTATTATTGTAAAATCTCCACGTATACTACCAACTGTACAATGGGGAGTGTTTCGAGGAACTGTTTAGAATGGTGCCTTCGTCTTCTTTTTACCACTGCACCCCTCGCCATCGGTTTGGCGTTCATACGCATTTCTTCGAGCCACTTCGTTCATGTACGCAACGTTTCTCAAGAACGTTTCTCTTGCGTACCGTGGGGATTTGGATTGACCTCCCAGCTAAGGTATTCTCACAGCGCTACGATATGGTTTTTCTAAAAGAGTATCATAAGATTTTTTCGAGGCCGGCTGCACGTTGGTGACATCTCTGGTATTGCAAACGTCCATAGGCGACGGTTACCACTTTCCATCAGGTGGGCATCCATCAGGAGTACAGCAGACAGCCTGACCTGTCTGCTGTACTCCAGCTTTAAAATAATAATAGATAGTCAGAAAACTGGTCGAAAGGTTTTATTTACAATATGATGAATTTGTAATAACTATTTACTTTCTATCGATATTCCTACAAGTAACATTTACAATAATAATAATATAGTACCTAAATAATTTACATACAAATAAATTATTTCAGTATAAACATGCACTGTCATGTAGATAAAACTATCACTTAAATATATCTTAAAGTATATTGATTTTATTTTGAAACCAAAATTAAATTAAATATAACAATATTTTATCATATCTACAACAGATTTGGCTTACGGCCGACGATTTTTCAATCACCAGACAAAAGTTATTCTATAGAATAAAACACAACATGAGAAAACTAAAAATCACACTTGCATGAATAAAACAGTTTAATTTTTTCAGGTTTGAATTTAGTCAGGTTATAATTTATTCGACTGATAACTTTTATCTGACGATTGAAAAATCAGCCATAAAGTGTATAATAATATAATATGTAAAAATTCTCTTTCTATCTAATTTTTTGTATATATTATTAGTACAGGAAATTACTTATTTATATGATATGGAGATATCGTAAATGAATCAAAATATATTTCGTAAGGAATAAGACAGACATAGACAATAATAGTGAACCACCGGTTATCGCACACTGAAGCTTCTAGTTCTCCATAGTATGTGTCCCAAAATTTCTAAAATAATTCATCAATTCCAAACACATAAAAATGCCAGTAGTTTTCCAAAAAAATTTCAAGAAAATAATATATTTGTATTTGTTCGAATTATGTTTTCTTTTATAAGTCCTTGTCTAAGGTTAATAATAAATAATAATAACAGTCCATAAACGTTCCATAGCTGGGCTCGGGTTTCCCACTATAGGGGATTGGACAGTATATCCGCTACGTTTTACAAGGCGGCTTGGCAGGTTTGAAACATGGGTTATCTCGATGTGCAGGTTGCATCACGACGTTTTCCTTCACCGTTATTAGCGCGTAGTAATTGTAACAATATGCACATTAGGTCAGAAAACTGCCTAAGTGGTGCATGCGTTCCGGCCAGGATTATAACTCGCGCCCTTTGAGTTTGGGACGCCTGCGCTAGTCATTACGCTACCATGACTATTTAGTTATTTTAAACTAATTTTGAATTTTTATCAAGCTATAGTAAAATTAACTACAAAAAGGGCGAAAAAGTTATAGATAAAAAATTAGCTCCTGCTCGCTCGTTGGCAACCGGTCCAAAATACTGATGGCGTTGCCGCATTTGATGACAACGCTTATTGTTTGACACCTTGAGACGTGTACCTCGCGATAACATTCTTGATCATGAAGACCCAACGACCTCAGGGTCAACCTCAATTTTGTAATTGATAAATTAGTGTAGGATTTCCGGGATACTATGTATAGATGAGATGTTGAATCATACTGTATATTTAAGTGTTAATTAAGACTGAGGACAGCAAACCTTGCACAAAAATTATTGAAGTGATTGGGGCAAGTATATTAACACTTGGGGCATACTTAAATGACAGAGCCGTAATCTACCCGGTCCACGGAGGAGGGTGAAGTCGACGAGCCATGGTATGCCGTGTTCCACAGGGATCGGTATTAGGCCCTTTGCTGTGGAACATCGCATACGATTGGACTTTACGGTGTCGAGTCCTCCCTGGCGTCAGTGTCATCTGCTACGCAGATGACACGCTGATCGCCGCTCGCGGGAGGACCCATAGGCAGGCGTGCATCCTGAGCACGGCTGGGGTGTCACAAATAGTAGGCAGGATTCGGCGGCTAGGTCTGGAGGTGGCTCTGCAGAAGACCGAAGCTGTGATTTTTCACGACCCTAGCAATCGACCACCTCCGGACACTAACATCGTTGTAGGAGGTGTCCGCATCGGCATTGGGGAAACCATGAAGTACCTGGGATTAGTTCTTGATAGTCGATGGGACTTTTCGGCACATTTTCGGCAATTGGCCCCCAAACTCAAGAAGGCGGCGGGAGCGCTATCGCGTCTGCTGCCCAACATTAGGGGGCCTGAAGCCACGTGCCGAAAACTCTTCGAAGGCATCGTGCAGTCTATGGCCCTATACGGAGCCCCCGTTTGGGCAGACCGCCTGACGGCCAGAAACGTAGCTCTGCTGTGACAAGTGCAGCGAGTGCTGGCTGTCAGGGTGATACGAGGATACCGTACGGTGTCCTTCGAAGCGGCCTCGCTACTCGCCGGATCTTCACCGTGGGACCTCGAAGCCAGGGTCCTCGCGTCGCTGTACCAGTGGCGCAAGGAGGCCCTGGCGAGGGGCACGAGACCGGCGCCTCAGGAAACAGAGGCCTGCCAGTCGGAGCTCCGCGACGTCACCATGGTGGTTTGGGAAGAGCGCCTCAGACACCCTAGCGCGGGCCTCGCCATCATAGAGGCGGTGAGGCCCGTCCTGCAGGACTGGACAAAACGAAGACACGGCACCCTGACGTTCCGGCTGACACAGGTCCTTTCGGGGCACGGCTGCTTCGGAAGGTACCTGTGTCGCCTAGGCCGCGAGCCAACGTCAGGGTGCCATCATTGCGACACTGGCGACGAGGATACGGCGCTGCACACCCTCCAGGTATGTCCTGCCTGGACAGAGCAACGCCAAGACCTCGTCGCCATTACCGGATTAGACCTCTCGCTCCCGACCGTGGTGCGCACCATGGTCGGGAGCCGTACCAGATGGGACGCCGTCTCCTCCTTCTGCGAGCGCGTTATGCTTGCGAAGGAGGAGGCGGAGCGGGAGCGTGAGCGCACATCACTGCTCCGCTCCCGCCAAAGGAGGACGCGTCGGCGGCGGAGGGCCAGTCAGGACCTTCGGCCACCGTAAGCGGGCGGCGCGGGTGGGGCCTCTTGGGGTATAGAGGTTCTCACTCACCTGCACATGCCGTCGAGATGGGGGCGCGGCGTGTTCTGCGCGCGCTCACCTCTCCTCCTGTGGGGCGAGTTACAGACCGCCCCACGCCAAGAGAGCTTGAAGATGCCGGGGGTAAAAGTAGTCCCCCGGCAATGGAAGAAGCCTCGTGAGGCTCACACCTGCCAGGGCTAGGGAGAGGCTAGGTCATATACCCATAGCCCTGGCATAAGGCGAAGGACGGAACACCCAGGGGTTTTAGTGGGTATCTCTAACTGGGGAGTGGTAATAGCATGGCACCAGTTCTGACTGGGCATGCTAGTGCCACCCCCAATGTGGCGAATCCCACACTAGGTCGCGAACTATCCCCCCAAGGTTCTGCCCTTGTCGCGGCTTAGTCCTCAAACGGATTTACCCTGGATAAAAAAAAAAAAAAAAGTTTATTAACACTTGCCGCAGTTACTTCACTAGTTTCAATACTGAAAACGTATGACATTTACAGCTTGATTTGGCACTTAAAAATATTTTCAATACAAACAGAAAATATGACAAAATACGGATAGTCGATTTAAAGATAATATAATAATGATTTTGTGTGACACGTTTCTAATAGGGAAGTGGACAGTCGAATTAACTGAGATACTTTTTATCATCTTACAAAATATCGCAGCCTTTTTGATTTTGTACCGGCCCAGAAACTTATAATTAAAATTATTTTAAGCTTGACATATGAAAAATAATGTTAATATTGTGCACTCATGTTATGATAAGTTCTAATATTAAAATAACATAATTGCTATCGTTATCTGGAAGAGCAAATAGAACATACGCACGAACTACACCCACGACTAAAACTGGTTTAGCCACCTTACATTGGCGGCGAATAATAATCAGCAGCGCTTCTAAACTACCCACATTAGCTAAGCGTGCGAACATTCAACGACCGAGCTTTACAACTATGACTGTTGTTGAACTTGGCCATCAAGAAAATATTACTCTAATAACTAATCAATTACAAATAAAATACATAGTTAATAAAAATTAAGAAACGGAAACTGATTATAATATTATAAGGGTCAATTTATCAATTCATATACAATTGTGGATTCGCTTTCTTAACTACAAATCTTCATTGGTATCAAAAATATTCATTATAAAATATATCATTCTGTGTGTATTATGTATGTTAATAACCACACGGTCTTAACGCCTCTAGAGAATATGGAGTATAAAGTATGAAAAAATCAAAGTAACAGTGAAAATCACAGAGAAAAATCAAGTTCGTATTGCTGTAACATTTCATTTATACAATAATGTCTGAATATTGAGAATTCGGCCCTTAATCGTATATTACAAATTCAAAGTATCTATACTATAGTCTTAAATACAAGTTAGTACTTAACTGAGTAACTTATAATTGTTAAATACAAAGTGTTTTAACGCTACAGTATTACTGTATCGGTGTAATATGAGCCTAATAATAGCGTTTTGAAGATATCAAACCACTTGACTAGATACTCGCCGGGGCACATGTATAGGGCTGTCGCGCTTGAAGTATCCGATACCAGAAGAAGATTTACAAGACTAGCATTAAAATGAAATCAATTATACCCTAGCGCTTTGTAAAATTCTTACAATTCACGAAGGCTAGCAAGCTTTAATTGTAGTAAACAGGTGTCTGTGGTTGCGTGAAACCAAAAGCGGATACGATTTTCGGCACTCTCACAACTGGCCCTGTAGACAAGTGGCATTAGCGCTAAATGAATAGAATAGCAAATTTTAGGTTTCTTATTAAATCGACAGACAAACGCATATATTGTATATCCTTAAAATTAAGCAAGTCACTTGTGTTATGAGTAATATACAACGGACTACTCTGGGGCCGATCCCAGACACCCAGACCATAGTACGGAAAAAATAAAATAAATAATATTGATCTTAAAACCAAACGCGAGATTAAGTTTTGTTCTAATACTAGAATAATCAGGAATGGAGTGCCCCAAGGAAGCGTCCTGGGACCTTTGCCATTCTTGGTCTATATAAATGACCTCCCAAAAAATTTAAATCATCCTCCTATATTATTCGCAGATGATAGCACTATTGTAATTAAATCTGATGAAACCTATAATTGCACTAAAGAAATAAATGATACTCTAAAACTAACCATAGAATGGCTTAAGTCTAATAATTTAACCGTAAACTTAGAAAAAACACATATTATGCACTTCAGTCAGCGTAACAATAATAGCAACAATTTGAATATTACGTACAATAATACATTAATAGAACGAGTAGACCACAAAAAGTTCTTAGGATTATTTATTGATAATAAATTAATGTGGAAAACACATGTTGAAATATTATGTAAAAAAATAAATAGTTTTTCCTACGCTCTTTATAAACTCTCAAAATTTATAAATCGAGATACTGTATTGATTGCTTACCATAGCTATAGTGAATCTATACTAAGGTATGGAGTTATATTTTGGGGTAACTCCACAGACAAAAATCATATATTTATCGCACAAAAGAAATGTATACGTTCCATCTGTAATTTGGGTCCCAGAGACAACTGCAAGACTCATTTCCAATCATTAAAAATTTTAACCTTGCCCTGTCTGTATATATACAAGATTGCACAGTTCATTAAAATAAACGCCCATCTATTTAAAATAAAACCGCCATGACATGAAAATTTGAGAAAAAGAGAATCAAATGCATTCAGTGTTAATAGATACAATGCGGCACTCTTGGAAAAGAGTGTTTACGAAATGGCACCTGCAATTGTAGGAGTGACTCGACTGGGTGGTAGGCTTGTGTAGTACATGTACTATGTACTAAAAGGAATAAATTCCCGACACTGAATTGAACGAACTATTCCTTCTCCGTTTTAGGACATCGTTCATTTAGTACTTCGTCGTTCGTAATCATATAGAATAGTCTGAATTCGCGATGTATTCTTTGTCACTGGTACTATAATACTACGAGCTGTCGCACAACAAACACGGAATGCGGCTGACTCTGATTGAACGAGCGGCAACGATATGGTATCAGTGCATGTAAGAGTGAGATGCATGATAATATTCATTTGCCAACTTTGATCTCTGATAACTCATATAACTACTGCTTATTTTAGTTTTTATTTTTGAATAAACATTTTGCGAAATTGTCTTTATTTTTAAAAAATATTTCAAATATGTTTCCGATTACCGAGCTGGGATCAAATTGGACCATAAGATGGTAAATCCTATAAAATTTTAATATCTTATATAACGCATTAAGAAAAAAATATTATCACAGACATTTTAATATGTAAATAACTTATGTAAAAAATAAATGGGTATTGATTAGAATGACAGTCCTAAGTCTGCAAAGTATGAAGGAAAATCAAAATATAATTCACTATTCATTCAGTGTACTAAATGTACTAAAAGACCGAATTAGGACATCTGACAAATTGTACTAGTAGGGATCGCTCCGTTCAGTGACCGAGCAAGAACAAGCCTACTAGGTGAGGAGCGAGATGGAATGCTCCTCCGTCTTAAAGGAAGATCTTCCAGCGAAGCTAGTGTTGTTCCTCGCCGGCCTAAGCCCATCTGCTATGGTTGAAAATTTGTATATATTCTTTGTATGTTTCGGTAAATGTTTGTGACATCAATTATTGCATAGCGCCATCTATTGGCTTGGAAGTGTTCCACTACACAATATTTAATAAACTACCAAAACCGTTAAAAACAATACGATTAAATATATTTAAAACCAGAGTAAAGAAATTGTTAATAGACAAATCATATTATTCCACAAACGAATTCCTTAATGACAAATTTGAAACATAATATCAATACATAATTAATATTTTAATTAAAGATATTACAAAATTGACATACACAGTTTGGAATAACAATTTAATTAAAAACAAATATCAATATAATTAATAAATAAAGGTAATAAATATTTACATTACAAGTTACATAAAAGGTACTTAATGAAATAAATAGGAACTATTTAAATAATGACGATTAAAATCCTGCTTACTTGCACACCAGTGAAACTGCTAAAATGTACTGAACCATGTATTTCTAGGAATAACACCTGTATACAACTACATTTATGCAAGAATAAACATTTCATTTCAAATTCATTTCCGAAATTTACCATACTTAATACATTAATTACTATTATTATTATTTATTATTTTAATTTACATAACTGAACCCGGGTTGCAGCGAGATTTACCGGCAGAGGATTAGCCCGCTCAATCACAGAGGCCGTCGGAATAACGAAATGACGAATGTATGAGGATCACATATCGTTACGCTAAGTATTCGTTTAACGCTAATGCTACTTGTCTACAGCTTCTGATCTTTCCGTCAAACACGCAAACTATCGCAATGTGCATGTACACAGTCAACCACGAGTAAAGTTCGCTTATCTTCGTGAATTACAAGAATTATGACAATGTAATTTTTAAATTATTGAAACTGAATTTTTATGTATATCAACGTGTTGTAATTTTTAGAGACTTTCATGTTTTTATTAAAATTTTATTTTTAAATTATACCAACGTTAAATGTTGATTTGAATTTATATAATTATATAGACTGCCGCTTCGATTACGTTTATTAATCCGTGATTGAAATGCCTATTTGGAACATACGGCAAGATATGAGTTTGAGGCTTGTAAAATATTTAATTTTAACAAGACTTCAAAAATATATCTGGGAGCGTTTAAAATTAAATTGTTACCAGATAGATGACAGCCCTATGCATGAGTGACATAATCATTTAATCAATTAAGTAATATTATCACATGATGTATCCCACGTTGTCGTATGGGCCCATGTGTGTTGAGTCCGTCGTCACTATGGAGTCGGATCTTGGGGCTTGCAGAGTCTTTACTGCTGGCTTCCATGCTTGAGTTGGAGTGAATAGACTTTTGCCTCTCTGAAAAATAGAAATTTTTACATTAAAAAAATAATTTTTAAGACCTTTCTAAAAATTCATCTTCTTGAGAAATGATACTGTTTTACCTATATTTTTAGCGATTTCATTATCTCAATATGTAGTCGTATAAAAATACTTTATTCGTGCAGGAACGGAGAAAGAATACAAATTCTTGCACCCGAGTGATCTCTCGTAAGAGACGACAAAATAACCCACAGTCAAGTGGACCCAGGTATTTGGATGGCCACCACTCTTTGATTTAGAGCATGCTTCTATAACCTTGATCTGTGTTCCGGCATTAGTGGCCAAGTTCCAGTTCCCGAGCCCAGCAGCATATTGACAGCGTCTTTGGTGTTACAAATATCCATAAGCGACGGTAACTAATTACCAAAACGTGGGCTCTAGTAATAAAAAAAACACCTTTCTGTTATATTTTTATTATGTATAAATCTATCTGTGCAGAAACGGAGAAAGAATGCTATTTCTTGCAGCCGGGCGGCCTGTCATAAGAAGCTACAGAACAACCAGGTAATAGGATATTTTCCCGCCTGGGTGGCGACCACCCCTGGTCTAAAGTATGCCACAATAACAGCTTTTAGTTGTGTTAGAGAGAGAGAAGCAGCACATTGGTAGCACCTTGGGTGTTACAAATGTCCATAGGCGACGGTAACCGCTTTCCATCAGGTGGGCCGTCTGTCTGTCTACTGAACACTTGGAATAAAAAAATCTGGCAATATAGATTTAATCATTTATACAATACATACACAGCTAAAGATATGACTGTCTTTAGGGTTCAGTTTTTACTAAAGGAACTAAATAGCCCTATATATTGATGGATAATACTTACATATCCGTGATATAGAGCCCAACCAAGGCCAATCGGGAAGAGTATGAGGGTCGATAATCCAACAGCCCATCCCAGGAGATCGGCGAATAAAGGAAAAATGTAGTCCTCATAAGCAGGCGCAGTCCAATCGGCAAAAATGAAGATCAGAATACCCTGAAAACATAAATTGCAAACTTTTGGAATTTATTTCCATTTATTATAATTCGGTTAATTTATATAAATTTATTATTCGTTTCATAAACGACGCGTTCCGTTAGTAGCTCACAACGCCCAAAATGCTCCGTCAGCCGCTCCACATGGCGACCACGGTCGTTATTGTCGTGGCGAAAACGTCACTAATAACGTCATCATTTCCGATCACACAGTGCTCACAACGACCCATGTCAAGAGGTGGTTCAACGTGGGCATTGACCACAGGACATTAATTCTCTCTATCGATTGACATTGAAAAAGGCGCGATTTTCAAATCAATCAATGGCATTTGTGTATTTAAAAATATGCAAAGTATTCATGGATTTAGAGTTAAATTAAAAAAGTTCTTGTATGCCCACCAATCTGATCTCGTTCATGATACCAGTGCTATATAATGGCGCCCATTTGGAGGATGTGCCTGACCTATCCTGTATGTGTTGTGTCGTGTGTTTGTTAATATTGCTGCTTTTAAACTCTTATTGTTATAACTATCTCAACCTACATAAATAATATGTATTTAATCTTTTTACAATTGTTGTGCACAATTATCTTCTTTTTCTTCTCTTTTATACTTTCTTTTCACTTTGTATTTTATTTGCTTCAGTGTCTGTGTATGTCACTTTAATGGCCCTAGCGGAAGATCAGCGCTGGTTAACTTAACCAGCAACATGCTGAGCTAGGACCAGCTTAGAGCTTGTTTCGTTTTTTTTATATTGTACATTTATTTATTTATGCTTGTGTATTGTATTCTCATTTGTGTTGTAGTTATAAATAAATGTTTTTTCTTTCTTCTTCCTTTTCTTTCTTCTTTCTATTTCGTCGTTTATGACATCAACACTCCATAATCCGTTCCACTAGAGTTTATGATTGTAACGTCCACAAGCAAGTGGAACGAGAAAAATCGCGGTCGTGAACATGGTCGTTATGAGCCTCTTGTGGAACGTAGCCTATATGCGTTGTTACTTTGATTTTATATATGTACGTGTTATTTAAATTATTAGTTTATTACACCGTTGTTAAGTTTGCTATTATTTGTCATTATCAAACTGCATTATATTTTATGTTATTGTTATATGTGCTGTATTGTCCACCGTGTCTTCACTTTCTGGTCCCAGGTGGAAGAACAGCGCTAGTCCTTGTTGGCTAGCATTAAGCTGAGACTGGGTCCAATTTAGGACTTATTTGTTTCTATTGTTTTTCCATTTACTTTATCTTTGTTTTTGTCCCGAATAAAATATTTCATCATTCTTCTTCTTCTTCTTTCAAACTATTCTTATTAACATACTGTTACGAGCTGCAGCACTCGAATTAAAAATGCCGTTGGAACTACTATAGAATTTATTAGAACTGTACAAACACGTATAAAACAAATACAAGTAAAACTGGATGCAACCAGTTCACACTGCACGATTCAATACAATTCGAACGCGCAAAGTCCGTCGTCTATATCGCTAATCGAGAGTACTAGAAAACGTCTTACTCGTTTCGTAGCCGTCGCTTGACTGCCCGCCCCTCCATTCGGGCATCGTCTTATACTAACTACACAGTACAAAGAAATTGGCCGCGCACACTGAGTTTCTAAGAAATATTAATTTGCACAACTGCGAACATCCACAAAGTCGAAAACAATAACAATAGGGATCAGTTCGACGCTAATGATGGTTATAAAACAAGTAGAAAGACAATAGCATGTTTTTCTTAATTACAAATTCAAAACACAAAAGAATAACTAAATCGGGTGAAGACAATAAGCAGCGCTTACAAAGGCTGCTGTGCGCTTATCTTTGACGGCATGTAACAATACTTTTATTTGTATTATTTCACCTGTATCTATACGAAGAACAGTCTGGTGGTGTCAATCTGTTCTTTTGTAAAGTCGTTATTAAACAGTTCATTTCTGACTTTGAATTTGGGAGAATGGACCAAACTGATCCATCTAATTGTATACCATACGTGTCCTTTCAGTTCTGTGCCTTTTAACTAAACTGATTTTATTTCGATAACCCGTCTAATAACGTCATTAAGGATCAGACACTGTCATTTTATGTAATTTTTTTTCTGTCTCTGTATCTTTATCCTTCGCATATATGATATGTACATAAGCGTGTTGTTATGTGTGTTTCTTTTTATGTGTGCGTGCGCGCGCGCGCGCGCGCCTGTGTGTGTGTGTGTGTGCATTTTTGTGTATATGTGTATGTGTGTGTTATATATGTCCCATATTACTTTTAATATTAGGTTGGGGAAAAAGTTTCTTCGCATTTTATATAAAAATTCAAAAGGTTTTTTTATAAAGTTTATTTACATTTGACTAAAGTATGTAGGTGCCATTTTGTTGGATAACTTTTTGCCATCTTGTAGGGACGTGATCCCATTGCTATAAAAAATTTAGGGCTTCTGATCAAAAAAACTGCGACAAGTGGTTTTGGCAGTCCTCTCGTAATGTTAACCTGATACTGCCTAAGGAATTCTGCAGAGACTGAAACAGGTGAAAATCTGAAGGTGCAAGGTCAGAACTATATGGTGGATGCTAATGCATCCGCCGTATAGTCCTGACCTTGCACCTTACGAGTCAGCTTACGAGAGTTTGGCTGGGAGGTGTTACTACACCTCCCAGTCAAACTCTCATAATTTTTGCTGAGTGGCTAAAGATGTGTGAGGTCTAGCGTTATCATGGTGAAAAACCACACCCCTTCTGTTGACTAATTCCGGCCGCTTTCTATCAACTTTTTACTTTAATCTCATCAGTTGTTCACAGTACAGTTCAGAATCGATGGTCCTGCCTGGCGGTAACAGGTCATAATGAATAATGCCCTTCCAATCCCACCATACACACAGCATCACCTTGTTGCCAGTTAACCCGGGTTTTGCCACAGTCTGTGAAGCCTGACCGGCCTTTGACCACGATCTTTTTCGCACGTTCTTGTCGTACGTGATCCACTTTTTATCACCAGTTATCAGCTTCTTCGAAAATGGTTCGGTTTCATTACGTCGTAATAAAGAATCACAAATGAGTACACGGTTCATTAGGTTTCTTTCAGCGAGCTCATGAGGCACCCAAATATCGAGCTTTTTTGTGTACCCAGCTTTTTTAAAATGTGCCAAAACCGTTTTGTGGTCAATTCCTAATTCTCCAGCTATATCGTAACTACTAATATGCCGATCTTGCTCCACTTTTTCAAAAATGGCATCAATTTTGTCCGTAACAGGGCGACCAGAGCGACGTGCATCTTAAACCAAATTTGCGCTACTCTCACAGATACTGCATTAGGTCCATAAATATCACAAATTTTTTCGTGGCTTGTGTTGCATTTTTACCTTTTTTGTAGTAAAATTTTAAAATGTCTCGAATTTCTTCATTAGATTCACTCATTTTAACAATAGAAAAACAAATGAAATTCACACATTTTCCTAATTTGAATTTGGATTTGTCTTCTTTAAAAGTAAATCTTTTTAATGATACCAAAACCAGCCAGATACAAATGGTATAGCCAAAGAGATCTTATTACAAGTTCATACATACTATATGCGAAAAGACTTTTTCCCCAACCTATATTGTACACTAACTTCTTTTAGTTCGTGGATAAGTAGTTGGATAAGCACTGATTTTATACTGCATACTGTTTTTTTTTCTTATGTAACTTTAGTGTATATCTGTTTATTATCCCAAATAAATAAAATATCAGTATAGCAGAATCTTTTATTGTAATTTTCACTCACTTCTAGATTCTGTCTAATTAAACTTGCACACGTATTAAGGGCGATGATAGTATACAGTAAATTCATAGCTTTGTCTTGAAAGCCTGACTAGGATTATTAAGACTATATTGGAATTTGATACATTCGTCCGATCTTTGCAATCTGCACCTCGATTTATATGTCTCGCCACCCCTAGAGTTCATTTACCATCCAGGAATCTAGGAGCTAGGCCAGCGAAGACCACTGAAAGCAATGCCACCGCTCAAGACGTCCACTTAGAGTTAATGTTTGGCTGATATTATCTATAATTACATATTATAAAATTTACATATATATATTATAAAACAACACATTTACGTATTATACAATCCTAAACCTGCCGTGTCTGTACATTGAAGCTATTTAAAAAGACAACTGGAATAGACTATGTAAACGATGGAGAAGACTATGCAATTTTTTTTTTAGAATTCTTGTCGGTTTGTTCGAGATTCACGTAAAAACTACTGTACCGATTTCAATACGGATTTCGTTGATCGACAGCTAATTCGTAGACTAAAAAACATACTATATAGCGGTAATCTCGCGAGAATTTTCCCGGTAGTGGCTTGAAGTTATACAGTTTCCACTAAAACGATTGCTTACATTCTTTTTTAATTTCTGTGGTATTTTGTGTTCCAGGGATCCCGCGGGACATTTCCCGCGAATGATATAAATTAAATTTAATAAAGTTAGTGAGGAGGCATAAATATTAGCTGATTTCGATACGACTTTACTTGATCGATAGCTAAGTCCTTTTTGGAGTGATGCGATACTTTATGTTCCGGGAATTTTGCGGGAATCATCCCGGGAGTGTTTTAAAGTGGGAAGTTTATAAAAATTAGTTGATCGGATCCAATTGATACTAAAACAATATTATCGGGGACTTTTTATATTTTCTTGGATGCTCTAACTTCGAAGCCGCGTGATATTAAGACTCGCTTAATATGACAGTTTCTACATTTATTACACACCTTTTGTAGAGTATATGTAGTTACGTATGCCTTTACTTATCTCGGGTTTCTACGGGAATCTTCGGAATTCATTATTCATTCAGTATTTTCATACAAAAAATTCCGTTGCCCCACTAAAAATATCCTTTAAATTTAAATACTGGCAAAATAACTGTAATCTAAGTTACCCGTCAAGCATAGACGAAATCGTGGGCATATCCTAGTCTAAATAAACATACATTCCTTCAAAATTCTTTTACGTTTATTACTAACTAGCTGATGCCCGCGACTTCCTCCGCGTGGTGCGGTTTTTAACTATCTCACGGGAACTCTTTAATTTTTCGGGATCAATAGTATCCTATATGTTGACCAGAGATAAAAGCTACCACCATATAAAATTTCATTTAAATCAGTCCGGTCGTTTTGGAGATTAGCCGATACAAACAGACAAACAGAGAAACAAAAAATTTGAAAAAAATCTAAATTAGTTCTATTTCACTTCTTATATCCCCCTGACTCGGTTTTTAGCATTTTTTTTCATTGTACAGAAATTTGACCTCTACAATTTTATTATATGTATAGATAAATTACAAAAGATAATATACAATTAAAGTACAAAATGACAACAAGCTTATCTTAAACCAAAAATAATGAATGATTATCATTAAGATTACAAAGTGATTATATTATTAAACCGATTGCGTCATAAATGTAACTCGGATAGCAATAAAGGCTCGATAACATTTTTAAATGTCATTAGGGCTTGAAGTGGGGTGCTCCGTATATGGTGGAGAGCGAGATGGAATGCTCCTCCGTCTCAAAGGAAGGTCTCCAGCAAAGCTATTGTGTTCCTCGCAGGTCTAGGTCCATCTGTTTTTGTTAGCAAGATCCAGCTGAATAGCCTCAGATCGCTGTTTCAGCGATACCGGACTTGGGGGGCTTCTCGACTCCGTAGGAGCGGAGGCGTTCAGCCCGGAAGCAGCGCGCTCGAGGAGGCACCTCCTGTGAGGTTCGACCTCGGCTCGACCGCTGCAGGGGAATTGACTCTATAGGATTAAGCCGTGAGAGGCTGAACGAGCTAAGACAACAGGCTGAAGTGTTTATATAATGGGAACTCGTTATCGACTCCGCCGGCGGAGCTGATTCTAGTCTATCTTTACTACCGCTTCGCAACGTTTTATAGCTGGAGAAGAAGCGGCGGAAGAAACTCTCCAGTAACACGCCTAAGCTAATCATGTATGGCTACTTGTGTCTGTAATGAGTAGGTGCGATTGATGAGACTTAACTTTGCGTGAGAGGGTCAGAGCCGGGGGTTATCCGGCCGTCTGTTCTGTCAATGTCTACGTCTGTTATGCCAGGCTGATGGCTGATGTTCTGAGCCTCAGGGTTCATAATCGCGAGGAGTCGGGTGATTTTATCTGGCTCGTCAATGAGTACATTGCGACGACGTCGTTTTCTCGTGGGAGCGTTCGATGTGGGTTTGTAATTGACCATTTCCGTCACCAGAAGGTTCGGATGATGGGGGCACGGTCAAAGAATCTACGTCTTTATTGTTGAAAATTTGTATATATTCTTTGTACGTTTCGGGAAACGCTTGCGACTTCAATTATTGCACAGCGCTATCTATTGGCTTGTAAGTGTTCCACTACAGACTACATGTCAATTTTAGCCAAAGTATTTGTAAACCTCAATTAAGTCGCTCGGCTGAAGAGTGTTCCGCAAAACCGTAACAGAGTTAAGTAGGTGTTTTTTTTAAAGGTATGTGAATCCATAGTGGGCTTAATTTAGTTTCGGATTTTTTTTAATAGATGCCACATTAATAGATAATACAAATTGAAGCCACCGTGGTTTAAAAGATTAGAAAGAAAAACACGAACTTAACTCTGTTACTATTTTGTGGATTAGACCAGTTTTCCACTGAGCGACTCATTTTTTATAGTTAACAAAATCGTTGGTTAAATATTTATTTTTTGGTTTTTAGTGTAAAGTCGGTTTTTTTGTTAAATATTTTAGTGGCGCAAATACTTCAATAGCTTTAGAAATAATATATTAAGCGCCCGTAGAAATTGTACAACTGGCACTCGTATACAAATTTGTCATATCAATCTTCGGTATATATGCTCTTCAACGTAGGTTGCTCTCGATTTCCTTCTCCTGATCCATAAATAAGATTCTGACTCTGTGACTATGGGACCAACACGCGAGTTTAAAAAAAGCAATTTTAAAATCGGTCCACAATTAACGGAGAAATTACGTAATACGCCTATAAAAAAAATTAAGCGCCTGTAGAAAGTGTAATACTTGCACGCATGTACAAGCTTTTTTGGAAAAAATTTGGCTTTCAGCGTTTTTTAATAAAGGTTACTCTCGATTTCTCTAGAATCCATTCATCAGATCCTGACTTGGTGACCATGGAACCAGCTCGCCAGCATAAACACTTACGAATGTAGAAAAATATTCAAAATCAATCCACAATTGACGGAGAAATCGCGTAACATGCATATAAAAAATTAAACGATTGTAGAAAATGTAATACCTACACGTGTATAACAAGCTTTTGTCCAAGAATTTAGGCGCACGATATTTTTTAATAAGGGTTATGCTCGATATCGCTGGGATGCGATCCACTCATCATTTACTGATTTGGTGACCATGGAACTACCTCGGGAGCATACACTTACGAGTAAAGAAAAAAAATTGAAAGTCGGTTTACAATTGACGAAGAAATCGAGTAACAAACATACAAAAAAACACAGACGAATTAAGAACCTCCTCCTTTTTGAGTCGGTTAAAAATTAATGAAATGGCTTGATAGCGAACGCATTATACCCATTCGATGCGGTCGTCTAAAAAATCTTTCGTCGTATAATAAGGCTTCTGGCACAAAGTTGCTTTACTGTTTTTTTAAACTTGTTTATTGAAAGCTTCTGAATGTTATTTGGGATTTTGTTGAAGAGTATTATACGTTGTACCACGAAACTATTGTGAACTCTATGGAGCCTATACGTGGGAGTTTCTAATTTATTTTTGTTCCTAGTATTTTTACAATGTGCTTCACCTAATCTGAGGAAATCCAAGATGTTTTTCTTGACAGAAAGGACAATTTCAAAAATATACTGTAAAGCCACAGTTAAAATATTTATGTCTTTGAACTTATCATGGAAGGAATTCCGTGCTCCCATGTTGTATATTGCGCGGACAACACGCTTCTGCAGAACAAAATAGTATTTATATCAGGTGCGTTACACCATAATAGAATACCCTGTGAAATGATGCTGTGTAACCAAACAAAAAGTAAAGTAAACCAAACGAGCAGTATCAACATCAGTCATGAATCTAAAATTTTATTTATTATAATTTTCTACAGCATGTTTTAAAAATAAAAAACAAAAAATGTCAGACTTCAGAAGTTAGATCTCCTTGTCTATTGACTTTAAACGAGAAAGTAGAATTACGCTTAATTATACTTACAATACTGGCAATTGGTACGATGACTGTCCATACTGCCTTCCAATAAAAACGAAGTACTTTGTTCAACTTCATGTCCATTGAAGCCAAATCCTTCATGGCACGATTGATTCCGTAACTCCAAGAAACGGCAACACACTAAACAAAGTAAAAATGTATTTAAATATAGTCTTCCAAGTGGATGGCAGTCCACGCAAAATAAAGGATTCTATAGAGGAGACGTCTATTGTTGCTGTGATTTGAACACCGCACCCTAAATAAAAGCATTAAAACCTGGAATGTCAACGACACACCGTTTGTGTCGTGTAATTTTTAGCTACACTCATGTTGCTTGCCCACTGTTGGACAATGGTAAAATCTTGAATTTTTCATTGTTTACTTCACTTTACAGAAAAAATCTGGCTTTCCAGGGGTCCAGGGAACCGAAAATATCCCATAAGTCAATAAGCGCTCAACAGATTCATTAAATTTTCGTTGAAAATGCCATTAACTAAACGTCGAAATAAAAATCAAATATCTGTCACGCTTGAAACCGTCAAAACATCATCTTAAATAACCTTAGTCAATATCAATTTTGATTAAAGTCCAAAACAAACTATTGTGAATACAATTCAATCACATTTCACAGTACGAAAAATAAAAAGTAAGTTTTTAATATTACCTCCGCCATACCAATCAGCAGAATTGCCCACGAGGCAGTATTCCAATCGAGCAATGTAAATAAATACACCCCGCCGCTGAAGCACATCGGTATTCCCAGAATGAAACACGTGAAACACGTGAACGCTGTGACCTAAAAATATATTACGGTAAAAATTACAAATCAGAGCAAATTTTTGTGTTAAGCCGCGGCCATACATTGGATTCACGTTTGCGTCCAAGCTTGGTTCCAATTTGAAATGGCCAATATTGAACCAAACTATTACACCACACTTTGACTTCCATACCAATTTTGTACTCAAATACTGGAAATAGACAAGCGCGTTGGATCTGTCCCAATTGCGGACGCAGAGCAAAAGACTATTGACGAGAATTTATTAGCACTAGCGTTTATTATTTGCATCGTACAAGAAGACAACAAAAGAAACACAACTCACGACGAATGACAGACCCGTGTGTGGCGCACGCGCGGCATTCTGTCCAAGTTGCCCGCGCGCACTCCCTTTTGATTCCCTTCGCCTTTGAACTTGTTTCAAAAGCCGACTGGTTGCGCGTCGGCATTGGACATTGGACATTGGACGGTGATTGGGCGTAAAGTTACATTTGTGCACAAATATAGCCAAAGTGTGGCCGCGGCATAATATCGAGTTAACTTTGTTATGCATTGTAGGAGTTCCCCGGCAGTGGATGAGGCCGTTGGGCCACCACCAGCCAGGGCCAGCGGACAGGCTAGGCCATATACCCGTGGCCCTGGCATTAAGGGCGAAGAACGGAATACCGAGGGGTTTTAGTGGATATCCCTAATTATGGTGTGGCAATAGCATCTTTAGTTCCACTTAGAGGTGCTAGTGCCACCCCGTCCTGGCGAATCCCACACATAGGCCTCGATTTTTCCTCTACGCGTGGCTGATGGACCTCAATAGGGTTTCCCTTCGTTAAAAAAAAATTGTGCGTTGTAATGCTAACAGTGATTTTAGAATTCTCGTAACTACACTTTACATTATACATTTGGAAATCATATTCTACGAAAATTTTCCAATTTTTAGATTGGTGTGCATAGGCATATTTAACCGACGGTTAAAATAAAATAATCACTGTTTAGCCATATAGTTTTGGCGATTAATTTATGTTAACCATTGGTTAAAATTAAATGTCTATGCGCACCAATCTTAGAGATAAAAAGTATTGTAATTAAAACTAATTGTAATTCTTTCTTATACATATACTCTTTTGAGAATGAATTGTTTTTCTTTTTTGGAAATATTTGTATAGGTATTATTATATAGATTAACGAAGTTGTATACAACTCTGTGCTCCTTATCTTACTCTCTCATAGCCTGGCCACGTACTTGTCGCTGTGAGCGACAGCTTAGTGCGACATGACCGTAGACAAAAACGAAAGTATTAAGACTCCGTCGTGCGTGTCGCTCCTTGTGATCAGGTCGTTAGAACGTAGATTAAAAAAACTTATCTTTTTATACTTTTTAAAGCCTTCAAAGGGAGAGACAGATACACTTTCATACATTGTTAGGCCCAGATTGTAAAAAGATGAGAGTGATTTTTAACATGTTGATATTTTTTTATAATTCTAGTGGTTTAATTATTTTGAAAGAATTAATTGTGTGGTGTGTTATTATATTATTAATTGTTGAAATTCATTCACATATGATGGTATGGTATTTGATGGTAATCGATAATTTATTTTATTTGTGACCTTATTTTTTTAAGTTTTTCTTGTTCCAAATAGAACTTAGGGCTGATGTTTTTCATTTTGTAATAGATATTTAGAATAATTATTTAATCCATATTTCAACTCATTATATTTCTTTGGCTCAAAAGTCCCCGTCTCCTTTGTAACTCGATTTCGCTGTAAAAGCGTCACAGATATACAAAAATTCCTTTTTCAATTATATTGTTACGAGTCGCGAGACTCGAATTAAAGTGCCGTTAGAATTACTGTACAGTTTATTAGAACTATACAAACACGTATAATACAGGTACAAATAATATAACCAAACGTAATGCAGAAGATCGTAATTAAAATACACGCGCAAAGTGCGTCACTAAATAGATTACCGAATGTACACAAGTCTCGCTTCGCTCGTGGTTATCGCTCGACTGACTCTTTCTCAATTGGGCCATTGCTTTATACTGCACAAATGCAAATATGTCTGCCCGGCAAGCGTCGACGCAATTTCCTAGAAATCATAATCCGCACACCTGGCTAATGACTGTCATAAAAGATTACAATACACAATGGGCTGTTTTCTAATCACAAATTTTAAACACAAAATAAACAAAAGAAATCCAAATGCCGAAATGTAATAAAATATGTTTCTACAGGAATGCAGGTATGAATTTGTCTTTGTCAGCGACTAGGTCGTAACACTATTATAATTTCACTATATAGAAATGGACAAACATGACCTTCTTAAAAAAAGAAAACTGAAAAAGTATTACAATACTCAACAACATCACAATATCATTTTCTCACACTTTAGTAAATAGTTAATTTATATGTAAATTAACTTATTGGTATATATATTAGTATATTAGGTTGGAGAAAAATTTTCTTCGCATTTTATATAAAAATTCAAAAGGTAAATTAGTCAAATGTAAATAAGCTTTATAAAATAAAAGCTTATTTACATTTGACTAAAGTATCTAGGTGCCATTTTGTTGGATAACTTTTTGCCATCGTGTAGGTAGGGACGTCATCCCATTGCTATAAAAATTTTGGGGCTTCTGATCAAAAAACTGCGACAAGTGGTTTTGGCAGTCCTCTCGTGATGTTAACCTGACACTGCCTAAGGAATTCTGCAGAAATCGAAACAGATGAAAATCTGAAGGTGCAAGGTCAGAACTATACGGCGGATGCATTAACACCTCCCAGCCAAACTCTCGTAGTTTTTGCTGAGTGGCTAAAGATGTGTGAGGTCTAGCGTTATCATGGTGAAAAACCACACCCCTTCTGTTGATTAATTCCGGCCGCTTTCTCTCAACTTTATGCTTTAATTTCATCAGTTGTTCGCAGTACAGTTCAGAATCGATGGTCCTGCCTGGCGGTAACAGCTTATAATGAATAATGCCCTTCCAATCCTACCATACACACAGCATCACCTTGTTGCGAGTTAACCCGGGTTTCGCCACAGTCTGTGAAGCCTGACCGGCCTTTGACCACGATCTTTTTCGCACGTTCTTGTCATACGTGATCCACTTTTCATCACCAGTTATCAGCTTCTTTAAAAATGGTTCGGTTTCATTACGTCGTAATAAAGAATCACAAATGAGTACACGGTTCATTAGGTTTCTTTCAGCGAGCTCATGAGGCACTCAAATATCGAGCTTTTTTATGTACCCAGCTTTTTTCAAATGCGCCAAAACCGTTTTGTGGTCAATTCCTAGTTCTCCAGCTATATCGTAACTACTAATATGCCGATCTTGCTCCACTTTTTCAAAAATGGCCTCAATTTTGTCCGTAACAGGGCAACCAGAGCAACGTGCATCTTTGATATCAAAATTTCCGGATTGAAAACGCTTAAACCAAATTTGCGCTACTCTCACAGATACTGCATTAAGTCCACAAACATCACAATTTTTTTTCGCTGCTTGTGTTGCTTTTTTACCTCTTTTGTAGTAAAATTTTAAAATGTATTGAATTTCTTTATTAGATTCACTCATTTTAACAATAAGAAAAACAAATGAAAATCAAATATTTTCCAAATTTGAATTTGGAATTGTCTTCTTTAAAATTAAAACTTTTTAATGATACCAAAACCAGTCAGATCCAAATGGTATAGCCAAAGAGATCTTATTACAAGTTCATACATACTATATGCGAAAAGACTTTTTCCCCAACCTATTATATCATATTAATATATAACCTATTATTGCTAATATTAATATTGTATAGGTATTACTATTGCTGTACAAATATTAATAGTGTATAATTATATTTGTATACTAGGATATACCCGCGACTTCGTCCACGCTTGACTTGAAATTCCCGTGGGATTCTCGTGGGATTCCCGGGACACAAAGTACCGCAGCTATCGTTTTGGTGGAAACTGTGTTGTAATAAGCTAATTTTTACGCACCCGAACAACAACAAGCCGCTCCCGGGAAAATTCCCCTAGGATTCTCGGGATAAAAAGTACCACATATTTTATTACAATAAACTTGCTATCGATCAGTAAAAAATCACATTGGATTTTTTTTAACCTGGCCATTTTAAGTAATTCCTGGAAAAGATTCCGCGGGTTTCCCGGGATAAAAAGTAGCACAGACTTTAAGTCTAAGAATTAGCTGTCAATCAGTGAAAACCGCATCGAAATCAGCCCAATAGATTTTACGTGAATCCCGGATAAAACTACAAACAGACAAGAAATCTAATTAAAATTGTATCGTGTTCTCCATCGTTTATATAGTTCATTCCAGTTTTTTTTTTAATAGCCTTAATTTACAGACATGGCATGTTTAGAATTTTATAATATTATAGATATATAATATTAATAATATGTCTTATTGACTATTTTTTCTCTTTGTTTATTGTAATTATATGAATTGTGTAATATTTATATATGCTATTTACATGTTTATAATTTGCACACCACCTCATACACTTTCGATTCCTTTCACAAAATCCATAGCCGGGTTGTCTGGAAAATCACTTCAAAGCGATAAGAGTTCCTTTCCACCAAAGATGTGTTAAGCAACGTTGCTATGGATGCGTTTGCTATCCAACAATCATATTCATTGGTCCTCATAGCATAGCACTGGTGGAAGCTGATTCGACTAAGCTACTTTTTTTATATGGAAGGATGCGTGCTATGGATGCGAGCTATCGATGCGAGCTATGGATGCGTGCTATAGATGCTTGCTCTCCCTATTGTTGATACGTCGCATAGCTCGAGCTGCGCATATTTCTGCATAGCTACCTAGTGGCGGCGCATTTTCATAGTACGTCTTAATCGCTCCGCTACATAGCTTGGCATCAGTGGAAATAGTCACATAGTTATGTAACTTAGCTTTTACATTTTCGCAGCATAGTTGCATAGCAGACCTCTGGTGTATAGGCACCTTAAAGGCGCCCTATGTGGCCGCCTTTACATGGAATGACTGTAAATAATTTACTTCATGTACATAATGTGGCGAACAATAACGAATTTACTATCTGTCTATAGGCGTATGTAGATAAAAGTTGACTCACTCGCCAATAATTCTTTCTCAAGTGTGGCCATTGATCCACGATTGCAGTGTTAATTGCTTCAATGCCAGCAAACTGACTGCCAAGTCCAAGAATAAACAGCATTAAAAAGAACAAAATAGCCCATAGTTGCGGTACTGGCATCTGGAGTATAGCTTCTGGGTAAGCCACAAAAGCTAACCCTGGACCTTGCTCTGCAACATCTGTAAAATAGGAAATTTATTGATATTTTGCCACAGTAACTATATTAATAACTTATTTAGTTTTACTTTTTCCCAGTTATTTGGGGTTGGCACAGTATGTCTTGTCCTTCCATACTCCTCTACTCCGACATACATACGTCTTCTGCCATACCACAAATCATCATGTCATCCTTCACACAATCCACCCATGTCTTTTTTGGTCTACCTTTACATTTCTACCCGCCAAACTTCCAGTTTAACATTCTCATTGTCACGTGACTTTCATGCCTCCTCATTACAAGCCCGTAATGTTGATATGGACCAACATAATCTTCTACCTCTCAATTTTTCAGCCATGGTTGCAACTTTAAAAGATCCCCTTATGTACTCATCTCTCATCTTACCATTCTTTTACATCACATATCCATCTCAACATTCTCATCTCGGCGGATTAGAGATGTTTATGGTCTTTCACTTTAGTGGCCCAACATTCAGACCCATATAACATGATCGGTCTTATGGCAGATTTATTATATCTGGCCTCTTAGTTTGAGTGGCATTAGTTTGTCGCACTTTACACCGGTTACCTGTCTCCACTTTAGCCATGCTACATTTATCCTCCTTATATCCTTCTCTGTATCACAATTATTCTGCAGTGGCGTCATATCGTGCAAAATATCAATACATAACATGTCTATTGTTAATAATTTTGCTTGGTCAAGAGCATTGTCAATATTATATGTTATCACTGATAATACGATGGCCGACATGTTTGGCAATAACCCCATAATCTATCGAAAGTAATTAATAGATAATAATAGTTTTTCATGGCAAAACATGTTTTGTTTACTCCGATAATAAAAAATGCGTAAAAAGAAAATTTAGTAGATTAGCCTGAATTAGGAAAATCGACTAAATTTTATCTATGGAGAGATTGGTGAAACTAGATGAAGCGAAAATTGTTTTTCAGGATCGTAGTAGGTGGAGAACCATCGTCTACCCGTTTTAATGATTACTATTTATCTCTTAATGGAGAAAATAATTATTCACTTCAAATGAGTCACAAACTCTTTAAGTCAATAGCTGGAGACAAAAAGTAGTAACAATTATGTTTACAAGCTTTTGAACTAAGTTGTCAAAATTTTCTATAATAATTCACACTGTTAGAGCTTCAACAATACTTCAAATAAAAATTGGATTGAATATGAAATCTTGAGTAGTTTTTGAGAGTAGTGTAGTGTCGATTAAATTGTTATTAACTTCATGTTGATCGGTTGAATCGATTACATTAAGGCATGAAAGAGTACCAAACCAAAAACTAAAATTGTGCTCATCATGAATAAAGTTCCTTACGTTAAAGGTCGCATGAAGGGGGGGCATGACGCTTCTTCCTTACATGACGATTTCTGCCAATTCACTCTACTGTAAGCCGCGTAAAAGATCTTCGTCACAAATTCACATTTAGGACAATTTTGTACTAAAATAAAAAAGCCTTAGTATTTATTAAACAGTAAGCTTAATACCCCTCGCAGGCAGTCGCGGATAAAATTGGTAGCATACACACGTTTGATTTACTCGAAACCGTAGTTATCCGATAGGTCACAATCGAGCCGGATAAGAAGACATCGAAGAAACGAACTCACCTACATTCTAAGGTGGATAAAATAGATACGATTTGTATTGACGAGTTTTAAGCAACGATTTAAGAGTGAATATGTATGTCGAATTAAAAATGTAAAATGTATGTACAAATGTAAAATACAATTTCTTGCAGCCGGGCGGCCTGTCGTAAGAGGCGACAAAACAACCCACAGCCAGGTAGGGCATTTGCCCGTGGCCAGGTTCCAGTCTTCCTTTTGAGAGCAGCAGCGCATTTTTAGCACCTTTGGTGTTGCGAATGTCCATAGGCGATGGTAACCGTTTACTATCAGTGGGCCGTCTGTCTGTCTGCTGAACTCATACAATAAAATAAAAATAAAAAACTTGAAAAAATGTCCGGTACAAAGGCTTACTAACGGGTATGTACAAACCCGTGTTGAATGTATTGAGTTAGCATGCACTAGATTGAAATATGTTTCAATAATAGAAAGAAGAAACGTAAATTCGCTCTCGATTCCCATAAGAGATCGCGCGAAACGAAACAACCGAACATTAATGAAACAAAACCGTGAACAATTGCAAACACCAATCGCACCGCAATACGTTA
The DNA here is from genome assembly GCA_039645545.1 of Dendrolimus houi. Lineage (NCBI taxonomy): Eukaryota > Metazoa > Arthropoda > Insecta > Lepidoptera > Lasiocampidae > Dendrolimus > Dendrolimus houi. The sequence continues at coordinate 21,030,531 of CM077120.1, forward strand.
TTCAAAGGAATCAATAGCCGATCAACAGGGGCCTAGACCACAGAACAGGAGTACCGCACATTGAATTATTTACAGTTTAATCAATCCATTATCTTGCAATGGGAATGCGTGTAAACGTACAAATGTGTACATATGAGCACGTATCGAGTAAATCAACTGGGAAATCCGAAATTCAAATTAAACGAGCCTTTTCGATTATATTGAACGTTGAGTCGATTGTTGGTAGACACGTCCTGGGAAACGAAATAACTTTTTTGATTGAATTTTCAATTATTTTCTCCTATTAATCTCAACATCATATACGAGTACAATTTTAACTAATACGGATAGATGCTGAAACATATCGAAACTTAATGAGGGTAAAAACTAATATTATTTCTGAACATAAATATATTGTTCATCTAAATTCTAAATGAATATTGAATAATTATGTAATACACTAGGACATGCCCGCGACTTCGTCCACGCCTAACTTGAAATACCCGTGGAATTCCCGGGATACAAAGTACCGCAGCATTTAAATACTAAATGTTAGGTATCGTTTTAGTGAAAACTGTGTCGGAATAAGCTAATTTCTATACACCCGAACATCTACAAAGCGCTCTGGGGAAAATTCTAGCGGGACTCCCGAGATAAAAAAATATCACACATTTATTACATAACATTTGGTATCGATCAGTGAATATATAACATTGAAATTCGTTTTTTTTAAGCTGGTAATTTTAAATAATTCCTGTGGATTTCCAGGATCAAAAGTAACGCAGATTTTAAGTCTAAGAATTTGCTATCGATCAGCGAATACCGCATCCAAATCGGCGTTTTACGTGAATCCTGAACAAACACACAAGAAACTTAAGAAAAATTGCATCGTGTTCTCTATCGTTTATATAGTGTATTTCAGTTGTTTTTTTTTTAATAGCTTCAATGTCTGTACACAATTTGTTTAAGATGTAAAAGTACCTATATTTGGGTGTGTATCTACTATTTCTTCACAGCCATGAGGTTGAACGGATTCACATGACAATTTTCATCTCTTTCTGTCATTGTTTATTAAATATGTTATACTAGCTATATTACATCTCATTTATTTAGCTGTTGTTACAAACTTGATAATTTACTAATCTCATACACGTATAATTATATGAATGAATGAATGAATGAATAACTTTATTGCACATACATTAAAGAACAATGGGCGGTCTAATAGCCAAAGGCGATCTCCTCCAGACTACCCTGTACAATTATTATCGACACCGACTACATTATTTCCTGACTTCATAATTATTAAATGGAAGATTAAAATGTGTATGTATGTTTATGTTTTTATTAGATGTGTATAAATACACGTACGCTTTATCTATTTAAGTATGTATATAAATCTACATATATTTTATACAATATTGTGCAATTAAACTCTGTCCTAGCTTTTGTGCCATTTTCTCTCTGCGTCCCAAGGTTATCTGTAAGAGATCGCTGCCAGCGATAAGGCCGTCATTTGCACTTAATTCTAAGCTGTGTTTGTGCATTGTTTCATTAATTTTATTGTACAACTAGCTGACCCGTCAAACTTCGTACTGCCTCAGAATCATTTTTTTTCATATTTACTCACCTTTTAAACTTTCCCTGGACTTCCACAAATAATTCAAAACCAAAACTAGCCAAATCAGTCCAGCCGTTCTCGAGTTTTAGCGAGACGAACGAACAGCAATTGATTTTTATATATAAGACTAGCTGACCCGGCAAACTTCGTACCGCCTCAAAATCATTTTTTTTTTCATATTTACTCACCTTTTAAACCTTTCCTGGACATCCATAAATAATTCAAAATTAAAATTAGCCAAATCAGTCCAGCCGTTCTCGAGTTTTAGCGAGACTAACGAACAGCAATTAATTGTTATATATATAGATAAGATTAAGTATATTCTATTATATATTCTATTCTATATCCTATTATATATTCTATTCTATAAACGGGCTTTATACGAGTCTAGCTATATACAAAGATTACTGAAGAAATCTGTTTGAAATAGCAATGAATATCTACGAGCGACGCCAGGTAACCACTTACTATCAAATGGACTACCTCTCTGTCTATTTGCCAACAAGAAAAATAAGACGGAAAAATTAATCACACTTACCATCCACAGTAACGCCCATTAACTGCGCTTGGAATCCAAGAACAGAGAATATAGCGAATCCAGCGTAGATAGAAGTCAAGAAGTTAGTAAAACTGACGAAGACAGCGTCAAAGTGGCAATTGTTATGGAAGTTGTTGTACGAAGCAAGAGTCACTAGAGAACCACAGGCCACACCGAAGGAGTAGAAAATCTAGAGAAATAAGAGATTATTAGTCAATGGAGACGTTATACGGCTACCTAATGCAAAATAGTTTCTTATTTAGTGACACCTGTACACAATTCTTCCTTTGTTGATAACTCTTTCATGGTACAGGATGTCTGTTTATGGAAGTCACTATCTCCCAACATCAGACAAGCTAAATCAGTAACTTCTTGTAAAGTCATGGTTAGTGATTATTTCTGGTGCATAGTACTACTTATCCTGTTTGTATTATGATATGTTTTATGTTTATATAGTACTAGCTTCTGCCCGCGATTTCGACCGCGTGGAATAGTTTAAAAAAAGTAAGTTTAAAAAACTCCCGATTTCGAAACATTGAAACATTCACATTGGTGCTCCGCTCCTATTGGTTTTAGCGTGATGATATATAGCCTATAGCCTTCCTCGATAAATGGGCTATCTAACAGTGAAAGAATTTTTCAAATCAGACCAATAGTACCTGCGATTAGCGCGTTCAAGTAAACAAACAAACTCATCGGCTTTATATATTAGTATAAAATTTTAAGATATACCCGCGACTTCATCCACGCTTGACTTGAAATTCCCGTGGGATTCCCGGGACACATACCAACGCAGCTTTTAAAAAATAATGGTAGCTATCTGAAATATGTATATAATGCTATAATGCAATATTAAGAAAAGTGTGTGTGTCGAAATAAGCTAATTTTTATGCACCCGAATATAAAATATCACACATTTCATTACATAAAATTTACTATCGACCAATAAAAAATCACATTGGAAATCGTTTTTTTTTAATCTGGCCATTTTAAATCATTCCCAAAAAATTCCCACGGGATTCTCAGGATAAAAAGTAGTGCAGATTATAAGTCTAAGAATTAGCTGTCGATCAGTGAATCCCTAACAGATTGGCAATAAATCGATGTAAAATAACACAACACAACATAATATCTATATAAACTAACAAATTTTTACTAAATACATTTAAAAGTACTTATATCAAAAAATCTATTTTTAAAATTTTATCTGTGTCAATTTGTTCCGACCCGTCTCTGGAACCGCTGGACCAATTTTGACGGGACTTTCACTGGCAGATAGCTGATGTTATAAGGAGTAACTTAGGCTATTTATATTTTTGATAAAAAAAAATATTGATAGGCCCACGCGCACGAAGGCAAAAAATGAATTTCACGCGAAAGAAGACGCAGGTAACAGCTAGTGCTATATAAATATGATACTAGAATTCATTTTGTATTCTGTTAACTGTGGCTTACTTACTTGTGTGACGTATTTATTTAAAAGAAACCAGAAACAGAGCTATAAATGAAATGAAACAAAAAATTGCATGTTGCTGGGGAGTTTTTATCGCATATTCTTTAAAATAGGAACAAAACGATAAGGAGTGGATTCATATAGAGTAAAAAGAAGTAAAGTAGAGAAGCCCGGTAGTAATGGGATATTTGTGAGCTTGTATTAAAACAAAATATTATTTTACTAGAAGAATTAATTAATCTATAGACTAGAACCCAATAAACTTCATATTAGTTACAAGTACATTAGGGTACTTTAGGGAACACTGAACGCCTCTTTACCTGAGAAAGAAATTTAGACCTTTTTCTGTTTCACCAATTTTTTACTAGCGAGAAAACGGTATCGCCTCACCAAGTTAAAGTTTGGTAATATCGGAAATCACATTAGAACTCAAACTTCTAAATTAGCAGTTTTGAAACTTGCTGGCCAAGAAAAAGGAATTAACAAACTTTTGAAATTACTAACAACTTTGCTAGATACTACTAAATATCACAAGAAATTAAACTGTTGATTTAACAAGATTATTATATACAACAGATTAATTAATTAACGACATTAAAAATGACATCAATTTGTATGCTACCAGGAAAGAAAACACGAGTAACTAGAATTTTTCACGCGAATTCACTCACGTAATCTTGTGTTCATTTTGGACAAAATCAAATCAACAATTAAAAATAAATCTATAATTTAATGAATCTATAAATAATTTGAGTTAGTAAAACGCGTTTAAAAATGTGAAAAGATATTAGGTCCCCGCTGAAAAAATCAGGGGGGCTAATTACGAACAGCAAATTCCGAAAACGCAACTTTTAGAATGTTTGTGCATGATTTTGTCAGAGCAGCACGTGAAAACTACTAAATGGATTTAAATAAAACTAGACAAAGAGCTAGCTTATATCCTGGATCATAACTTAGGATTATTTTTATCTCAATAAATGGTATCGTTTTTAATAAATATGTCATCGTCATAGAAACGTGAACAAAATTTCGCGGGCAGATAAATGCACCAGATCAAATGAGGAACCATTTGATCTGGTGCCAACGCCTTACTTTTACAACCGCACCGCTCGCCAGCAACGGGATATTCATCCCCATTTCCTTGAACTCCCATGCTCAACTACGCAACGGTTCTCTAGAACATTTATTCTCGCCGCGGTATCCCTTTGCGCTATGACAAGGGGTTCTTTAAGAAGGGCGTTATAAAATTTCTTAGAGGTCGGCAACGCATTGGTGACACCCTTGGTGTTGCAAACGCCCATAGGCGACGATAACCACTTTCCATCAGGTGAGCCGTCTGCCTGTTTGCCTGCTTCAGGCAATAAAAAAAAGAGAGTGGCAGCACATTGGTAGCACCTTTGGTGTTACAAATGTTCATTGGCGCTCAATTCATTGGCTGTCCATCAGGTGCGTCGTCTGCTGCAAGCATCCAATAAAAAAAATCAAGCTTACCAATGATAACAAATTCAAACTATTCTTGCACACCTAACTATTCGCTAACATCAGATATTTTGTTGCCTTTTAAATTTAACCCAAGTCAAGTTTGAAGTGATTGGAAAAGTACTCTAAAATTTCCAAAACATTAACGTTCTCAATAGATTAATGATTGTTGTTTTAAGTATCGTAATTTTATTAACACCACCAAATCTAAGTTATATTAGATAAACAACTAAGGAGTGATTATTTAAAGTGACAAACTTATAAATAGGGTTATTATTCATCCTGCACATTTCCAAATCCAATAGTTTATTTCGTTTTTATTCTTTAACTAGAGCTTTTCCCGCGGCTGCGCCGCGGTTCAAATCCCAGTACATACCCCTAGTTTACAGAGCAAGTATTAATACAGGTTACATTGTATACATTTTTTATGCTAGTGCTGTTTGCCCCCAGAATATTTACTTCATTTTATATTGCAAGCTTTCCCATTTCCTTTGATGAAAAGCATCTATGCTCATTTTCGGTATCAAAACTACTTATGTACAAAATTACAGCAAAACCGATATGACCAAAATGATAAAAATGGCAAATCACAAAAAACCTATCCTACTTCCTGGGATAACTTTTACATAAATCTATCCCATTATCCCGGATGATCCCTTGTCCACCTTCGGTATTAAAATTATATAAATACCGAATTTCAGCGAAATTGGTCTTATAGTTTTTCTGTAAAAGCATGACAAAAAGAGATAAATTTATTTTTATCCCGGAAATTATCCCATGTTTCGGGATAAAAAGTGTTCTATATTCATCCTCGGTATGGAAAAAAATATATACCGAGTTTTAGCCAAATCGGTCTAGTAGTTTTTCCATGAAAGCATAACAGACAGAAAGTTACTTTCGCATTTATAATATTATAATAGAGATTTTGACGTTCGACGCAAAAAATATACAGAAATTTTATTTCATTAAATTGTTATTATAAACTAACCTTATTCATAATAGTTATGAGAAATTCGTAAGCTTTTTATGATTTAAAAAAATAGTTTTTTATAATCGCATTCAATTAATAATATATTTTTTATAAATTATATAGACTAGCTATGCCCAATATATTCGTGTGTAATTTGGACAAACGCGACATATCGGTTATCTTTTAGTGTATAACATAATATTGTAAATTAGCACTTAATGTTATTATTATATATAATAGTAATTTTATTACTTAACTATTTATACCATTGTTATACTATTGTCAATTATTTTTTAAATCTTCTAGATATGTATTTGACAGTTAGGAATGCATAAAGTGGTTAATAGCACTTGTCACCTAAATTTAGGTATTTAGTTTGAAGTTACAAACAGACATTTACATTTTATTTTTGGTATTACCTGAGACGCAGCGTCTCCCCAAACTCTCGCCTCGAGCAGCGTATCCCAGTCCGGAGACAAGTAAAACAAGATGCCGTCAGAGGCTCCATCCAAAGTCACACCTCTTACTAGAAGAGCAGTTAGCATTACATAAGGGAACAACGCTGTGAAATATACCACTTTACCCGCTGATTGGACACCCTGAAAGGTTAAATATGTTTATTCATTCAATTAAACTAATATTCAATAGGAAAATAGGAAAAATACAACAAATGATAAAACGTACTGTATGGCTTGTCGCAGTCCACTCAGCCATTTTCTTCTCTGCGGCCACCGCACAAAGATATTTATTTAACGTCAACATTTGGACAAATTTTATATTAGACTAGCTGTGCCCGCGGCTTCGTCCGCGTGAGATTTTTTTCAAGGAACCAAAAATAGTTGCCTTGGTTACTCCTTATAATATCCGCTATCTGTCAGTGAAAGTCCTGTCAAAATCAGTCCAGACGTTTCAGAGATTAGCCGGAACAGACAGACAAGATAGACAAAAAATTAAAAATTGATTTTTTGATTCAATTCCGTATATACTGTTACGAGTTTCAGGACTCGAATTAAAACGCCGTTAGAGTTATTATAGAGTTTATTACAACTACACAAACACGTATAACACAGGTACAAATATAACCGAACGTAATAAGTCCAAACGTAATGCAGAAGATCGTACTTCAAATACACGCGCAAAGTCCGTCACTAGATAGATTACCGTGGTAATCTATTTAGTGACAGTGGCTTGTGGTTATCGCTCGACTGCCTCATGTCTCCATTGAGGCATTGCTTTATACTGTACAAATATTATGTCTGCTTGGCCGCCTGAACTGAATTTTCCTAAAATCACACCTGGCTAATGACTAGTATAAAAGATTACAATGGGCTGTTTCAATCACAGATTTTAAACACAAAGTAAACAAAAGAAGTCCAAATGCCGAAAAGGTATAAAATGTCTACAGGTATGCAGGTGTGAATTTGTCTTTTGTCGGCGTTCAGGTTGTAACAATACTTTCATATGCATTTACTAAAAGCTGTTATTTAAACATTACAAACAGACAATTAAATTTTATTTATCTGTATAGATTTTTGAAACGAAATTTTTTTACGCGGCTTAGTGTGCACGTGCTGGATATGGAAAAGGTCTAAATTGCGGTGTAAACGAAACAACTTTTCGTTGGTATTTACTGATCAATAACTTACCGAAAAAATATCAACTAATCTTCACGATACGAGACGTCACGTGTTTTATCGTAAATTTTCTATAGATATTGTTACATGCCAACAAAAGTGGATGCAGACCTGCCTGCCATAAAGCACAGTTTATTACCCTCCCGCATATGGACTTCTTTTGTTTACTTTGTGCTTAAAATTTGTAATTAGAAAAACAGCCTATTGTGTATTGTAATCCATTATGGTAGGCAGTGGCCAGGTGTGATTCCAAGAGGAAATCATTGTTTACACGGTCGAGACATATTGTATAACTGAATATAAACGAATGCCCGAACGGAGAGATTGGCAGTCAAGCGACGATTACGATACAAGCAAGACGTGTGTAGATTCGATGAGCTATATAGTGACGGACTTAGCGCGTGTTATTGAATCGTGCAGTTTGTACTGGTTGCGTCCAGTTATATTTGTACCTGTGTTATACGTGTTTGTATAGTTCTAATAAATTCTATAGTAATTCCAACGGCATTTTTTTAATTCGACTCCTGTAACTCGTAAGAATATTTTAATTTAGAAAAAATCACCTAATCACCTCTAAATTATTGACATGAAAGTATTTACTCCTTTAATTTTTTTCAAAACAGTAGTAATTATATCCACATCATTATAAAAGAAAGATAAATAATTTGGTTTTATTATTATTTTTAAATACTACTTTATTCTATTTACAATAAAATAATAATACATCTGAAAAACGACCGCGTCTAAGGAATCTAGACGCGGTCTATCACCCGAAAAATCCTCAAGGGCGTAGATTGGCGTTGTTAAAAGCCTTAAACGTAAACAACTTCGATCCTGGCGGAGGTCCCCGAATGAATTCGTTTTTTTCTTTATATATCCTTGGCACTAACCTTAATGACACAAAAGAATGCAACGAGCCAAGAGAGGAATAAACAGCCGACTAAATGCCATTGAATTTTTCCCCAATCTTCCCAAGTGGCGTCGCCTCTTCCTAACACACGTTCACTGTAACAAATACATTGTTTTATCACTTCGATCTTAATGATACCCATATTTACTTATAAGTTACGTTATTTACTGTATGATTCTCATACTAACAATATTTCTAAATAATGTACCAAATTATTTTTTCAATTTATGTGTAATTAAACATAATTAAAATGAAAAACAGCATCTAACGGATAAAATTGATTAACAGTCCGACTGTCAAACTTTGGAATGCGCTGCCTCTTATTGTCAAAAAAATCAAAACATTGACTACATTTAAGAATTCACTCAGAAAACACTACTACGCTTTAAAAAATATATATTATACAGGATATACTGGAGACTTTATCTACGCTTGACTCGAAATTCCCGGAGGATTCTCGGGACACAAAATACCGCAGCATTTAAAAAATAATGTAAGCCATCGTTTTAGTGAAAACTGTGTCGGAATAAGCTAATTTTTATGCACCCGAACAACTTCAAACTGCTCCCGGGAAAGTTACCGCGGGATTCCCGGGTTATAAATCAGCGCAGATTTTAAGTCTAAGAATAAGCTGTCGATCAGTGAACACTACATTGAAATCGGCCCAGTAGTTTTTACGTGAATCCCGAACAAACGGACAAACCGACATACAGACAAACAGACAAGAAATCTAAAAAAATTACATCATGTTCTCCATCGTTCATATAGTGTATTCCAGTTGGATTTTTTAATAGCTTCACTGTACAGACACGGCATGTTTAGAATTTTATAATATTATAGATAAATATATTTGTATGTATTTAGTTTATAAAGTAGTTTAAGTATAATAATTAAGTATAATATATTAAGTATATGTGTATTTAAGTCCTATATAATACCCTGCACCACCTACATCGTGAGATTAGTTTAAAATATTCTTTAAGTTAGTTTGCCTGGAAGAGATTGCTTGAAGCGGTAAGGCCCGCCTACTGTTTTTACCAAGACTATATTGTAATCGTGCATTTTTGTAATTATTTATTTGGTGAACAATAAAGTGTTATATCTATCATCCAAATATCATAAAAAAATTCAGTCGAATTTGCTAGTTCATTATAAGATATAAGAAAAACAGTTTTGAAATACAGTCTATTACTAAATAATACAAGTATTAACTAAGTCCGTTGCATAAAGTTTCCATTGAGAATTTTTCTACTGAACGAAATCCAGGTTATCTCTTCACAATTTTATATAATGCGTTTGAAGTTCAAACTGAGATTTGCTACTTTTTATATATATTGTTACGAATTTGCGGGACTCGAATTAAAATGCCGTTAAAATTATTATAGAGTTTATTAGAACTATACAAACACGTATAACACAGGTACAAATATAACCGAATGCAACAAATCCAAACGTAATTCAGAAGGTCGTAATTCAATAAAACGCGCAAAGTCCGTCGATATTAGATTACCGAATGTATACACGTCACGCCTAGATCGTAGTTGTAGCTAAACTAAACCCCTCTCTCAATCAGGCTATTTTTATACTTCACAATTGGACATGTGCCCGCCCGGCAACGTCGTCATAATTTCCTAGAATTAGCTTGTGCTTATAATCCGCAACACGTGGCTAGTGATGCTACTGAGCGACCATAAATGAGTACAATAGGACAATAGGCTGTTCTCCACAATAACTATAAACGTATGACAATAAATGAGTGAACAAAGAAGACGATCATAAAAGGATTACAATTAGTTCAAATGCCGACAGGTAATAAAATGTGCTTTTACAGAGTCCGTGAAATTTGCCGTTGTCGGAGCCTAAATTGTAACAATATATATATATTTACTTATCGGTTTGAGCACGTCTTTTTCAGGAATTTATGAACTGATACTATAATATTTTAAAAATCGGCTGTATGTTAGTTTAGCCACAATAAATGGTACTGTGGAGTAATGAATAACCATTTGGCTTTTGATATGACGGAACCCATAAAACCCTTTAATCGAATATACCCTATACTTCAAGAACAACTTAACGGATCTTATTCAAGGTAATTTTCATACAAAGTATCTTTTAAGCTCTATTACCTTTTTTAAAGACCTTTTTCCCTCATAGTTCAAAAGTTACTACTAATTGGAAATATAAGATCTCTCCACTCATTGCAATACAGAATACCACTTTCTACCATATATTTTAATCCACATAAACCTACATACGGGTTCAGATATTGGGCTACTAACGTGGTAAACCAAAAACGTCTCCGTTCAGTTGAGATTATTGTGTGGTGTTACGAGAATGGATACGGTGAGAAATAAGTACATAAGTGGCTTTTGAAAGTTGCTCCCATGACTGAAAAATTGAGAGAAAGAATAAGGTGGTGTAGGAATACAGTTTCTCACTTCGGCAAAACTGCATGTATAGTGAACGTACGGCTGCACCAGCAAGCCCCATTTTTGACGGCCCAAATGTAATAGAAAGTGGTTACCGTCGTTATGGACATTAGCAATACCAGAGTTGCTGCCAATGTGCTGCCGACCTTGGAGGAGAAACTGGAATCTAGCCACTGATGCCAGAATACAACTTAGAGTTATTATAGCCGCAACTCTAGGCCAGGGGTGGTAGCCATCCAGTCGGGCAAATACTCTACACCTGGCTGTGGATTGTTTTGTCACCTCTTTCGACAGTCCGCCCAGCCGCAGGAAATTGTATTCTTTGTCCGTTCCTACACGGCTAGATACCCATACCGTTAATACTGAATAAATTCAGTGCAGTTTTCGTGTTTACGTGCTCTCACACCCGATAACGCCCCAAGCCACGTTCAACGAGTCACCACCACATAAACCGCTAAAGTGTTATGGGCATGTAAAAGAAGAGGGATGAAATTCAAGTGATACAAAACATGTTAAACTGAAGGATCGATAGATACAAGTGTAATGCAAGACCAAAAAGAAGTTAAATGGAATTGTATCAGAAGATATATGCCAGAATAGATGTATTGCGCTAACCTCAAATGTTTTTTTTGTATTGCATGAGTTCAGCAGATAGGCAGACGGCCCACCTGATAGAAAACGGTTACCATCGCTTATGAACATTGTAACACTAAAGGTGTTAACAATGTGCTGCCGCTCTCTAAAGGAAGACTGGAACCCAGCCACTAATGCCGGAACACAACTCAAGGTTGTCAACATCCGTCAACATCCAGACGGGAAAATACTCTACCACCTAGCTGTGGGGTGTATTTTCGCCCCTTACGCCAGGCCGCCCGGCCGCAGGAAATTGTATTATTTCTCCGTTCCTGCACAAATGGGGTAAACAGTTATAGGGATTATGTGAGTGTTCCATTTTTTACTAAAATTACTACGGGATCCTAAAAAAGGTTTTCGTTATTAATCCTTTTGCTCCTGAAATTTGCAGGTTGATAGAAATTTAATTATCTAGCCTTATGTGGTATGATTATGTAATTTGCTAGGGCAACACTTATCAAAAAGATACCAAAAAACACGTGACTTTAGGACACCCAAGTTCTTTTTGCTCTCTATGTTATCGCTATAATACATTGGATTAGTGTACTTATCAATAAGTAATTTAGGATGGGCGTGGTTATTCAGTGATGTCATCACTCAACTTAACACTGTAGTTTAAAAGAATATCCTAATAAGCCCCCATAGTATATAGATAGACAACACTTTATTGCTCACCAAAATAAACAAATACAAAAACAAAATGCAAAATTACAATACTTCTTGGCAAAACAACAGGCGGCCTTATCGCTAAAAGCGATCTCTTCCAAGCAACCTAGCTTAAAATAAATTCTTAACTAATCTGGCGATGTAGGTGGAGCAGAAAAAAGATAGAACTGTACAATTTAAATATACATACTTACACTGATTTATAAATTGAATACATACATCAATATAATGCTAATATATATAGGTATATACAAAAAAAATCTAAATAAATTTACTTGTTAACATTATAATTATGTGACAAGCATTTTATATTAACATATATTACAATAGATAAATAAGTAAATGTTCAATATATTACACATATTTATTTAAAGACAAATAGTACTTTCTAAGGGAGTTCCGAAAAGCAGGTAATGTTTTGGCCTCTCTGACAGTAAGAGGCAACGCATTCCATAGTTTGACAGTCTGCACTGTAAAAGAGTTATCATAAAAGGATGAAGTGTGTGCAGGTGTCAGGTGTCTACGATATGTATCTGAGCGCAAATTGTGAGAAGTGGAGAGGCGAAGGAATTCAAAACATTCCTTAAGATAAGGAGGACTATTAAGATTAAATAGTATATTATAAAAGAGAGTTAGAATGTTAGTATTCCGGCGAAAACGAATAGGAAGCCACTTAAGCTCCATACGAAGCCACTTGACTTCATACGATATATAAGTATATCACCAAATCATTTATATTTTTAGCGCGTGTGTACATGACATCACCACCACGCCGTGCCGCCGCGCTGCCACCGCACTTTCCGTGTCGAACGATATGATATTACAGAATACTGTTTCTTCTGTACTTTCATTTTCTTTTCAGTCGCAAAATATATACTGTGTCACATTATAATTAACACTTCGCGTAACCCCGCCTTTTTAATATTATTAAACGCGAATTTTTCTGAGGATTTTGTCTTTCATCCAAATACTGATAACGGATTTCTATGAAACTTTACAGTAGTATATTGTGGCGAGTGATGATGGAACAAACTAGTTGATTTAGGAACTTTTAGAAAAAGGTAAAAGATTCTGGAAAGAAAAGACAAGGACAGATACATGTTATTAAGGGATAAAATTTAAACAAAAGTTCTAGAATAGAAAGTTCGGGAAGGAAAAGACAAAGATTTATTTACTTTTATTTTACAATTTTTGGAGGACTACCAGCTATTCACATTATAATAATAACGCATTAGTAATAGTGAGCTATTAACAAGTCACCACAGATAGAAACAAATTAAGATATCTAATCAGAGATCAGGGAACTATAAACAAAGAGAAAAAAAATTGAAAGTTAAGCATGAAAGAAAAAAAATCTAACATCCTAAGAAAACCTGCTCATTACACACTAAAATTCAAAAAATAGATTATTGAGTTTATTCCTAAAACCAGACACTGAGGTACCCGTTATATCCAAATCATAGTTGCGAATTAATTTATTATAGGTGTACACGATCGATACAGAAAACTATTTTGGCGATAGTTCGTGTCAACCGATTTCAAAGCATAATAGGGACTATGACGGAAAATCTGTACTGTCGAGGAGTATTTATATCTATCTGGTTAAGTAAATCGGGACGATCAAATTTCTGTGAGTTTACAATACGAGCTAGGAAAGTTAAATCAGCGAGAGATAGATAGATGTTAGAAAGGGATAGATAGCAAATAAAAGAATAACGAAAAGAAAATCGAAATTATGGATTCCAGAAGATTTTTCCGTGTATATAAGCAGCGAACAGCGCGCCTACCGGGCAGTTTAGAGTTAAGTTCAGTTCAAGACAAGTGCGATACGGAAGAGTTAGAAGAAGAGTTTAATAGAAGACAGTGACGAGTTTAGTGGCGAATTTAATGAAAAGTTTAATGGACAGTTTAGTGAAGGAGGAGTTCCGCGTAGTTTAAAAGGAAGGTCCGGCAGCGAGCTACGCGCGGTAAATTCTGGGGTGAACACTGCAGCAGCAGAAGGTGTGTCTACGCAATATCGGCGACGGTATTGTGAGTGAGACATGTTATCGTCGGTACAGTGCGTTGTTCGTTGTGTGTGTAGGGGCAACCTCGCAGAGAGGAATCACGCCAGGCTGTGTAAGTCAATAAAAGCGTTTAGTTTAACTGGTGTTTTCTTCCAATCCTAAGTGCGTACCCCTGCTCGCACGTGACAATATCATACATCAGAATAAGTCATAGGCTATAATTTATAAAAATATTACGATAAATATTGATCTTTCGCGATCGAAATCACGGGCACAGCTAGAAAATAAATAAATTCGACTTGATTTGAATGACAAGTTTTAATTTAAGTTATTAATTGATTTACAAAATGACATATACATATGCACATTAACATTTATAATTGTTGACGAATGTCATTATCTGTGAATTTCAAAATTATTATTCTAGTTTAAAATGTTATCAAATACTTCAACGAGACCGATAAAATTCGTATATATACGAAACTTATCAATGAATTTGTTTACGACAGTTAGTTGTTGTGTAAATAAAAAGTATGGAAATAAAAATATTTTATTGGCTAGCACTAGATAGCATTATAAATAGAGAATGAACTGAGAAATTACTCTAAAAACTATTAGCATTCCGTAAAAAGGTACAGATTGTATGTCTGTTTTCTGTACGTATGGAACAAGAGGTATAGAAATTGTAGGCACTTTATTTTCATCAATAATAAAATTTATTTTTAATGTGCGAGTGCACCCGGGTGAAGTTCATGTATGTTGAAAATCAAACTTGTGTCACCGGGTTTATTTGACGAATTTGTAATAAGTGTTGGTAAAAGAGGTTGGCCAAGCTACATTTGGTATGTGGGAAGTTGGTTGCCTACTATATCCGCTCGCCATTACGAATTACACAGTGCTCAACTCCTCTAATGTAAAATACTTAATTTAATTCAATTAATAACACATTTTATATACATGTGTGTTGTATGTGTACAAATTGTGTGGCAAAATAAACCTACAATAAGCCGTAAGTAGAAATCATAAATGTTAGTAAACTACATACGAAATATTATTACACTGTTTCGACAATAAGATGTCTCAATCACAATACCGTCACCGATATTGCGTAGACCACCTTCTGCTGCTCCGCGCATAGCTCTCTTCTGGGTCTCCTTATGTTAAACTCCTCCTTCACTCAACTGCCCACTAATCTTATCACTAAGCTCGTCACTGTCTTCTATTAATCTCTTCTTCCAACTCGTTAAACTTATCACTATCTTCTATTAAACTTCTCTTCCAACTCTCTTGTATCGCACTTGTCACTTCGCTGACTTCAACTAAACTTCCCGATAGGCGCGCCTTACGGTGCTTATATAGCAGGAAGAATCTTCTGAAACCCATAATTTCGATCTTCTTTTTTTTCATCATTTATCCCTTTTCTAAAATGTACATGTCCTTATCTTTTTCTTCCAGAATCTTCTACCTTTTTCCAAAAGTCGCGAGACCGGCTTACATTGTCAGAAAGTTCTACCCTCGGTCGCCACAATACTATATTATGTACGAATGGTTTTCACTTATAGAGTTGAAAGTATGTAAAAAAGAGATGTGTATACAAAGATTTTTGACAAACATATTGTCACCATAAACGGTGTTATACCGAAGAACCTCGACTGTTACCTAGAGGGACTCACGTTAGCTGGTAGTGAAAGAGCCAGATATAGAAACCAGCGATCTTATGTAGAGCCCGAATCGTGAGGAGAACTGCAGGCCCCGCAATCGGCGAGCTTTTCAAGATTTTGTATTTTTTAATGTATAGTTTATTTTAGATGTTATTTTTTTATAATCTAACTAGAGGTCAGACATTGTCTTGCCCTGAAAAAAGAAAAATCTAGGACCCGATCCCAGCGTTACCTACCGATTCCAATTGTGGAGCTAAATAATCCGAGGATCCACTCAAACACACACACAAGGTAAAGTCGTTCTCAAGTTATGCACGTACATATATTTCTATGATTCGTTTTTATTTATATAGATATCGTTTTCTATTTCTTTACAAAAATATCATTTTATATATTTTTAAAAAATTAATCTGAAATTTTTGACTCTAAATAAAAATATAATAATATCATTGCATGGGAACAAAATAAAAAATATCAATATTTCTTAATATCTTCAATAAACTGATAGGGTGCCAATCATTTTGGAGATGCCAAAATTCGTATAATTTCCCTTATGTAAAATTAAAATATTTTTACAAATGACGCATTTATTTATACGTCATTAATATCACCATTTAATCTAAACACACTAATAAGTAATCTGTACCAATATATAAAGCTGAAGAGTTTGTTTGTTTGCTTGAACGCGCTAATCTCAGGAACTACTAGTCTGATTTGATAATTCTTTCAGTGTTAAATAGTCCATTAATGGAGGAAGGCTGTAGGCTATATTATCGCGCTAAGACCAATAGGAGCTGAGCACCAATGAAGAATGTTTTAAAATCGGGGGTTATATTCCTTTTCAGAGCTTCCGCTGCGTGTGCTGCGTAAGCGGTTAAAATTTCGCAAAAATCATGAGTGACAGAATTGTTCCCCTTTAAAAGTTCTAAAAAAAGTCTGCGACAGCATATGTCTATGTTTTAAAGTTGGCTCACTATAACCTTTTTTATGCTAACAAAATTTATTCTAAAATAATGTATTATTTGCGAAGGTGTTTTTATAAATATGATATTAATCCTTATCCAAATAAATACATTATTCATCACAAGTATTAAATTTAAACAAAATCAAATTATTAATATATAAATATATAGCCATTAAATCATTCGATTTCAATGAATATCTTACATCGCAGCAAAATAATGATTAAGTACTGCGCGCGCATTTATGATGTGCAAGGCCGACGGGCAGTCATGACGGGGAAGGGTGGGGCAACTTCTACGTAAACAAAGTCGCGGGTTAAATTTAGCCCAAAGTAACTATTCCACGCGGACGAAGTCACGGTCAGAAGCTAGTTTATATATAAAACCTAAATTAACTAAAAGTTTTCATACTAAGAAAGTGTCCTTCTTCAAAAACAATTCTCTTATTGTCTCTATTAAGGCGAAGACACTTTGTTCATGTGTTCTTTATAATAGGCTAGCAGATTACACTACATTATAGTTCTGATTATAGCACTAGTTCAAACGGTTTTGCCCTTTTGAGTCTTCTAATAATGTCCGTATTATCGAGCAGCTGGATCGCATCGACGTTAACATGATGATGTAGCCAATACTTATGGGCTTTCCGCGTACTTCCCAATAATGCTGGTGACAACTCCACTTACAGGTCTCCAGGCGAGTTTACAATGCCTTTTAGTACTTTATTTTGGAAACGTTGTATGATATTTATAATCTATATTGCTTGGTTTGGCACACCATAGGTCCAGAATGACATTATGACTTATTTATAAGAGAGCAGTTTGTAAGATACTGATATTTTTTTTTCTATTATATCACGAAAAAAAAAGATATAGGAACCGTAAGAAGAAGAGAGTCAAAATTTTCTTCGTGCCACTCCCTTGCACACTTATGAAAATGTGTCATCATGTGAGATGCTGACCTAACTTTTGGCAATAGAAAAGAAAAAAAACATTTTATATTTAGTAATAAATACTGCTGGATTTCATAAACTCCGCCTTAAGAATTTCTTTCAGATGAAAAATTTAATTAAACATTCAGTAGACAAATAATGTTTCTCTTATCTCAAATCTAATAAACAGTAACATTTGAGGAAAAAAATAAGCGGAAATAATTGGCTTTGTGGAAAAAATGGACCAATATTTGACCAAGGTAGAATGAGCACAGATTTAATAAGATTCTTGATATTTGTCATCAGTATTGTAATGGTGAAAATAAATTTAAATTGCTACCGTTAAATATTTATGCTTATCTGTTTATAGATCTAAATTAAGAAAACGAGCAAAAAAAGTTGCCTTGAGAGTTTTCATTTAATTGAAACATTTACTAAGTAGTTTAAAACATATTTGTCATAATTTTGTAACAAATATTAAATTACCAAGCTGCCGAATTCTATTAAAAATAATCCCCACGTTTCTTAACAAAACTATGTGTGACTTCTTCCGCATTTATTCGTTTATTTTGTAAACGAATTAAAAATATTGATTTATTTCTAAGAGCCTAAAGAGGGCGTTTCCGCAGATTAGTATGACGAACATGATAATTAAGAAAATAAGGTGGAACCGTATGCTATATCTTACGACTACCAATACATCTGGACCCGTGTCAATTTCACTAAGCGATTCTCCAAAGGCGGCTACTTTTTTTGTTACCTGATTTGGAGAGTAAAACCGAACCACTAATGCCGGAGCTCAACTTAAGATTCTTATGGCGGTATACTCTAGACTAGGGGTGGCAGCCATCGAGACGGGGAAATACCCTACCACCTGGCAAACTTTCTTTAGGCTCTATAATTATAATTATACCTATTTGTGAATCTTAATTCTACCTAAAGACATTATGGATTATAAAAAAATCTCTTATTTAACTTGTTCAAGATTGTTCTTTGGGTTAAATGTCAGCCCTGCCCCAGATTACAATCTATTCCCATCCCAAATTTCATTAAGATCCGATTAGCCATTTACGGTCTTATTCGTAAAGAGTTTAGGGTAAGTTTGAACGCTTATTTATTAAGCTGAAACAAGCATTCAAACTTAGTCTATTTCTCTATTATTAAGATCGTTAATAGATAGTAATAAATATATATATCCATATTAATATGGATTAGCGTCCAGAGGAAAGAATAACAAATGGCAAACATCATTGGTAAAATTTCTATCCACTGCAGTTTAAAAACCTTTTGGAATTGACCTGAATCCTACATGACCATTGTTTTTCAATAATTATTTATTACTAACTCATTGGTGATAACCATAGGTGGCAACCTATTTAGTTTCTAAAGCGCCCATATATTTAATTTAATGCGAATCAATATACAATATTCAATTCCCTTGAGACATTATAAAAAAATCATATAAAGAAATTAATTGACTTTCAATTTTAAATATAAGAAACTTTAGTGCGCCTGATAACCTGCAGATAGACATTTTATTGCTTTAGATACAATTATAAAACTTACCGTGATATAAGATAATTAAATTAAAACCGCGAACAGCAAAAGTGCCATTATCGAACACATAGTAGAGGAATGCAGGTTATTAGATTTAATTGACAAGTGGCTAAAGATAAAATGAAATAGTAATAGAGTAGTCATCGTATCCGATTATAACTAATATTGCTGTTGTTAAGTATATCAAATATAATATGGGTGATACAGAAATTTGATACATTCTATTGTAAGAAAATCATAAAAGAATTCAAATATCCGATCGGAAATAATGCATTTCAATGTAATAAAACTCCGCTACGCTTGTTCACACGAACTCTCGAATGGTAATAATTTAATCAGATAAAGATATAATATATTTGTAATTATCATCATTTTTGCAGAACAACTGGCATTGGCTGATTGTGAAAAGGTCACAAATGTAGATAATACAATAATTAATTACTTTTATTAGATAAAATACCAATACGTTTGCATGAGAGCTGTTTTACTGTTAGACTCAATTAAACACAAAACAACAGCGATTGCTCTTAATGCAGTGGATGATTGTACTTATCTCACGATAGACTCAAAAAAGAAAAAAAGTAATTTTAAATATAAATTTATGTTACCAACAAATGCATAAGAAAGAGATATATTAAGATTTTGTAGTGTCAGAATGGAAACCAGAACTCTATAGGAAATATTTTTCCAACAGCAATAAGCATTTTAATTGTATCACGAACATTAATTTTATGTTACACTTGTATATGAGCATAAAGAAAATCCCATCAGGGAATCAGCTTTTCTAGTAGATATCGATAAAAAAGATACAGTTAATATATATATACAAATTTCTATTGATCACGATTATTAAACTATAGACCCTTTAAATAATAACATTTAAAAAGGTGTAAATTAATGTTCAAGAAATCTTACTGACTCCAGTGAAGCTTTTTTGAATATTATATTTTTAGAGATACAATTTATTTTAGCCAGAACGAACAAGACTACATACAGTACTTACTTGTAGTATTCCTCAGCAGCCAAAGTCCTAGTAACGTTAGTGTACCAAGGTATAGTTTGGGTTCCGTTCCAGCAATATTGACCATCATAAGGCTCGAAACCTGTCATTGTACATATTTCCCCAATAGTCATACATTGTCTCAAGTAATAAGTTTGATCGGTCCAGTTTTCTGTATTATTGACTCTGCAAGCTTGGTCGTACGCACCGCTGTAGCAAACTGAAAAATAATTATTTTCATCAGTTTCTTGCTCTTAAGATTCTTATGTTTATCATTAGCGACTAAATTATTACTGGTGGCGTTCTAGCTTTCACTTTGTAATACTGAATCCACTTATTTTCAATGTCAGATTGATGATTTTAAAATAAAATTTGAAATAAGATTTTTTGCCTCGAATTGCATGGTGAAAATTTTGTACACAAAATAAAGACAAATAAATTATTAGGACTTCCACATATTTTGACAATTATTTCGACTGAAATACGGGAACAAAGCCACCGTACGAAACGATGCGCTTACCAATAGTCTAATTGTCAGAATGTCCAAGACTGCGCGAAATGGTAAAAGTAAATTAAAAAGAGGCCTCACTGCTCCAAAGCGTAAGCCCTGAACGAAAACGGGACATAATGCTAGAACGATGATTGATTTTATTGATACGTCAGTTACATAAGAAATATAATTTGTGTGTGTATCTGTGTTACATAATTATATTATGTTTATCGTCACACATACTCCACCGTATAATAATATGTGGGTATTAAGCAAAGCTTACGCACCATCAAACGATTAGCGAATTAGATATCATACAAGAAATACGACCATAAGCATTTACCGTCTAAGAAAATCGACACATTTAACTTACAACGCTTTACCATCTTATCGATGTTTTCGTGTAACAAAGGTTAATGTCTACGACAACATAGGTGATGGTTTATCTTTGCCGGTAATAAACTACATTTTGCAATATGATAGTAAACTTAAAAACCAATAGATAAAATTGTCTGATATATATCAGATCTTGATCATACGTTAAATCTTCTCTTTCCTTATCATGTATATTATTTTATAATCGTAATTTAGCAACAATGATAAATTTCTTTAAAATCATTTTGCAACAAATTCTAAAATTAGGTGCATTTTATCAGTGAAATTGTCAAGGGCCACTCGAAGATTTCGTTTTCTATGAACGCATTCACTGAAATTTCCACCTACTGTTTTGTTTAGCGTTTACACTACTGAAGTAACCACATTTACTGAAGATAAATATAAAAAATATTGTTACTCTAGTATATAGAATATATAATATTATATAGAAATATGACCTCAGAATAATTTAACCAATGAATATCATTTCTTTGAAGAAATCGTATTTACAAATATATTCAATTTATTTTATTTAAATTATTTTAATACTAAATATAATGTTAATTATATTATTTGTAAGTGATCAGTATGTAAATTTTAGTTAACAATATATTCTAAAATAATTTTAAAAATTAAACTAAACTCTATAAAAGAAACCTAAAATTTATATAATAATAATATACTTACAATCAGTGTTATATTCGTTATCACATGATCCCCAGCCTAAGTTGCCAGCGATAGATACAATGGTATAAAAGAGAGTCCAAGCGACAATAATCATGTAGTATATAGATATGATGCTGATAACCACTAATGTACAGTATCCCAGCCCACTAAAGAACGGAGAGATCGCACTGAAAGCCTGTAATGGGCCTACTCCAGTGTATTGTCCAATATATAACTCAAGATAGAAAAGAGGGAGTCCAATACAAATTAGCATTAGAAAGAATGGTATGAGAAAAGCACCTGTAACAAAAAATGTAAATATATTTAGGCTCTAGATTAGGGAAGACGAACCAATAGCACACGTGCCTATTTTTTTTTATTGCATGAGTTCACCAGACAGGCAGGCGGCCCACCTGGTGGACAGCGGTTACCATCGCCTATAGACATTTGCAACACCAAAGATGCTTCAGATGCGCTGCTACTCTCTAAAAGAAGACTGGAGCCTGGCCACTAATACCGGAACACAACTCAAGATTGTTATGGCGGCATACTCCAGACCAGGGGTGGTAGCCATCCAGGTGGTAGCAGCTACCACCTGGCTGTGGGTTGTTTTGTCGCCCTTACGACAAGCCGCCCGGCCGCAGGAAATTAATTATTTCTCCGTTCCTGCACAGATGACTAAGCCAGCGTGCCATTAAGGGCACGTGGCACAATATTTTGGGCACGCTACCGATCACAAAGTTTACAATATTACGAACGAACGCCGAAAAACCCGTTTGACAGATGACACTAGTACAGAATGCATTCTGCTAAAAGTAAATTATTTGTCATCTAAACTGCAACCAGAGAAGTCACACTAATGTTACTTTAGTTTTAATTTCGCGTATAACTGACAATACATTATTATGCAATGTATAATAATAAATACATTTATTTTTGTAGTAAATAGTTTTTAGTTATAGTATTTAAATTATTATTTTCCAAATAATCATGAAGCCAACATTATTTGACAGCACGTCTATGGCCTCATTTAGCTATTTGTTAACGCCGACCTATTTGGTCACAGCCTCTTTGTTTGCTTTTTTTCTTTCGCCGCATCTGTCACTATGTAATGTGACATAGTCTACGTCCGACCGCTGAACGCACCGCTGCTTCCGCGCAAACCTCACCGCGTTTTGTGTACTGTGCCGCAATATACACCCGCTTATATCAACCCGCACGCTGGAAAGGTGCACGCTGTATCGTTCCAGCTGATGCACGTATCGAAGGAATCGCAAGACGCAAAGGAAAGATCACGAGGAAAAAGCCCCTGCCGCCGAAAGGCCCGCATCGTTCGTAGCGTGTCTGGTGCGGCGACCTTATCCTGTAAGTCCTTTCCTTCTCTTTTGTCCTCGTTCCCGCCCGCGCTCACACATTTCATTAGAAAAAATGGTACGTCGATACATAAAGGTTCGCCACCCCTGCTCTAAATGATCATAAAGTTTATATAATTTCCATACAAAGCACCTAAAGCTAGTTATTTGTATGTTGTGGAAAATAAATACGTTTCATCATAATAAAATATATTTTAACTTGAAAGAAATTGATTTCAAACTTATCAGAAAACTTCAAATTTGTAAAATTATTTGAAAAATATTATACAGATATGTTCATAGTTTTCCGCCGCGATTTTTCATTTTCCAAAATAATATATATCTTATCTATTTCTTCGGTCTATATAGTTTATAATATAATAAACGATTAATGAAAATTCTTTAATATAGAAACTCTTTCTTATCGAAATAGTGTATGGTCTTATATGTCAATTATTATCGAGTAGTATCTAAATATACTTACCGCCACCATTCCTATAACACAAGTACGGAAATCGCCAAACATTTCCCAACCCCACAGCATATCCTAGACATGCCAATATGAACTCCAATGGCCGGCCCCACGACGCTCTGGCAGGTGTCGATGAAACTGATGCAGCGTCGTTGTTAGTCTCTTGCACTTTCCCGTTTGCTTCTGGCTGTAACAAAAAAACGACAACTGGTCCTTTAATATTGAAGAACGAACTGAGATTTAATTTATTTATTTTCCTAGTGCGCTACAATATGGGGCTCTTCAAATAGGGCGTAAAGAGATAATATTAATAATAATAAAACAGTTTATTAGGTACCAGAGCATTGTTACAACGATAACAGAAGGTGCTATAAAGTTCTATTACAATAAAATTGGTTAAATCTAATTAATAATTAGGGAAAACTAGAAATAATTAATAAAATTAGTGGATACTAACACCTAAACTAAGCAAAGCCTGTACTATATGTGTTAGTTCCTTCCTATAATGGCATAATTTGAATGTTTTACTTATATTCATATGTGGGTAGAAGTGTTACAATATTTGTGAGGTATTTGTTATACTGCCATATAAACCTATATAGACAGATATTAACGCGAGTATATAAAGTAGGAACCTAGGTAAATGTTTAATGCTAGTGTGTAAAATAATAAAACATGTTAATTATAACCAGTGTAAATGCATGTGTGCGTGTGCCTGTACGTATGCAAATGATATGAGTGTTTATCTGAATTATTTGTGTACTTAAGTGTGTAAGTATCGACTTGAATTGAAACAATCATTTTAATATCTTAAAAAGTTCTTCAACTTCTTCATAGTTCTAGTCTTTAGCCACGTTATCAATTTTTGCTTGCATTAGAACCTGTTTAAAGGGTTAGTCGAGATATTTAGTCTCAACAAGGCAGGCAACGCATAAGCTCCGTTAGTGTTGCATTTGCCTACAAGATAGAAGTAGATAACACTTTATTGTACACCAATACAAAAATGTACTTACAGACTAAAATTAAATCTAATTATGCACAAAGACGGTCTTATCAATAAAAGGCGATGTCTTCCAGATAACCCCAGGAATGAATTGAGATGATAATAGCGATGGTGGTATACGTAACATGTAGCGTACTACATGTTACAACTACTTACATTTTAATAATAAAACATAAATAATTATATATGTGATATACATATATGTGTGTATATATATATAGTGGGGTAGAAAAAGTGGGGCAACTATACGGGTTTTACCCGATATACAGAACAGAACACAACCAGGCTGCATGCGGATTAACAAAGTTAAATCTCAAATGATCTAACCCACTAAAACACAGCCATTAAAACTTTCATATGTTTTTAACTATTCATAACTTATTAGAAGTTAGTCAACAGTAGAACTATTCGGAATACTCGAGTTTGTTGACTACAATTTAAAAGTTTGCAGTACTCGGACGAATTCTCATGCAGGTTTCTAAAGCTTTAAAATCTATGTTATATAATGAAATTGATAGTAGTCACCTGATTTTTTTTGCACTATCTACAGACTCTAGTTTCGTACCTTTATCACTAAAATATATATAACTAGGATATGCCCGCGACTTCATCCATGTTTGTCTTGAAATTCCCGCGGGTTCCCGGGACGTAAAGTACCGCACTATTAGAAAAGAATGTAAGCTGTTATTTTAGTGAAAATATATCGGAATAAGCTAATTTTTATTACATAAAATTTGCTATTAATCAATTAAAAAATGGCATTGAAATTCGTTTTTTTTTCAGTCTGGCTATTTTAAATCACGTAAAAACTACTGGGCCGATTTCGATGCGGCTTACATTGATCAGCAGCGAATTTAAATTTTAATTAATAAGATTTAAATGTCCAGATTGAAAAGAAATCGAATTCTAATGCGATTTTTTCAATAGCATACTTTATGTAATAAAATACGTTATATTTTTTATCCCGAGAATCCTGTGGAAATTTTCTCAGGAACAGTTTGTAGTTGTTCGGGTGCAAAGAATTAGCTTTGACAGAATTGTGACTGTTTTGATGAGAATGAGATGATGAGAGATCTGTACTAATATATAAAGCTGACGAGTTTGTTTGTTTGTTTGTTTGCTTGAACGCGTTAATCTCAGGAACTACTGATCTGGTTTGAAATATTCTTCCAGTATTAGATAGCCCATTCATCGAGGAAGACTATATATCATTACGCTAAGACCAATAGGAATGGAACACCAATTAAGAATGTTTCAAAATCGGGGATTTTTTACTTACTTTTTTTTAACTTTTCCACGCGGACGAAGTCGAGGGCAGAAGCTATATACCATAAAGCATAAAACAAGTTCTTCCAAAAGTATGCATATAAAATAAACAAGACTTCCAACTCCACCAAAACAAAACCAAATTGAATGAGAAGCCGGCTATAACTGTGTTTTAAATGCCTTTATTCTCCGTTATTATAACCCGAAAGGAACCGATTAATAGGAAGGTCTAACTGCGCTTAACTTCTACCGTATTCTAAGCATCAGCTAATCTTATAAAGCTATCGGTACATCTCGTAAACTTCCTTCTAATATATTCCGAACGCAGTCTTAGTTCTGTACTCGCCAATAAAGTAATTACAAGGTATCATAAACTACGGACAAAGCCCCTGTTGTCAATATAGGGTTGTTTTTGCTAGATTTGACTTTAGTATCTAATCTAGTATCTAGTAATAATCTTTCTATATTCTTCTAAATATCTCACATTTATATATTAGTATAATAACGGACCATAGACTTCCCACTGCTGGGTTCGGCCTGAAGGGACGGACAGTATACCCGCCAGGTTTGTCCGAGGCGGCTTGGCAGGTTTGACACATCGGCTATCTCGATGTGCAGGTTTCATCACGTTGTTTTCCTAAACCGCTGTTAGCACGAGCTAATTGTAACAATATGCACAGTAGGTCAAACAAACTGCGTAACTGGTGCATACTTTTCGGCCAGGATTGGAACTCGCGCCCTTTGAATTTGGGACGCGTGCGCTAACTTTGCTTATCACGCCTTTTTTTCTCACATTTACCGAAATATAAATTAATTCTAGATTTATATAATGAAACACAAAAGTAGAATGTTCTCCGATGTTAGCTAGTCGTAATAGTTTACCAGAACTATTTGTACATAAAATTCTTATTTCTAAGATTATTCTTCATCCATCATAAAATTACCTCTTTGTAAGAACAGCATGAAGTCTCAAAAGGTTATAGATATAATTTATGGTTATCTCCCACGTGGCTGTGGGCGTACTGTTATAACCATCCGTTGAAAGGAAATAACAAAAACATAAAGAAACATGATCATTGGATCATATTTCCATCCTGTTTTGCTCGGCAGATCCCACCAACGGTTTTAACCGACAGGCAGTTCATTTCCATCCTCCGTACTGATCGGACCTCTATTTCTAGAACTCAATTTCTATTCCATATTTAAATTTAATTGTAAATTCTATTCAAAAGTGTATATATATTTTTAATTCATATTAATTAATAATAATAATTATTCGGAACAAGTTTTTTTTTAAAACGCTCTCCGGAGCTTCCTATATAACAGTACGTACGTACGCGTATCCTTCGAATTCATGTGGATAAGGAAATTATCCAATTTTCCAGGATAAGAATATTCATTTCTCGGAACTCGGAAACAAAAAAAAATTAAAACTATGCGAGCCTTGTCCGATCTATTTATACAGCCGGTGTAAAATTGCGACAAACAATTATAATTAAAAAATGTCAACAATTTTGAGACATTATACTTAAAATTTACTTTTCTCTAAATTATTATTTAATTTACATAAATTTGAACTAATAAATATTCACTATAATCAATGACAAAAACTACTGACCGGTAGAATACCATAGAAAAAGAAATTTACTTGACGTATCATATGTTACATATTAAATGAGTTCGTCAGATTTGAATATGGATTTATCGCTTTATTTCATTCAAGAATTTGTTGGTTTAACTTATCGGGTTTTTATTTACTTTCCTCATATTCAAAATGAAAATCAGAGTGTTTACCTCGGGTAAAAAACGTATTTAGACCATCTCGTGCTTAAATAAGTTGCTTTTATCCCTTGTGTAACTACTAAATCAAGTATCATCCAAACAACGTTGCTTAAACAAAGTAACCACTTTCCATTAGGTGGACCGTCTGCCTGTTTTTCAGCTTCGCAGTGAAAGAAAGGTAGTTTAGGGTGCGATGGGGTTGTCGTATCTGTAAACACAACCCCCCCTTTCCGAATTAAAATAAAAAAACCCGACAGAAGTGATAACTTAAACTAATCTAAGTTGAACTATTTAATATTGAAATTAACTTAAGAAAAGCTTAGGTTATTACTTAAATTTTATGTATATAGCCCGTAGGTTAGAGTGAGAGAGGAGGAGCCTTCCTACCGCTGCCGTATGCGTGAGAGAAAAGGAAGCCAGACAGACTGGCGCCGTAACGCGTAACGTAACGAAGCGGTTTACCCTCCCATAAGAAGTTATCACTTCGAAATCTAAGAAAAGAATGTAGTCGATAGGTCCCCGTACACGAACTTTGGGTGGACGCGAAAATCGAGAAGTGCCTCTGAAACTTAATCCCTTCAAACAAGAGAATAATCGTTCTCATTTAAATGTAAATTCGTTCACGACAGCGGTTTTGCATGGAGTCAGAGTTTTCCATTGGTTCGCGCTTAAAATATTATGCGGAAATTTGATGCGAACTGACGACTTCTTGCTCGCACACTCTGTTGTATATCAAGTGGTGAAAGCCTATTTGCATTAAGTAACACTTGGAAAATATTTTGGGAGAAGAGTTTAGAGTTTTAAATGATCCAAAAAAAACATTATTATTGAAGTGAAACTTCTTTAGGATCGTTGTGATTTGAAACTCGATGAAAGGAAAAAGCGACACTAACTTGAGATAAACACATATATCTATAGGTCTAAGCCTGCGAGAACAAGAATGAGATAGAATACATTATTTTTAATAACTTAAGCACTTACTCATACAGACAGAATTGGAAATGTTTTGAAGTTTTTCGTTAATACTTCAAATTTCCTGTGTTAAAGCCTAAATATATTAGAACTATATAATATTGTTCCATGCCGTCAAAGATAAGTGCACAGCTGCATATTGTAAGCACAGTCTATTGTCTTTCCGGACGGATTAAGGAATTCTTTTTGTGTTTTGAATTTGTAATTAAGAAAAACATGCTATTGTTTTTCTACTTATTTTATAACCATCATTAGCGTCGAACTAATCCTTATTGTTATTGTTTTCGACGTTGTGGTCGTTCGCAGGTGTGCAAATTACTATTTCTCAGAAACTCAGTGTGCGCGGCCAATTTCTTTGTATTGTGTAGTTAGTATAAGACGATGCCCGAATGGAGGGGCGAGCAGTCAAGTGACGACTACGAGATGAGTAAGACGTTTGTAGTACTCTCGATTAGCGATATAGACGACGAACTTTACGCGTGTCGAATTGCATTGAATCGTGCAGTGTGAATTGGTTGCATCCAGTTTTATTTGTATTTGTTTTATACGTGTTTGTACAGTGCTAATAAATTCTATAGTAGTTCCAACGGCATTTTTAATTCGAGTCCTGTAGCTCGTAACAATATGTTAAATATTACGTAACGAAATTTAGTATCCCTTCCACCCCTTGTCACACTTTGTTCCACTTCTACTGCATGTGAACTGCACACACACACACATTTTTTTTATTATATGACGACTCATCGACTCTGTGATCAGAAGGTTTGTGCCTTCCCCGCACAACGGATTAGTATGGCAATTCAATGAGGAAACGTAGTCGTAGCTAAGCTTTTGGGCACTTGATCCATAGAAAACGGTGACTTAAGAGAAAGAGAGAGAGAAATAGAGATAACACTTTATTATATATCATTATAGAAAACACAGAAACACGTATAGTCTAAAAGTATTCTAAATGTGCACAATGGGCAGTCTTATTGCTAAGAAGCGATCTCTTCCAGACAACCCTTCTGCTGTCTGCTGTACTCCAGCCTTAAAAAAAACCTGTGGCAGGAATGAAACCAATTCAATTAAAGCTAAGCTTAGTATTCTACTTATAGTTGTGAGGTATTATAGGTAGAATACAATATAATTAAGTTTTCTTTTATTATATTACTTTATAATGTCTTAATTAATCAAACTTGTTATTATTCATTTTAGAAATAAATTATAATATATTAAAGGCTTATAGAAATTGGACTACTGGCACGCGTCACAAGTTTGTATAGGCGCTCTTCAACAAGGGTTCCTTCGATTTTTGTGGGATCCACTCATCTGGTCCTGACTTGGTGACAATATGACCGCCTCAGGAGTATACTCTTTGAATTAAAAAAAATGAGAATCGGTTCATGATTGCCGGAGAAATTTCGTAAGAAATACAATAAAAATATAGTCAAATTAAGAACCTCCTCAGTTCCTCCTTTTCATAAATATGTTTGTATATATTTAATTTATAAAGTAGTTTAAGTATTTCTACTTAACTTACAAAATAGTTTAAGTATATATTTAAGTTATTTAGTATCTAATGCTCTGCACCACCTACATCGCCAAATTACTTTTAAATATTCTTTAAATTAGATTGCCTGAAAGAGATTTCTTTGAGCGATAAAGCCGCCTTTTGTTTATACCATGACAATCGAAGTCAAAGTAATTTATTTTGTGTATACAGGTTTAAATATGATGTCCATAATTATAACAATTTAGGTATCACTGTATCCTGCCACATATGTAGCTTGCAAAATAATTGAATTTAAAACTACTAATGTCTAGATACAAATTAATATACAATTTAGAATAATAATGATTAATAATAATTAGGATTTCTCATGTCACAAAATCAGACTCCTGTATCAGTATTTGGGTAAGAAAGAGTCAGAAAGTTACTCATGTATTGTGTAATATGCTTTATTTATTAACAATTGTCGTAATTTTATTTTAAAGCTTTTGATGTTGAGTACCTTATTTTTAGCGGTAGTTTATTGTAAATTTTAGTCGCCGTACAGAATAAGCTGTTTTGAAATAAAGTGGTTTTCGAAGGAAGTGGAAGCAGGTGTGTGCTGTTGTGGCGCTTACTGTTGCATTTAGTGTATAAATGTAAGTTATTTTTAACAAACAAAGCAACTTCATAAATGTATAATGATGGAAATGTCAGTAGTTGTAGGCATCTAAAAAGTGGTTTACAAGAATTTGTTTTCATTATATGACATGTAACACGTATACAGCGTTTTTGCGCTATAAACACAAGTTCTTTACCTGTGCTATTGTCCCAAAATATAAGACCGTATCGTAACAAAGAAACAACATAGCCATAACAACACAATACTGTAATCGTACATTTTTTTGTAATTGTTTATTTGGTGAGCAATAAAGTATTGTCTATTAATCTCCTCTACTCCTCCGTTTCGAAGTCGGTTAAAAATTATCACTAAAATTATAACAATGCATATTTTGGTAGCTACGTACAGAATTTATATGAAGGAAATTCCGAAAGTGTCACTTTGATACCACCCACGTCTCCGTGTTATCACACGATAATGCCTTTATTAATATTTATTACGTACCTACCTACCATAAAGCAAAAGCTTCAACACAAGTTAAACAGCAAGTATTTTGATAAAATTGTGTGTTTCTTTGATTCTGCTTTTTTATTTATTAAATGTTTCAAGTTAAGAATCAAAAAAGATTAACTGATATTTTAAAAATTGATTTACGCAAAATGTGATAATTTTGACACAGTTTTAGTTTTACTGCTAAACGAAATCTTATTCTATACTCGCTGATGCCCGCGACTTCGACCGCGTGGTGCGGTTTTTTAACTATCCCACGGGAACTCTTTAATTTTTCGGGATCAAAAGTATCCTATATTTTGACCAGGGATATAAGCTACCACTATACAAAATTTCATTTAAATCGGTCTCGTAGTTTCGGAGATTAGCCAGTACAAACAGAGAAACAAAGAATTTGAAAAAACTCTAAATTAGTTCTATTTCACTTCTTACATCCCCCTGACTCGGTTTTTAGCATTTTTCTCATTGTACAGAAATTTGACCTCTACAATTTTATTATATGTATATATGTATAGATATCAAAAAACATTGCTAAAAATTGTCAAGACCGGTAGAAAAGACAAACTGAAAAAAAATCATCAACAACAACACTTCTGCTGGGACTTGGTGGAGGCAGCATTGCTATTCCGTTTAAGACCACCCTCGAGGAGCCGGACAGGTCGGGGAACCAACGCGGTGCAAATCATATGGGCACTAAATATCGGTGCGTAGGCGCCATGATCGAGTGTCACATGTGTCTGTATAGGCGTATTGTAATCAATATTAGCGCCTATAGTTTTATAAATACTTGATGGAACTCGGTACAGAATTTCTCCGCATCAGTACTCATTATTTTAATGATGTGGGCGTATCGTGATGATTGAAATAAAATCGTAACTCAACTTCATACAAATTGTAATGTGACAAATTCTATAAGGAACTTCATATCATCATTCGTGTCACCTCGCGGTCCATTGGTCGACTACGCTACCACGTCGTAGACTCAAGCACTACCAGCGCGGCGCTGGCGTTCAAGTTATTTGACAGCTAACAATAGAATCCGGTCTTCAATAGATAATGTACCTTTTGACTACCAGTTACTCGATTTCCGATATTCGTTCTCTTGATAATAAATGCCTCAAAACTGATATCTGTGTATTTGACTTATTCCGTCATTTAGTTTTATTTATAAAAACTACCTCGCTGCCGTTATATTTATAACTAGGATATGCCCGCGACTTCATAACATCAAACCGCTCCCGAAAAATTTCCCGCGATAAAAATGGACGCTTTTATTACATAAAATTTGCTACCGATCAGTGAAAAAAATTACATTGGAATTCGTTTTTTAATCTGGCCATTTTAAATCATTCCCAGAAAAATTCTCGCGAGATTCCCATAAAAAATAGCGCAGATTTTAGGTCTAAGAATTTGCTGTCGATCAGCGAAATCCACGTCGTAATCGGCCCAGTAGTTTTCACGTGAATCCCGAACAAACTGATAAACAGACAAGAAATAAAAAAAAAATTGCATCGTATTCTCCAACGTTTATATAGTCTATTCCAGTTATTTCTTTTTTAATAGCTTCAATGTACAGACACAACATTATTAGAATTATATAATTATCTTATTATATTATTAATAATTAATTATTGGAATTATCGATGAATGTTGCATAATTTTCAAAACTTAACAGATTACGCATGGTACATGTGTAGGTATCACCTTGTCTAGGTCCCTGCGCTCAGATATAACGCATCCCTTGCAACTCTCCGACTCAAGAAGACACTTTCTTTTGATAACGCAGGGAGAATACCTTTCGTACCATACTGAGTCCCTCTAATTATGGGGGGTGGGACCGACCCGCGGCGAGGAGCGTCACGCAGCGTGTGCGAAGACTCTGGTACACGCTTCCCCAACTATTCCGGTTATTGCCGCACTATTTACCAAATGAAGGTACGCACCGGTCCAGCCGGGCATGAAATCAGTACGCTCGCGCCGGTGTGTACACGCAATATCAAAATTGCCTATGATAAACGCTCAATAGTCTACAGCCAACCGCTAATATTCGAAAATCCACTACGGAACGAAACACGAACGATTGTACGCGCAACAAAAATTATTGTAAAATCGAATAATATTAAAATATACACATTTCTTGAGCAAAAGGTGCTTCATTGAAGACTTCCTACGCCACACCGCTAAACCTGAACCTGCGTCCCATACTCGCGCTTGTGTGGAAGAACATGAGGTCAAGAGCAAGACTAAAAGACTACTCCCATGATCAACCGCGCAACAAACTTTGGTCACCCCGGGGAGCAGTGCGAACAACTTCACAAACAGAGGGTAGACTCCGGAGACTAATCTGACGACGGCGCCCGGGATTCGTATGCGCAGCTCTCTCTCTCTCTCGGCGACTTCCCTGCTCGACATTACTACCTTGCAAAAGGAAGAATTCACCGACCAATGCTCGTCGCTGTAGAGCATGCCCTCTACCAGTCCCTCCAACGAATCGATCGGACCTACGATAGCCTCGAGCTCGAACCTCTGAGGTTGCCATGCAGCTCATTCGACCAGCGTATGAAGACTGACGACGTCCCTAAACACCACCATGAAGCTTGTCCCAAATGCGTTAGTTATTTTTTCTTTTTACCTAGGGATTTATTTTTATTGATTTATTTCTTAAGCCGCTACCAAAAATTTTCCTATTATTAAAGACAGTGTAACTTACTACGCCATTATCAAACAATTTACATTTATCACCATTTTATCATTGAAGAGAACTGATTTTTTTATTGATATTTAATGATAAAACTTACGATCCATCAGTATTATTGTTTACCAATATTTAATCTGTTATTTGATATTTAAACTAATTTTTGCAACGTGTCCACGTAACCCTTTATGACGCTAGTAAAGAATGGTTTATATGATGTAATAAAAAAAAAATCATAATCCTCAAATTGTGGAGTGGCGCCTCCTTGAATCCTTCTTACTTTCGGCAAGCTGTATCACTTCTTTGTACGATACGACATGTATTTTTCCTTTATTTGATTGATAAAGGCCCTCCCGAGTCTTCCCTTCGCTCTTCTACCTTCCAATTTGCCTTCTATTATCTTACAAAGAAGGGTGTTGTGTGGTAGTAAATCCCCAAACATTATTATATTATAAACATAATTATATGTCTTTGAAGACCGTGGGTCATAAAATGACCTGGACTTTTGGAGGACTTGCGTAGGGCCATAGGAATTCCAACGCGTAGAGGCTCCTTGACAAATACTGTGTAGTATTCGGGCTAATACAGAACACCAAATCGAGAAAGAAAATAACACGTATTACCCAAAAACGTATATATTTCAATAACAAATTATTCATAGTTTAAACTACGTTTTAACTAGAGGGTATTCGGCCGAATACCGAATGGTCCAAAAAGTGGCAGAATACCGAGAGAAGCATATTCGTGGAATCCCTAGTCTCTTTTATGTACACTTTTGTCCTACACTTGTTTCATCATTCTCTTTTCATCCATTTTCTCCACGTGTCCAAACTACCTTAACATTTCTTTCTCTTGTTATATTACATCTTCTTTTGATCCTCAACGTTCTCTTATCACACTGTTCCCTATTGTACCAACTTAACCTCATATATATATATATATATATATATATATATATATATATATATATATATATATATATATATATATATATATATACTTCTCAAAGCTCTCATTTTAACTGCGTTTATTCAACTTTCAATCTTCTTCTAACACACTCAACTTCCAAAATGATCTCAATCTCACAGAATCAAACGTTCAGTTTAATACAAGCCTAAGCGTTATTATACGCGTGTAAGCAAATTCAAATTCAAAGTTTTTATTCAAAATAAGTTCCATTGGAGAACACTTTTTGAAGGTCACATATATAAGTCAAAATTTAATTTTTCTTCCTATTCTATGTACACCGCTTCGCAACGTGTTATTGCTGTTAAAGAGAAGAAGCGGCAAGAAACTCCCCAGCAACACGTCTAGCTAAATATTGTTTCTCTTTAAGTTTCTTATTCTATTTATATCTCAAGTTGTCTTTTTTTAATAAATTTTATACAGAAGTATGTTACAGAATTACTTTTTGAAGAATTAATGGAGTTGTAGCAAACAGTGCATACTCAATAAGACCCAGACACAATAAAAGGAAAGAAAATTATTATTAAAGTTATAATAATGACATGACGTACATATTATGCTGCAATATATCTCCATAAATCCCTTACAAGCTTGGCAAGATAACGTTATACAAAATATAGTATGAGATGTTAGAGCGAGCTGCTATGTAAATAATTTTTTGTCATTTAAGTATTCTTCAATAGTGTAGTATCCCTTTTTTAGCAAGATACCTTTTGTTTTGGTTTTGAATTTAGTGAAAGGCAGATCTAACATTTCACTCGGAATCTTATTGAAGAAGCGTATACCAACCCCCAAGAAAGAGGACAGTATTTTTTGTAATCTAAAAGATGGCAATATAAGTCTATTACAATGCCTGGTGTTGAAATTGTGAACATCCTTATACTGCTTGTAGGCACTCAAATGATTACGAATATAAGATGTTCTGTTAATTAATTACACAATACAAATTTGATTACCTAAAAATGAATCAATCATCTAACAATTTAAATTTATTTGCTGATAAAAAGTTTTTAGGGTTTCGTGGCCATTTTACCAAAATACGGAGCTTTTGTTTCCGTCATGCGTCATGCCGGACTGTCTTTGTATATGACAGTTTTTTTTCAGTAACACTACTGACCTCTTTATCAATAACAGTTACACGAGGGGCGCGTTCCTATAGTATCTCACAACGCCCAAAATGCTCCGTCTGCTGTTCCACGTGGTGAACACGGTCGTTATGATCGTGGCGAAAACGTCACTAATCACGTCATGATTTTCAATCACACAGCGCTCACAACGACCCATATCAAGAGGTTGGTCGAAGTGGGCGTTGACCACAGGGCATTAATTCTCTCTATCGATTGACATTGAAAAAGGCGCGATTTTCAAATCAACCAATGAAATTTATGTATTTCGTCGTTAATGACATCAACGCTCCGTAATGCGTTCCACTAGAGTTTATGACTGTAATGCCTGCAAGCATATGGAACGGGAAAAATCGCGGTCGTGAACATGGTCGTTATGAGTCTCTTATAGAATGTAAGCGAGGTTTATACTGTCAAAAATGTTATTTATAACCGCATTCAGAATACGCTTATGAATAATAATTTGTTTAAATATTTTTAACGAGCCTCTAAATCTCACATAACTGTTCTATATGGAGTTACATAATCATGTAGTAAAAGAGCGAAACAAGTAGAAGTTAAGGGTTTCGCCATACATGTAACTGAAGGTTGAAACTTTTTCTTCTATGTGCATTGGCATATTATCGTATCGAATTATCGTTGGTCAAATCTTAAAAAACTTACCTATGATTTTTAATGAACTAAATTAACTTTATAAACTAACACAATATTTTTTTAAATTACTTATATTTAAATTAGATGGGAAGGGGGTATTATTTCGTAATGTCTTAAAAATTGTGACCCCAGGTTTCATTGTTGCATTAAAAAATGCAAGCTTTTGAACAACATTGAGGTTGCAGCGTTTTAAAAATAGTTTCGTTTAAACTATTTTCCACTACAAAAGAGCCTAAAAATTAATAACCTAGGCACAGAAAGGAAAAACAACACACATGGCACTAGTTAAGATATATATAGGTAAAATTAGAAAAAAATATATTATATAGTTATTCCTAAGGTACACCACAACATAAAAATCACTAAATTAATGTCACACACAGTAACAAAAATGAACAATAAGCGTGTATGAACTCGTAACAACTTTCATAGAAATTAAGTTGTAAAAAAGGGTACGGAACTCGAGTCCGTAGAGTCGTTAAAAAAAACTATTTTCCACTGTTGAATAATATTTTAAATACGGTGTAGTTTGAATTCAGTGTTTTTTATGATTCCGTGACCAAATAATGCAAACGCCAAACTATTCTCTTCCTCAGAATCCTTCATAATTCGTCGACTGGCAGCCTCTTGTTTGATTTATATATATTTCAGTTTTTCGTTCAACACGAAATAATCCACATATTAAAAAGTTGTCACAGAATTCTACTAACCTTATTCATATTATAATCTCCGTTAGCCATTCTATACACGATATTGATCACAGTTTAACATCAAGTTAACATACACACGCGCGCGAGTTCGCAACGTCATGCGGGAACGAAGCGCCGACGCGACAAAACTGCTACTGGACGTGGCTGAAATCGCAATTTATCGCGCGTTGATGTTATCAATGGCGATAATAACGAAATTGATTATTGTTTTTTGTATAGAAAGATGGCTTAAACATTAGTAATGAGACTATGAAGTTTTATAACATTTCTGTTAATATATTTTTATGTTTGCAGGTAAACGAATTGATAAATGGTCCAGCTAATGGTTAGTAATTATCACTGCTTATAGACACCCGCAAAACCAATGGTTCTAGACGTAAAAAATCTGTATACGCTTTTTTTGAAGAGCCCCATATAATAGACCACTGGGACCGCGGCAAGAAGTTATAGCGCGACTTGCAATCGTATAGCGTAGTGTAGAGGAAGAGTAGATGAACTCTAAATTATATTTTGATTAAAAACTAGGTCAAGCCCGCGACTTCGTCCACGCTTGCCTTGAAATTCCCGCGGATTTCCCGGGACACAAAGTACCATAGCATTTAAAAAAGAATGTAAGCTATCGTTTTAGTGAAAAATGTGCTGGCATAAGCTAATTTTTATGCACCCTAACAGTTACAAACCGCTCCCGGAAAAATTCCCGCGGGATTCCCAAAATATCACACATTTTATTACATAAAAATTGTTATCTATTAGTGAAAAAATCCATTGGAATTCGATTTTTTTAATCTGCCCATTTTAAATAATTCCCAATAACATCCTGGGGGATTCCCAGGATAAAAAGTAGCGTAGATTTGAAGTCTAAAAATTTGCTGCCGATCAGCGAAATCGGTCCAGTAGTTTTTACGTGAATCCCGAACAAACAGAAATCTAAAAAAATTGCATCGTGGTTTCCGTCGTTTCTATAGTCTATTCCAGTTGTTTTTTTTAAATAGCTTTAATGTACAGACACGGCATTTTTAGTATTATATAGTATTATAGATTACAAATAATGTAATATAAAAGTTCTGATGTGTGGACCCATTAAAGGAGTGCACATTATTTACAATTCAAATGTGGTCGATATACTAATAATTTAATTAAATAATGTCCATATTATGTATAGTTGCAATTAGAATGTCAGATACAAATGTGTTATATGTTAATGAATAAATAACATTATCAAAACTAATAAAGTACAGCAAAGAAAATACAAAAAAAATCAATTAAAAATAAATATATAACAAAGTACAAATGGAAACATGAACGGCCTATATTGTATATAGATAGATTATTTTTTGTCATAAAGGGTACCTTTATGAGATAAAGGTGCTCTTACACGAACAGTAAAAATTGATCAATCCAGAGTCAATACTTGTCAACTATGATGTCATGACTACATCGAGCAATTCAAGGCGATAGCAATATGCAGCAAGCTGTTGCTGAAATAAGGCCACATAATAATACCAAGCAATACGGAGCAACTTAAAAACTAAACTAGGCCTGCCCGCCGACCTGTTCCTCTCTCGAAAACGGGACGTAGTTTTACACTTCCAAACGAGATAGAAAGAAAATTGCATAAAAAATTCCAAACCGATTGTATATTCGACAACTTATATGGCGACGTTGAGAAATGTGGAATACATGGAGCAATTAGAAGCAATATTCCCGAAACAATTACCGCATTTTATTGCAATTGTTCCACTTATTTGCTTCAGATTGATCCATTACTCTTGTCAAGCAGTAATTGCTTAAAAAATTGCCCATGTAAGAGCACCTGAAATCTTCCGTTTTGGCCTACATGTCCACGAAACCCAAAAACGTATCACAGTACTCAATCAGATAATCAACATTGCTATACAATTTTAAACATTCAATAAACAATTATTTTTTTTAATCGTCAGACAAACACACATTTTGTATCACTTTTTTTTTAGCCAGGAGAAATCCCTTTGAGGACTAAGCCCCGACAGGCACAGAAGCCTGGGGGGATAATTCGCGACCCGTGAGTGGGATTCGCCGGATCAGAGATGGCACTGGCATGTCCAGTCAGAACTGGTGCCATGGTACTGTCACACCCCAGTTAGGGATACCCACTAAAACCCGGTGTTCCACCCTGCGCCTGATGCCAGGGCTGGGGACTTCTTTTGTCCCCCGGCATCATCTAGGTCTAGTCCGGGCGTAGGGCGGTTTGTAACGCCCCCCATGGGAGGAGAGGTGAGCGTGCGGAACACTCGCGCTCTCATCTCGACGGCATGTCCAGGTGAGTGAAAAACCCTATACACATTGTATATCCCCAAGCTAAGCAATTCACTCTGGGGCTGATCCCAGACACCCAGACCATAGTAAAAAACAGAAATTTCGTTTCCGAAATTTACCATGCTAGGAATCGGACCCGGAGCCTCTGCATTTCAGCGAGTTCGGTCGGCTAAGACTTAACCCGCTCGACCACAGAGGCCGTCAAATATATATCGAGTAAAAATTTCGACTATCCGATATATCAAAGGATAAATTATTTTTGATAAAAGAAATACGATACGCGTTTTTGTAATGAATCATTATAACAACGGTATCTTATCAGTACCACACAAATCCCAAATGGATATATTTTCACACTAATTGGCTGAAACATACAACAATTATTACATTTTTATCAACGAGAACATGCATTCTCTGTCAAGGAAATGCCTCATGTATACTTTCATAATAAGTACTGTAATGTTACTAGAAATAATAATTAATAAGAATATCATTAGAGGTACACATGGCTTCGTTAGTCTTTCCTAGATAAATAATTAAATAGAGGTATATTTTATCCCGGAAAAGTGAATAAGAGATAAGTAGATATATTTCAAGCTAAGTAATATGTAGATAATTTTATAACATAGGTCTACAAAAAAAATGTGTGGGTGTAATTTTATAGCGTATTTTTTCCTGCTGAATATGAATCTGAAATCAAAATTGGGGGTTAATGAGCAAATAATGGAGGAAAACCCAAAACAAACTTAGCTTATTCCGACACAGTTTTCACTAAAACGATAGATAACATTCTTTTTTAAATGCTGCAGTACTTTGTGTTCCAGGAATCCTGCGGGAATTTCAAGTCAAGCGTGGACGAAGTCGCGGGAATAACCTAGTTCATAATAAAGATAATATACTTAAATTAAAGACGACGGCAAGCGACCAGACGGCATATCGTTGGTACCTTGGAAGGTGGACGCCCATTAGTTTGGCACGCCATGTGTGTCGATACTCTAGCGGCTTCCCATCTTCCAAACACAGCCGTCACTGCCGGAGGAGTTGCTACACACAATGAAATCCTGAAACGCCACAAATATGCATCCATCGGTGATGGGTACGTATTTGTGGCTTTCGGGGTTGAGAGTTTGGGGCTATGGGGATGTCAGACTTATCAACTTTGTCGAGACCTTTCAAGGCAATTGAAAGTAGTCTCGCTTGACCAAAGGGCTGGCCTATATTTAGGCCAACGGATTAGTGTTGCCACACAACGTGGGAATGCAGCCAGCATTTTGGGAACTCTCCCTACTGACAGCGATCTGGCATACACTTTTTACTTGTAAATATGTTTATAAAAGTATTTAATTTTTAACTTTTTTTACAGTGTGTGCGGATTCCGCAAGTAAAAAGAATCTGGGTATTCCGTACACACAAAATCGCTGAAGCTAATAGTATTGTTACAACTCAGAACTTGACAAACATAAAATCCACCTGCATATCTGAAACAAAGCACATTTATTACCCGTAGGCATTTGAACTAATAACATTGAAATTCTTTATGGTCGTCTTCTTTTGTTAACTCGTTGGCATACGGCCTATTGTTGTATTGTAATCATTAGCCAGGTGTTGTGAATTTAAAGTACAAGCTGATTCTAGGAAATTCAGTCCTCGCGGCCGGGCGGACATATTGCATCTGTGCAGTATAAAGCAATGGTCCGATTAAGGGAGGAGTTAATCGAGCGAGAGCCACCAGCGAAGCGAGACGTGTGTACTACAATCGGGAATCTAATAGTGACGGACTTTGCGCGTTTTATTGAATTACGACCTTCTGTATTACGTTTGGGCTTGTTGTTTTCGATTATATTTGTACCTGTGTTATACGTGTTTGTATAGTTCTAATAAACTCTAACGGCATTTTGATTCGAGTCTCGCAACTCGTAACAGTATAATTTTGTTGTCTTCTGTTGTTGTTTGTTTGTCTCATAATAAAAATAAATACATTAATTAGATACACTCACCCAGACCCTCGTCAACTAAGAATTGACGTAGACATCAAACATGCACGGAAATTGAAACCCCCCTTAACCAATCATTCAAACAATGACGATCACTTTTCAGGGTGGCCGACATTTAGTTTGTTTCAATAACTCACTGCAATTGCCATAAATCTCATTATTTCTTACATGTGCCTTTTTAACACCACAAACGAATCTGACAACAAAATGGCGACGCCTTCCATGTCCCAAGGCAATAGTGGGGGGGACAGAGATAGATATACATACATACATACATACAAAAATAGAAGGAATATGTATGTATCAAGAATGTGTATTGCGGTTTGAACAAGAGATGGAGGTACCATAACTTGAAAAGCATAGGTCAACATTAAATAATAAATATATAGTGTAGTTTAATCTTTAAGATAGCTTAGTTTAATCCTTATTAATATACTTAAAATATAGGTAGTTACAAATAAAGCAATTGCCAACCGACTGTTAAAAGCATAACAGAAAAAACATGTAATAAAGCTAAATGATGATAATAATTAACTTCAATCTAACTATGTCTAGTCATTTAAATTTCATACTTATCATCATTATCTATCTAATTAATTATAGAAAATCAATCAATGTTCAGCTATCTTTTTGAAATGTGACTGAACTTCAGATAATGATACAATTAACTACGCACTTACCAACCAGCGTAAATGTACGTGTACCACGCGATCTATTGATCAGCGGCCTCTGGGGTTGAGCGGGCTAAGCCTTTGACAGAGCAACGCAGAGACTCCGGATTCGATTCCTGGTATGGTAACTTACAGAAACAATTTTTTCTCTTATTTATTGTGGTCTGCGTGTCTGGGGTCAGCCCTAGAGTAGTCCGTTGTATATTACCCATAACATAAGCATATCTTGCTTAATTTGGGGAAAGTACAATATGTGTGTTTTGACATTCCTTTATAGAAGTTGATCCTTATAAGCTACTCTATCTACTGGTGTAATAAAACAGAATGTTATTTTTGATTCGATTCTTGACTAGGTTAATTGATTTTTCAAAAATCTAATGATACCACTTTTGTTTCATCAAAATCGGCCTCGAGACTCCATTTAGTATTTTTTGCTATTTCCTGTAGTTTAGGATCTGGCCCTGAAGACCCACTTGAAAATTCACTTTCATAGTTTATTTCAGCGATATATTTTTAGTTTGTTATATATTCGATTACTCTTTATATATACCGAATAATGTCGGTTGATTAGGAATAAAAAACATAGAATAGTTTTCACGGGATATTAGTTCAAGCAGGTAAAGTCGTTTGGAGAACTCAAGTTTTTGATGAATTAAACATTAAAATAAATAGGATTTGACTTTAAAATATACAAACAGTCGTAGCAAACAAATTTCGTACACAATATCACTTTATCCAAATGGCTAATGGCAATGGATAAAAGATGTTTTCATTTGCATAACGAGAGCCCCTCGGGGTTGTTTTCTTAATTTTTCCGAGGGGACCGTTTTTGGATGATGGCTTGATTCCTCTTCTATAGCCCTGCCTTCAAGATAAACGCAACAATTGCCCTTTCATTTAACTTACAATGAATATACTTGTTCTTTCAATTTTATTGGGCTTTGTTGTAGTAACAAGTATTTTTAATACTGGGACGTTGCTACGTTATCATCCTCGTTTTCGACGTATTCAGAGGTATAATAATTTTGAATATTTTCTAATATTTTACTGCTTTCTTTCTTTTATTTATTTCTTTCTTTCTTTTCTTTCTGATCTTTATTGATCACATTACTATAGCAACAACATTGATGAGTCTTTTCTTTTGGGTCTGTGATTTTTAAATTCATAAGAATAATTTATTAACAACTTTTATATATACAATGTTTAATTGCATTATAATTTTTAGAATTTGCTACTAATCAAATTTGAGCATAAGTCGTGGTAGCGCAATGGCTAGCGCACGCGTCCCAAACTCAAAGGGCGCGGGTTCGATCTGGCTGGAATCGATGCACCACTTAGGTAGTTTTCTGACCTAACGTGCCTACTGTTACAATTACCACGTGCTAACAATGGTGAAGGAAAACATCGTGATGCAACCTGCACATCGAGATAACCGGTGTGTCAAACCTGCCAAGCATCCTTGGACAAGCGTGGCGGGTATACTGTCCGTTCCCCCTATAATGGGAGGCCCGAGCCCAGCAGTGGGAAATTTATGGGCTATTATATAATGTATGTCTTTGAAGACCACGGGCCATTAAAATGGCCCGGACTTTTGGAGGGCTTGCGTGGGGCCATGGGAAGGCCAACACGTAGAGGCACTTTGACAAATTTAATGTAAATGTGGCGTGACACTGACCAGCGATTATCCCTGTCTACGCCATATAGTAATGCACCCATGGACAAGCCCCGGCCAGTGTAGGACTATTGTGGGAAATGAGGACAAAAAGTACCGGGCTATTGGGGTGA
The DNA here is from genome assembly GCA_039645545.1 of Dendrolimus houi. Lineage (NCBI taxonomy): Eukaryota > Metazoa > Arthropoda > Insecta > Lepidoptera > Lasiocampidae > Dendrolimus > Dendrolimus houi. The sequence goes on from CM077120.1 coordinate 21,074,835, forward strand.
ACTGCTGGTTGTATCAGGGATCTAGGAATATGCGACTATGGCGTCTGCCCGTCACGATGTTCAGGGAACGTGGAAAAATGGGCAGAGGTGACTCGCCACTCCCTGTATGGGCCCCAAAAAATGCAATAGAAGACAGGGGCAACATGGGTGTGCTAAGGGGTTTAGAGAAGTGGGCTGCAGGTTCACCGAAGCTACTTCTGACGTTATGCCATTTATCACTTCCACCAGGGATGGAACTGTAATACTTGGAGTTTTAGTCTTAGCTCTAGAAATCTCTACTCCTTGCTGGCTGACTAAGGCAAGCACGGAGGTGGGTGCCTTATTAATTATAATATATATATTTAGGTTGGGGAAGAAGTTTCTTCGCATTTTATATAAAAATTCAAAAGGTTTTTTTATAAAGTTTATTTACATTTGACTGAAGTATGTAGGTGCCATTTTGTTGGATAGCTTTTTGCCATCTTGTAGGTAGGGACGTGATCCCATTGCTATAAACATTTTGGGTCTTCTGATCAAAAAACTGCGACAAGTGGTTTTGGCAGTCCTCTCGTGATTTTAACCTGACACTGCCTAAGGAATTCTGCAGAAACCGAAACAGGTGAAAATCTGAAGGTGCAAGGTCAGGACTGTACGGCAGATGCATTAACACCTCCCAGTCAAACTCTCTTAATTTTTGCTGAGTGACTAAAGATGTGTGAGGTCTAGCGTTATCATGGTGAAAAACCACACCCCTTCTGTTGACTAATTCCGGCCGCTTTCTCTCAACTTTTTGCTTTAATCTCATCAGTTGTTCGCAGTACAGTTCAGAATCGATGGTCCTGCCTGGCGGTAACAGCTCATAACGAATAATGCCCTTCCAACACACAGCATCACCTTGTTGCGAGTCAACATGGGTTTCGCCACAGTCGGTGAAGCCTGACCGGCCTTTGACCACGATCTTTTTCACACGTTCTTGTCGTTCGTGATCCATTTTACATCACCAGTTATCAGCTTCTTCAAAAATGGTTCGATTTCATTACGTCGTAATAAAGAATCACAAATGAGTACACGGTTCATTAGGTTTCTTTCAGTGAGCTCATGAGACACCCAAATATCGAGCTTTATTGTGTACCCAGCTTTTTTTTAAATGCGCCAAAACCGTTTTGTGGCCAATTCTCAGTTCTCCAGCTACATCGTAACTACTAATATGCCGATCTTGCTCCACTTTTTCAAAAATGGCATCAATTTTGTCCGTAACAGGGCGACCAGAGGGACCAGAGCGACCTGCATCTTTGATATCAAAATTTCCGGATTGAAAACACTTAAACCAAATTTGCGCTACTGTCACAGATACTGCCTTAGGTCCATAAATATCACAAATTTCTTTTGCGGCTTGTGTTGCATTTTTACTTTTTTGTAGTAAAATTTTAAAATGTATCGAATTTCTTCTTTAGATTCACTCATTTTAACAATAAGAAAAACAAATGAAAATCACGCATTTTCCTAATTTGAAGTTGGATTTGTCTTCTTTAAAATTAAAACTTTTTAATGATACCAAAACCAGCCAGATACAAACGGTATAGCCAAAGAGATCTTATTAAAAGTTCATACATACTATATGCGAAAAGACTTTTCCCTAACCTATATATATATATATATATATATATATATATATATATATATATATATATATATATATATATATATATGTATAAATATATATCATAATTATTATATAAAATTTGAGCGAAGTTATAAACAAAAAAATGTTCCATAATTTCGCCGTTTAAGATGTTCGGCGTTATGAAAATAAATGTATTTAATTCAAAATGGTATCTTACTTAATGAAAGACATGAATCTACAACCACGCTTCCAAAGCAATATTTGTTAAATCAGTAGAAGAAGAAAGTTAAACAATTACCTACAAATAAACAATTCTTTTGTCAACAGGATTATTAAGAGCGGTGTATAAAATAGACGTGATTGACTTGATTTTGAGGATAAACAGCGACGTCTTCTGCGGGTGTGTAAGGAAACAGTTTATATTTGCGGTACTGTGTTGCACGTGTGTTTATAACGTACGTATTAATTAATGAACCCAATTGGAGGTGGTGGGGTATGGGGTACTAAGGGATAAGACGAAGCGATATGAAGTGGAAGAAATCAAAGTAGGATAAATTATGGTGAAATCTATTGAGACACTTTTTATAGTCCTACAGAATGTCGTAGCCTACTAGATTTTTTACGAGAGTACAAAGTACGTCATATAAGTCAAATAATATATTGTTACACTGTAACATTATATAGGAAGAAAACATCAGCTTTTATTGTCACCACTGTGTAAGACAATCCGTACATAATTCTATCCTGCAGGGTTGCCCCTTTACCCACAACTAACGAAGGACTGTCCCGATGATGAGTTCACAATAGCGTCGCCAATATTGCGTAGATCACCTCCTGCTAATGCGGTGCTCACCTCCGAATTTGCCGCGCTTCTGGATCTCCTCTTAAACGGCACTAAACTCCTCATTCACTGAACTCCCCCAATAAACTCTCCACTAAACTTGTTATTGTCTTCTACTAAACTTCTCTTCCAACTTCAAGTCTCGTGTGAACAGGTATCTTCTAGGTAAGCGTGCTCCACCTTAGACTGCATTTCCACATGACATCAGGTGCAATGTCAGTCAAACGCGAACCTATTCATTATAAAAAAAAATAAAGAAAACTCTCGTATCGCACTTGTCGCTTAGCTATCTTCCACTAAACTCTCCGATAAGCGCGCCTTACGCTGCTTATATACTCTGAAGAATCTTCTGGAACCCATAATTTCGATCTTTTTTCGTTATTCTTTTATTTACTGTGTATCCCTTTCTAAATATCTATCTATCCCTGAACCTTCTATACTATACTAGAATTTTGATCATCATTTCGTTATTCTTTTCTTCATCTTTTATTCCTTTCTAAAATGAATCTGTCCTTGTCTTTTTCTTCTGGAATCTTCTAGATTTTTCTGAAACTTCTTAAACCAACTAGATCGTTCCACCGGCGCTCGGCACAATATTATTGTTTTAATAGTAATTACAATAATTTTTATAATGATATTGTAAAAGTAAGACGATAGCATGGTATTTTAATGTCTGTTTTTTCAATTGCAGTTATTTTTAGATAAGGTGGTTAAATACATGATTCCTTGAATACAATTTAAAAACACTTTTTTTTTAAATATATAAAGAAATATACTACTACATATAATACATATTATATTGTTACGAGTGTGCGGGACTCGAATTAAGATAGAAAACACTTTATTATAAACCAATACAAAAATTAACTTAAAGACTAAAATTATATCTAGTTGTGTACAAATGACGGTCTTATCGCTAAAAAGCGATCTCTTCCAGACAACCCCAATTAAAATGCCGTTAGAATTATTATAGAGTTTATTAAAACTATACAAACACGTATAACACAGGTACAAATATAAACGAACACAACAAATCCAAACGTAATGCAGAAGGTCGTAATTCAATAAAACGCGCAAAGTCCGTAGGGTAGGTATTAGATTCCCGAATGTACACACGTCATTAGATCGTAGTTGTCCCTCAACTGACTCTCTCTCTCCATCGCGCCATCGTTTTATACGGCACAAATGCAAATGTGCCCGCCCGGCAACGTCGACATAATTTCCTAGAATTAGCTTATACTGATAATCCGCAATACCTGGGTAATGATGCAGCCTGCAAGCGGCCGTAGACGAGTACAATAGAACAATGGGCTGTTCTTCACAATAACTAGAAACGTATGCCAATTAATAAGTAAATAAAAGAAGACGCTCATAAAAGGATTACAATTAATTCAAATGCCGACAGGTAATAAAATGTGCTTTTACAGATTGAAGTGGAATTTGTTTTTTTTTTGTCGGAGCCTAGGTTGTAGCAATATGTTAAGTTATGGTTTTTTTATGGATAATGTACAACGGATAAACCCGAGCAGGCATAGATGGATTTTAGTTTATGCTCACCTGAGTTTATTTATATCAATATGTTCATCATGTTATCAAAATTGAAGACGTCAGACGCCATTATGTTTTTTTTATAAAATATGATCAGAATAAACTTGTAATGGTGGAACCTCATCGGGGAAAATGTTACAGATGACATTTACTTTGACTCCAAAAATCATTTTATAAAAAGATTTGTTTTGCCCAAAAGACACTAATTAGACATAGACTGACGGACAGACTAATTTCATTACCTTACACATTTTGGTTATTTTTATTATTAGAGTTTAATTAAATAACAGTGAAGAAATCAAACTGCAAGCTGTGTTCACCTATAATTCGTTTTTACATCGCATTGTAAACTTTAGTCATAAGTCCAGTAACTGATCAAATGTACAAAACTGTTGGTGATCCTTAATAAAATAAAAAATAAAATAAAAAAATATCTAATAGACGGTTTCACGCGGATATAGCGATGAGTTTAATGCATCATTTGTGATGCGACATTGGCGACATACGACACTAATACTAACATTATCCCAGATAGCAAGGACGTAAGTGACCTGAACTGACTCGTAACAGTTGAGCAAGGTCCGAGTTCACTCAGGTTAGATGCCGCTGTTCGAGTGCTTTCAAATTGCTAGTTATCACGATACGAGTAAGTTCCGAGATGATAGGCGAGTGCATTTGGTCCAAGTGAACTCTGATCATTGCAAGGCGACTCTATCAAGCCAAAATGTTATCAATTGTTCCTTGCCAACGTATTCTATAGCGGTGGGTGTGCTACAGGCATAAATCTTGCCCGCAGCTCTGTCGTAGCATCCGGCTGCGCACCCTCTCGCCTCCAACGATAATTAATTCAATACTTTCCCCCTTTAATTAATACATTATTTTAATGCCAGCCATTTGGGCCAGAAGACATTTACGTTGTAATGTATCATATGAGAGTTTTATTATATAATATACTTACTAAAGAATTTCACGCAGCTTTACTGGCTTTTAGGATTCATATCTCATAAAAAATACGTAGTCTAAAAATAAAATATAAAATGTATTCAGTTGTAAACAACAAAAATCAATACCGACTTCAGAAAAAAAACATAAAAAGAATTCGCTTCTAGACATTTTTGGGTTTTTCAGTTTTTGCAAAAATGGTAACCCAAGGCGCTAATCTATACATAGGCTCAAATGGCATTTTTTGCCCAAGATCAGTGAGATAATCAAAACCATCTACGTAGCGGTGATCGAACCAATAATCATGTATGCCTCCAGCGTCTGGGCTTCCGCCGCTAAAAAGATCTGTGTGCAAAAGCAACTTTACACCATCCAGAGAGGATTTGCGCAGAATATTGCCAAAACTGCCACTTTCTCGCTCAATGCCGCACTCGTCTTAGCTAGGCTGTCGCCATTGGATCTTAGGATCTGGGAGGCGGCAAGACTATACGAGTGTAAGCGAGGGAGACCCACCCCCGAACAGAACACCAAACAGTTGGAGGAGCGTGTGAGCTTTTGGCACGCTCCCCACCTCGCCATAGAGCCAGACGTTAGGTACGACTCCATGAGTGATATGCGGCCTGAAACAGTCAATCCGTTGCTGCTACCCCAGGATATTTTGTATATCGACGGCAGCAAGATCGACGGGATGGTCGGTGTCGCCTTCACTCATTGGTGAGGAGGAGTGGTGATCCGGACCAAGCGAATGAAGCTGGAGCCGTTTTGCACGGTCTTCCAGGCCGAACTGCTCGCAATATGACAGGCAACTAAGTACATATTGTGTAGCAACCTGACCTCGGTGGCCGTGCTGAGCGATACCAGGTCTTCGTACCGACTTGGCCTGCAATCCGGACACGTTCCACCCCCTAGGCTTCGTTATTCGTCAAAAACTAGCGATGCTGATAGGGAAACGGTGCAACACCCGGCTGTTATGGGTTCGGGGTCATGTTGACATCCCCGGTAATAAGCGGGCAGAAAAACTGGCTAGAGAAGTGGCGACGCACCTCAATGCGGTCCCTCTATAAAACAAATGTCCCGTCTCTAACCAGAAGCGGTTCATTAGGACGGAGTTGGTGCAGAAGTGGAACCAAAATTACGTGGGCGGTCAGATGGCGAGCGTCACAAAGCTCTTCTTCCCCACCGTTTATGCTGTTCGTCGCATGCTAAAGGACGTCAATTTGACACCGTATTGGACCTAAGATCTAACTGGACACGGAGGGTTCGTGGATAGGTTTAAATTAAGAGACAGCCAGTATGTTTCTGTGACTCCGGAGGTGACGAAACCATCTAACACTTGTTGTTAGAGTGCCCGGTATGCGACCGGCCCAAGTGTGGACTCGAGACCGTTACAAAAACCAGGATCACAGAGGTTACTATTTTTGATTTCATGTCAGGTAAGAACTCGAGGCCACACCTGGAGCGGTTTTGCTTGCGGCTGGTAAAAGAGGCTGTGAAGCGCAACAGCACGAGGTGATAGAGAGTTCCTTCACTTCTGACGTCATATAGATAGATAGATAGATAGATAACACTTTATTGTACACCATTACAGAAAACCTTATGTAATAGAGAATATATAATAATGTGTGTGTGTGTGTAATATATTACTTATGATGTATTATAGAAAGGTCTGACTTGGAAAAGAACTCCTAATATTAAAATAGCTGTATAAAAGCTCTGACTATGTTAGGGGTGAAGAGGGGTATGAAGGGTCCTTATATACAAAAAAAATCTATACATAAAGCTTGATTTTTTTATTGTTTTATAGATACATAAAAAAATTTTTCTCGAAATCGCCATTTGCAAATACTGCTTTTGCTATAAGAAGGGCAGAACTCATACTTGACTACTTGACTATTCCACTATAGAGGAACGTACAGTATACCCGCCACGCTTGTCCAAGGCGCTTTGGCAGGTTTGACAAGTCGGAGATGTTTTCTTTCACCGTTGTTAGCTCTTGGTAACTGTAACAATACGTACATTAGGTTAGAAAACCATCTAAGTGGTGCATTCGTTCTGGACAGATTTCAAACGGATTCGAACCCGCGCCGTTGGAGTTTGGGACGCGTTCGCTAGCCATTACGCTACCACGACGTTTTTACTACTTAAAATATGCAATATTAAAAATAAATAAGGCAAGTTTATTTTACACATTTAATAAACAAACAGTGTTGTCAAGTATCTCTTGAGATCGACAATCGATATAAAATAAAACAATGAAAACTTTGCCTTGTCGCGGCACCCGTCGACCGGCAGGAGTATCGTCATTGTGAAACGTCATTATTTTCCCTTATCATTGTCTCCGAGTATCGACTCCTCGACCAACTTGAGTATTTATTGAAATAGTTTTGTTCAAATATGTTTATCGATAAAACTCCTTTTCGTAATCGTTCCTAATTTGAAATTATTGGAGATAACTATTTTTTTTTAATTTTGACACTGCAAAGCTACGTACCACATATACACACACACACAGACACACAAGTTACAAAATATTATATTTATTTATACTAGCTGTGCTAGTAAAAGTTCGTGTGCGTTGCCATGGCTACGTGTTGGTTAGTTGTAGTTGGTAAATTGTCACATGAATGATAGTAAAGATGTTGCCTTCTTTATAGTAACGATAGATTGTCCTTTCGAACATACAATACAGGTAGTTCATAATGTTGCCTGGCCATTATATTAATCAATCAAACTACAACAATAACATTACACAAGCACAAAACAATGTCACATAGTTAAAAATTATTATAATTATATAAAAGTTTCGGTCAGAATATGTATTACCTATAATAAAAATAAAATCATTTAAACAAATCTATAGTATTATAAGAACATTTCCCTACCAGCCGTCCATATAACTTTCTTTTAAAGTTCTTTAAATGGAAGCTCTCTGATGGATGCTGGAATTTTATTGTATACTAGGATATGCCCGCGACTTCATCCACGCTTGACTTAAAATTCCCGCAGGGTTCCCAGGACACATAGTACTGCAGAATTAAAAAATAATATAAGCTATGCTGTCGTTTTAGTGACAACTGTGTCGAAATAAGCTAATTCTTACGCACCCAAATAATTACAAACCGCTCCCGGGAATATTCTTGCGGGATTTCAAGGATAAAAAGTAGCGCAGATTTTAAGTCTAAGAATTTGCTGTCGAACAATGAAAACCGCATCGAAACCAGCCTAGTAGTTTTTACGTGAATCCCGAACAAACAGAAAAGAAATATAAAAAATTACATCATGTTCTCCGTTGTTTATATAGTTAATTCTAGATCTTTTGTTTAATGGCTTCAATGTACAGACATGTTTAGAATTTTACAATATTGTTATGAGTCACGTGACTCGAATTAAAATGCCGTTAGAATTACTATAGAGTTGATTAGAACTATACAAATACGTATAACACAGGTACAAATATAACCGAACACAACAAGTCCAAACGTAATGCAGAAGGTGCTAATTCAATAAAACGCGCAAATTTCGTCACTTATTAGATTCCCGATTGTAGTACACACGTCTTGCTTCGCTCGTGGTTATCGCTCGACTGACTTCCTCCCTCCCTCAGGCCATCGTTTTATCCTGCACAAGTGCAATGTGCCGCCGCCCGTCTACGTGGACCGAATTTCCTAGGATCAGCTTGTAATTTTACAATCCGCATAGGCTCTAGAAACGAATGCCAATAAATAAGTAAACAAAAGAAGACGATTACAATAGTTTCAATGTTATTAGTTCGAATGTCGGCAGGTAATAAAACGTGTTTTGTTTCAGATATGCATGTGGGTTTTGTTTTTGTCAGGACCTGAGTTGTAACAATATTATAGATTTTAATTGTAATAATAGGAATGTTTTCATGACTCGTGCAGTTTTGCGCATCAGCAACACAAGTCTTGTCGGATTTCAATTCTTTACTTTTGAATTGAATTTGTCTGTCATCATTATAGTATCAGGTCAGACTCGAGGGCGTCTTCCACTAAGTTTGTTAAGACCTATTTGATTCATCAGCGATTAGACGTAAACGGCTCAGTACCATTTCAGCTGTTGCAAATTATTATATCTAACCGTCATACTTTGGTTTCCTTCTCAATTTTTTACAGAAACTTTATATATAGATTTTGCCCGAGCCATTTTGTGAAAACGGACTAAACTAATTTGTACAGCTCATTCCTTAGCTCTAAGCAAAATTCTCAAAACAAATTCATCATTTCATCTTCTTCATCTTTTTCATCTTCTATCCCGACATGGTCAATAAAAGAGTTGGGATAGTTATTCAAATCAATAGTATCCTCTTTCACCTATGGACATTTGCAACACTAGGGGCGTTGTCAACGCGTTGCCGGCCTCGAAGAAATTTTATAAGGCCCTTCTCAAATGACTACATGTCGCAGCGCAGAGGGAAAACTGCGGCGGGATGTTCCCTCAAAGCCGTTATTGTACGCGGAATAAGCGTTGACAAGGAGATGAGGGTGAACATGCCACCGAAGGCGAGCGTTGCGGTGGCGAAAATGTGGCGTTGACACCAAATCAAACAGTTCCTCGGAACACTCTCCATAGTACAGACGGTACAATACGCAGAGAGACGCAAAATCTCTCCGTAGGCTAAGCGTTTCTAAAACATCTTGCTTTATTAGATTTATTTAAAGAAAATAGATGTCTCGTTCACTCTATCTATTGGGGTGTGCAACATAAAAATTGATTATCTTGCATTGCTAATTCCTTTTTCCTGTTCCCATATATAAAGATTAAAAATTCTGGTACAAACATTACATATTATTCATACAAATGTTTTGATAAGATTTGTATTTAATAACATTATAATTAAATAATTATCTTCAAGAAAATATTGCAATAAAACAGAACAACTGAATCATATAATAAGATTTCAATGTAAATGATAAATACACCGGGGGCATCCCTCATATCTTGTCAGAAAATTTCCGAACACGAAAAGAATGAAATATACACCAAAAATAAGGAAACATAAACCTTTCACATTTTTAAGATAACTGTAAAATATAGTATAATTAAAATGCTTTTATTATGTATTTTGATATCACTATAATCTTTTAATTATTACAAGAATCCAGTCTATCCAAAGCCTTTTTATTGTGGCAATCTAGATTTTAAATATGTTGCAAACCCTCATGTAAATCAAAAACATTTCTAATCTGTTCTAATAATTTCTTTCCAATGCGTATAAGCAGACAACCTGGTAGAATTTGCTTTTAGTGATAAGGACTGTGTACTTTTTTTTGTGTTGTGTACTTTTTCAATTATATCTTAGTGATATCCAACATAGTATAAGCCGCGCGCAGGTTTGCCGATGTCTACTTACTATTATTGTATTGTATTACTTACTATTATCTTATATACTATGTAAAATATGTACAATAAATAAAATTGCATCAACTATTTATGTAACCTTTTTTGTCAACCCCACTGACCATCGACGCATGCCATCATGAGGCTATCGGCAAACCTTCTGTGCATGGGTAGTATCTACTCTATTCTAAAATATATAATACATTTGATTTAGAATTACAATTGCATATAAAGAGGTTATGCAACCAGTATGTTGGGTATGCAACATAATTCAAGTTTTTCATTACAAACACTTAATTTTTAAACTTTTTTATGTATTTAATATTAATAAAACTTCAAGTGTAACTCCAAAATTACTCTAAACTAGCTTACTGATTTCAGAAACCAGTCTTGTAAAAATATTTCTAAACATTCCCGTTTAGCTTATCATTTGGTTGAGCTGAGAAATAGCTCCTTATTAAATTCTCCCATCGAAGCTCTCAACTGGGAGCATTCGCGCTCTCTCTTGGCCATCAAGAAATTTAATATACTTTAAACGAAGAATGCGCAAAACAAACAAAAAGAATGTCATCGTCACACTGTTGAAATATACATGAAATAAAGAATATAAATACACAATCAAATAATTTAAACATTCGCATCATGCTAGTGAATACTGGTGGTGTTTGAAGTCTCTGGGCGAAAGTGGAAGAGCAGACTAATGATGAGGTACGTTCTTCCACTTGTTCTTTACTCTACACGCCATCGTATCGCGTCCGCATCATTTACTCTATTTATACATCAAAATAAAATTATTTTTAGTGTATCATCTTTCCCTTAAATATCAGTCTGTATTTACCTAATTTTGTGAGAATCATTGAATTCCAACGTTATAAAGATGTGAAAAAAGACATTAAAAACTAATTTTTATATCTACGTACTAATATAGATAGGATAACGTGCAAATTCAATGATCTATAATATCGCTGAAGTTGTAATTTATCGATAATTTTACTTTGAATCTCTAAAAATCAAGTGGTTCGAGTGAAAATGTAATTCATGGCACAATAAAAGATAGTCGACTGGACGATCCGTCTCACGGGTTCATTAGCTGATAAGTATCGAGAATTCTGATTCGATTCCACTGAAAGGTTGATTATTTGTCGATATACTCGTAGATACGTCTTTCATTATTGTTTTGGACATTAGGGCAAATTATTTTTGTGTTTTAGATAAAAGCTTGTAAACTCCTACTCACGAAAGAAGTGTCGCATGCGGGCGCTATAGTCGTACCGCGGAAAGATTAAATTTAAAATAATTTCAAAATCATTCCAATTTTATAGTATTAATGAATAGAATAACATAATGTAACAAATACATTAAAATACTTGATAAAAATGACATAAAACAAGAATGGGCTGATAATAAGTTCCATTTTTGCCGCGGGATTGATTTCGTGAGATCCAACTCTACTTATAAATATTTATAACCAATATCATTTTGAAAACGTTCTTTCTTTTTTGTTTCTTCTCTTATTTAAATCCGATTTTAAAAATAGTTATTTATGACACTATTGCGAATTTGTAAAAACCAACAACCGCATGTGTGTCATACAACGTTTTTCAACACATTTGCGAGAAAACAGTACAATAGTTAAAGAAACAAACATAAATATCAGTAGGAAAGTTGCAACAATCTTTGACGTTTCTAATATGAAAATGGCGTGCATTTGCAAATGGCGCCACCAACCTGTGGTGAAAACTAGAATTACGTATTTCGTCTCATTTTCTTTATAGTATTAAAGAGAGACAAATGTATTGATCAAAAGCGCTTCCAAGGAGGTTCTATTACTCGATATTATTGATGGAATTCTTATATATTTTTTTCACCTTATTTGAGGCACGTTCCATTGTTTAGTGCGTAATTTTAACTTTCGAACAATGTACACAGGCTGCGTAAATGCATTTTTTAAGGAAATGTTCTGTTTTAGTATGTTTCCGTATTGAATGACTTTAATTTAAGCTAATTAGGGTTCCGCAGTCAAATTTTAAAAACAGAACGCTAATCAAACCGCTAGGGTATGTATTAAATATCAGTTTTAGCATAACTATGGGTATATTAGCCATATTATGGTAATATGTATATATCTCGATTGATATAAACATACCTACATAGTAACTTTTAACCTGTTTTGAAGAGAATTTCTGAGTTCAAGTATTATTTTAAATTATCTCAGCTCACGTAATATTAGTTTAAAAAGTAGATAATTAATCTCTAAGCTCCCTGTTATCTTTAGGTTTTAAAATACTAATACCCACAAAACAGATTTTAGTGTGAGTGTCCTTTATTGATAATGATGGTAATCCTTGTTAATCTCATTTGTCATATACCTTTTTATAATCGGAAATCCGTGTATGTTCTGCAAGAAAAAACTATAGGTTATTTTCATTAGGTTCATTTCAATTTGTATAAAAATGAGATTGTTAACGCCGACCTATTTGGTCACCGCCTCTTTGTTTACTTTTTTCTTTCGCCGCATCTGTCACTATGTAATGTGACATAGTCTACGTCCGACCGCTGAACGCACCGCTGCTTCCGCGCAAACCTCGCCGCATTTTGTGTATTGTGCCGCATTATACACCCGCTTATATCATCCCGTACGCTGGAAAGGTCCACGCTGTATCGTTCCAACTGGTCCACTTATCGAAGGAACCGCAACATGCTGCGAAGCCCGCATCTTTCGTAGCGTGTTTGGTGCGGTGACCTATCCTTCTCTTTTATCCCCGCTCCCGCCCTCGCTCACAGATATATAAAAAATAAACAATCTTAATTGTTAAAAAAGTTTCATTAATGATTTTTTAGCTATTTTTGCGTTTCTTTTTATTTTGTGAGTTGCCAAATTTCGCTATTATTATAGTATATTTATTAGTTATATAGACACAACAATACTTTGTATATATACAAAACTGTCTTTTAAAATACTCCATAATCTAAGAAACCCATTAATTAACGCATAATAAGTTTAAAAAGTCACCTATGAAACCTATTTTAACAATAAAATTTGTTTGTTTTTTTAAAGTTTACAACGCCTTATTTCTATTAAAATTGAAAAACAGGAATGAATCTTTTATTTTCAGCATTAGTTTTTCATTATGGTGCGGCTTCATCTGCGATAATTTTAATGATTTAGACTGTGCCTATAAAATATAATGCCGTTAACGAATAGACACATTAGTGTATATGCATACTAATCTCCCAATATTTATCTGTCGCATCTCAAATAAACCCATTGCCATTACTGCGTGAAACGGTCTATATCTGTAACTAGGATTTGCCCGCGACTTTGTCCACGTTTGAGAGGTAACATAAAGTATAGTTATTTTGCCAATATTTAAAATCAAATGGTATTTTCAGCAAGGCAACTGATTTTTTTGTATGAAAATACATGAATACTGAAGATTTCCGTAAAAATCCGGGCTAAGTATTGTAACTAAAGGCATATCTACTCGTAAATCGACTAAAGATGTAAATAGAAACTGTCATATCAAACAAGTCCCAATATCACGTGGTTTCAAAGTTGGGAAAATCCAGATAATATAAAAATACCCGGATTATATTGTTTTATTTTTAATCGGATCCGAAATAGCTAAAATTTTAATGGATCATACCCACGTTAAAACATTCCCGGGAAAATTCCCGCCGGATTCCCGGAATATAAAGTATTGTCAGCTGTAACTTTCATCGTTTTCGTTTATGTGGCCAGCAATAATGATTTATAATGATAAGTAGGAAATATTAAGGTTACCTTAATATTTCGTACTAATTTAATATTTTCTTAAGTTTTCGCGACTAGTCACATAATAAAACTACGCCTTAACGGTTTAAACCATAGAGTTTCTTGCGCCGCTTCTTCTCTTAAAGCCACAACATATTGCGGTGGTAAATTAGATTAGTCTCCAATAGAGAAAATAAGAACCATAAACAAAATTAAAACTGCATAATTAAAACGAACAAGTTGGCGGTAGGCTTAATAAAACTTTAACAATACTCATTGACACTTGACAGCTTTGTCTTCCGTGATCACGGCTACTGAAAAGTGGCCGAAACGTCGGAATAATAAAAATCAAATAAATTACCGCGTTTAAAAGCGTTAAAACTTAGTTTTATCGTGGTATAATTTGTTCGGTTCAGAATACCTTACTTTTCCCATAGGCTAACTATTTATACCTAATTGTTTCAACATTCTAATTTTGCATCGTAATTTACTAAAACTAAAATAGTTCTGATCACTTTAGAAAACAAATGAACGAAAATTTGTTCAATAAAGTGAGTTCTCTCCCCAGAATTGCTATTAGCCGCTGACCACAGGATGGACCCCGACTGACGGTCTACCACGTTAATTATTTAAAATAGACATGTTTAGATACTGAGAGTTTGTTTAGATAAAATGAACTATAACGGGATTAGCTTCAGTTTAGTTGACAATGAAATCACACAATAAAAAGTATAAGTTTAGATTGTGTGTATAACTTAGCTGTGCCTGCAACTTTGTTTGCGCGGTACTTGATCATTATTAATTTTTAAAATATCGAACTGAAACATATCAATTAATTTATTGATTTGCTTAACAACATGGTAAACATTATAGATGTTAGGATATATACAAAGTTTCACATGTTATTCGCGTATTAGGCGTACAAATTCAAATACAAAATTAATATTATACTATAGATCATTAAATTATATTTATTTAATTATAATTTTTATGTCAGTTGTTGAATATGATGGAGATACTCTTAGGTTTTTTTTAAGGATTGAGGAGGTGGGCACTGAAAATCAGCACTGTGTCGGACTATGTTTCGGCACAGCAAAATGCTGAGCGCCAACCTCATTTTCAAATTGCGGCATACAATTTCTGTATCTCTATAATTTTATATATACTTTATCTTTGAACTATTTTGTATTGTCTGTCGCTTTTGGAAATAAATATTTTTCTTTCTTTCTTTCTTCTTTCTTTTATTGCATGAGTTCAACAGACAGGCAAACGGCTCACTTAATGGAAAGCGGTTACCATCGCCTATGGACATTTGCAACACCAAAGGTGCTACAAATGCGCAGATGCTCTCTTTCCCTTAAGAGAGCATCTGCGCAGACTGAAACCTGATCACTAATGCCGGAACATAAATCAAGGTTGTTATGGTGGCATACTCTAAACCAGGTGGAGTAGCCATCCAATCGGGCAAATACTATATCACCTGGATATGGGTTGTTTTGTCGCCTCTTACGACAGGCCGTCCGGCCGCAGGAAATTTTATTCTTAAATTAAGGTAATATTTAAAATTAAAAAACTTGATAGGATAATTACATGTATCACTATCGATACAGAGATTTTGTGAATACGACGGGGGAACTCCCGCTAACGGTAGAAGCTGTCAAAGTTTGAATCGCGCGTTCCATTACACGTAGTATTCCTGTTGTATTACATAACGCCGCGAGCATTTGTGTTTAATTTTATTATTATCATTGGAATCATTCATTATATAATAAAATTAACCAATTGCGTAATTTAGTTTTAAAACTTTTAATCTTCTATTTATAGGAAAAAGATATTGTACGAAATTACAATGGTTTCATATTAGTTATTTGGATACGGAGTCCAAAATAATAATAAGTATTTGTCTGGTGATTAGCTCAAATATACGGAAATAGGGGTTTATAGGCATAATAAAAAGAAAACTCTCACATAATCTTAAACAACAGTAGTTAAAAGAATCGTAAATCTTCGGTATCGAATGCCACAAGTTAATTAAGACTTGCTACAATTTTTATTCGTTTCCGAGCGGTGCGTTAGTATAAAAAAAACTAAGGTACAATATAACAAAAAAAAAACTCGAATTAAGAAATAAATAATATTTTTTTAAATATGAAGTAAGTTTGTTCTACAGCCAATAATACTACGAATCAAATACTAAACATATTTTACTAATAGCTATTTATTAAAAATCATTATACTAGGGTGCCAACAATAGTGTATTTTCTCCTACTTTAAATATTGCTGTTTAAAGAATAGAAATGTTGGACACAAATAAATGAAGGCGTTAGGCGTCTTGTTTTTAGAATATCCCTCTTGTTTCAAATCAGAAGCGACGGAGCTACGTTGGGTGTTTCGATGGAATTAGAAATGAGGATATCCGTAAGAATACCAAGGTATCCGACATAGCTCGCAAAATCAGCAAGTTGAAGTGGCAGTGGGCCAGTCAGGTCTGATGCAGGACCGATGGCCGAGGGAGCAGACGAGTCCTACAGTGGAGACCGCATGACCGACGACCTGCGCAAGGTCGCTGGTAGGTGCTGGACGAGGAAGTTGGAATGCAGTCCAGCAGTGGACTGCGATTGACTGACGACCACCTACAACGTCACACCTTGTGAATTATGCATGCATATGCAAGTAGAATAGCGGGGTCAGCAATCGTTCACTAATAAACGTAATTATAAAAACTTGTTAACGTAGTAGAGCTGTTAACGCCGACCTATTTGGTCATCGCCTCTTTGTTTCCTTTTTCTTTCGCCGCATCTGTCACTGTGTAATTTGACATAGTCTACGTCCGAAATTCTAGTTTAGACAAGTCGAGAAATCGTAGAAAATATCGCAATGTGATTTGTGTCGTAGTGTAAACAAAACTCTTGGTGATAATGACCTTATGATTATCCTATGACGTGATCGTAGGCGAGTTTTTGTTTTTTGGTTGAATGTGAACATGTGAATGCGATTATTTTCTGAAGAGTATCGCCTACGAAAATAGTATACGATTTTCACCTCTAAACGTGCGATAAACTCTCTCCGTGTAAATTGCCCTTTATTTGTAATTATGAAATGTGTAGTTGTTTTTCCAACTATATTTATCCAATCATCCAATGTCATTGAATATCATCATACCCTTACAGTTTTGTACTTTTCAACCAAATTGATTCGATTTGTTTGATCCGTCTAATACCAGCATTATTAAATCAAATTACATAAATCAATAAAGCTTGTCCGCCACCTAGTCACGCCTATATGCATATAAATTTTCCATTATAACAATATTCTTATCGGTTATCTAAGAACTATTAGGTAAGCCTATTTTGATGACACCCAGTCGCTACAATGTGGCTGTAATCTTGTTAGACATGCATTATCTTATCAAAATCCATTAGATTCGATTTGTACTTAAAATTTGTATGTCTGGTGGAATTGAATTCAGACAAAATTCATGAGACTTATTTTACACACTTTAAAAGGTCATATATATAAATCTGTAATAAGACTGGTCATTGTGTAGGGTTCTGAATGTTGGGTCCCTAAATCGATAGACCAAAAAGAAAAATTGAGAGGAAGAATACTAAGATGACGTAAACATGTAATGAGGAGGGATGAAAATCACGCGAAAAAAGAACGTTAAACTTAAAGATCAACGGGTACAAATGTATACCAATTAGAAGATGGATGGATTGTGTGAAGGAGGACAGGATTAGTTACAGTGTGACAGAGGACGTATATCAGAATAGAGGAGTATGGGAGGAAAAAACATTGCACCGATCCCAAATAATTAAGAGCAACTAAAATAAAACAGAGATTACTCTTTGTTATTATCTCAGTAAGCTTTAAGGGAGCAAGTAAGAAAGCGAGTTTTTGTAAGCCCAGTATATTTCGAAAATGGCATACTCGCGCTGCAAGTCCAACTTCCAAACTATCTCATCACTGTGTTCGTAACTATTTTACTTCTTTGAGTTTCATTCACATTGTATCTTGTATTTATTTTCTTAGATACAAAATGGTATTCCAATGCATACAGCTTTTATATATAATTGCATTCTTTTAAATCGAATTTTGTGTTTCTCATAAAATGCAATATAAATACAAGTCTGTATATCATCTCGTCCTTTGCAGAAATACTCCGAGCTAACAATTATGCATTGAAATGGACGCTTTAACTGCAGCTGTCTTGTCTTGCTATTTTGGGAATGCTGCAAACTGTATTTTAATTTGTATTTTAAAGACACTTTCTATATGAATGTCTCTCAACACCACGCGCCATAAAAATGCCCTGGACGTTTGGAGAGCTTACATGGGGCCGTGGGAAGGCCAACGCGTAGAGACCCCTTGACAAATTTAATGTTAATGTGAGGTGACACTGAACGACGTAACATACTTCTTTATAAAACTTATAAAAAAAATAACTTGAAATATAAATAGAATAATAAGAAATAATATAAAAACAATTTTTAGCTAGACTTGTTGCTGGGGAGTTTCTTGTCGCTTCTTCTATAACTCGTTGCATAGCGCTGTACATAGAATAGGATATAAAATTAAATTTTAACTTATATGTATAACCTTTGAAAAGTGTTCTCCCGTGGAACTTATTTTGAATAAAAACTTTTGAATTTGACGATTATTCCTGTCTACACCATATGGTGTCATTATTATTTAATAATGCACTCACGGACAAGCCCCAGTCAGTGTAGAACTTAAAAGGTACCGGGATATTGGGATAAACTGCTTGTGGAACTAGGGATCTGAGCTATGTGTGGACTATGGCGTCTGCTCGTCGTAATGTTCGGAGAACAAGGAAAAAATTAACAGTCGGTGACACGCCACTCCCTGCGTGGGCCCCGAAAATGGCCCCGTGCAAGATTGACGAGGGGAAACATGGCCATGAGTGGCTAAGGGTTGTCGAGAATGTTCACCGGAACTACTTCCGACATTATGGCATTTATCACTTCCACCCCTGGAGTTTGACTCTTAGCTCTAGCAATCTCCACTCTGTACCGACTGGTTAAGGCAAACAGGGAGGTGGGGGTGGGCAAACAGGCAGACGACCCAGGAACTTGCAACACCAATGGCGAAGCCAACGCGTTGTCAGCCTTTACGGTGGGATATGAGATAGAGGCATCAGGCAGAAGGAATGAGATACTAGCTATAATATATGGGAGATTGGAATAGGGGAATGGGATAGGGAAGTGCGCCATCGGAACCCTCACTGATCGCACTAAACCCGATTAGCTCAAGCCGCTTCACGCCGATATTCTGTATTCGCCTTTATCACACCAATTGAGCAGGCCCCTTATACTACGTATATAAGATTATCCACATTATCATTTGTAGAAGTTGTCGAGTTTGTTTAAAATGTGTTTAAAAATCAAAAATAAATCTATAACTACACTAATAATAATAATCCGATTACTGTCTTTGGATCCCTAACCACCGGTAGTTTGGACCCCATGCCCATTTATTTTTGATGTATTTTTATAAAAGAATAATGTCTTCTACTTTTTTAATAAAAAAAATGTCGTAATATAGACTTTTTAAATGTAAAGTTTTTGTAAATAAATAAATACAGTATAAATAATAATATTCTGTACTAATATTATAAAGAGGAAAGATTTGTATTTATGTATGTTTGTAACGAATAAACTCATAAACTACTGGACCGATTTCAAAAATTCTCTCACCAATAGAATGCTACATTATTCCAGATTAGTATAAGGTTTATTTATCACTAGAAAAAAATTAGGAATCCCTGCTAAAACTTCAATTATGTAACCCAAGGTGTAAAAAAAATGTGTTTTAGTGAGTCCAGGGATGGTTTAGATTCACAATTAGACTTCCACAGTGGTATGTGGCACTGGATCAGGTTCTAGATTTTTATTTTTACATGGCAGGATGTCTGCCGGAACTGCTTGTAATAAATAAATAGGCAGACAAACAGACATTGTATATCTAGGAAATTTAAGCTTGTGTTATGAATAATATATAACAGGACACTGTGAGGGAAAAGAAACCGTAGGGTAATTCGGGCCAGCAGATTTCTAAAATGTAACTTTTAGACTTTCTATTCGTCTGTTGTAAGAGCATCACGTGAAACTACTGGACGGATTTAAATGAAACGCAATACAGACCTAGCTTATATTCCGGGTCAACAGAATACCTACTTTTATCTCGATAAATGACCTTGTTTTAAAAAGGTGACACTTCGGTCGAGTCGTCGTCATGGCTACGCGAACGAAGTTTCGCTGGCATAGTCTTAAACTAAAATTACAAGTATTTTAAAATAAAACTGAACAGTAAATGTCATTTTTATTTCCCGCCAAAAAATTTCAAATGTTATCAATAAAGCCACGTACAAACTATATCTCAATGTAAATTGGTTACATTCAAACATTGGTTGCACACGTAGATGTAAAATGTTTCAATTTAACCCACGCATGTATTCATAGCACATTTACTTTGCACGATCCAATAGAAAAGCAAGAAAACTAAAAAAGAATGCGAGTTAAATCGCTTTATATTAAAAGGTTCTGTATGTAGGTAAATAAGTTTAAGATATTTATTGTTCTCTAAAGAATAAGATTTCACTAATAATAAAAAATTAACCATCTAAACATACAATTTTAACTCTAACTTTATTCAAAATTTATCTCGTAAGAAATAACAAGGTACCTATAGAATATAATAATGCCATTTAGTAAAAAGCTTCTCAAAAATTGAAACTGATGTATTATATCTATGTATGTAGTAAGATTTTTGTTAATATACTAACCTCAAGTATTGTATAGAATATCTAAATATAAATTTAAAATTAGAACCGTGAAATTATAAACTGAACTTAAACTTTGAGTGTTATTGCTTTGATGATAATTAACAATCATAATAACTAATAGAGTTGATTACAAGTAACGATTATTTTCTAGTAAATACTAATTTCGAAAATATTACCTACGTTTTTAAAGTGAAACTTCTCTAGAATCGTTGTGATCTGAGACTCGATGAAAAGAAATAAAAGCGACACTAAAAAGAGATATTTAATAATTTAAATACTATGCGAATAAAGATAGAGTTGGAAATCTTTTGAAGTTTTGAAGTTCATATTTGTTTCCTATTTTAGTTCTCATAAGCTTCTCGTGTCATTCGTTCAAAGTGAATCTGAATAATATGTGTTGTATTTTATGAAATGTAATATTTTTCATGAAAATATAAAATAATTTTTGAGCTTGGTGAAAATATTGTTACGAGTTGCAGGACTCGAATCAAAATGCCGTTGGAATTATTATAAAGTTTATTAGAACTATACAAACACGTATAACACAGGTACAAATATAACCGAACGTAATAAGTCCAAACGTAATCCAGAAGATCGTTATTCAAATACACGCGCAAAGTCCGTCACTAAATAGATTACCGAATGTACACAAGTCTTGCTTCGCTCGTGGTTATTGCTCGACTGCCCATCTCTACATTGGGGAATTGCTTTTATACTGCACAGATGTAATATGTCTGCCCGACCGCGTGGACCGACTTTCTTAGAATCAGTTTGTACTTTTAAATCCGAGATACCTGGCAGTGATCACAATACAACAATAGGCCCTAAATGATTACAATACACAATGGGCTGTTTATTTAAACACAAAGTAAACAAAAGAAGTCCAAATGCCGAAAAGGTAATAAAATGTGTTTCTACAGGGCTGCAGGTGTGAATTTGTCTTTGTCGGCACCTAGGTCGTAACAATATTATAAAAATAATAAACAGTATAATTATTCTAATACTCCTGATACTCTATTTATCTCATTCTAGTAGTCGTTGTCTACTTTTCTGCCATGTGTGAATTGCACACACACACACTTTTTTTTTAAGCAAAAATCACCTACATAACCCTACTGACTGTTAAATTTTACATACCACGCGCGTGATACTGATTCCGTAATTTATCTGAAAGCTATACACATTACTGGCTGTACTTCACGCAGTCGCCACTCTTAGTACACAGCATGCAGGCACGAACGTTACATTTTGTTTATTTTATAATTTGATTTAAAACCAACAGCTGGGTAGTGAACATAATTATTAATTAACTAGGATATGCCCGTGACTTCGTCCACGCTTAACTTGAAATTCTTGCGGGATTCCCGGGACAAAAATTACCGCAGAATTTAAAGAATATAAAGTATCGTTCTAGTGAAAGCTGTGTCGAAATAAGCTAATTTTTATGTACTATTACACTACAAACCGCTCCCGGGAAAATTCCCACGGGATTACTGGGATAAAAAGTATCACAACTTTTAAGTCTAAGAATTTGCCGTCGATCAGAGAAAACCGCATCGAAATCAACCCTGTAGTTTTTACACCAATCCCGAACAAACAGACCAGAAATCTAAAAAAATGGCATCGTTTTCTCCATTGTTTATATAGTCTATAACAGTTGTTTTTTGAAATAGCTTCAATGTACAGACACGGCATGTTTAGAATTTTATAATATTATAGATATATACATAAGCTTACAGTTATTTAGTTGCATAGTTATTCTTGTCATATTTATTTTTAAAGTTAATAATTAATTTTGTTATGTACCCTCTTATTTTTAAACGATACAATCGGCCATTTCCTCAATTTTATAATAATGTTATATTTTTATTTATTCTGTGATTAGCGGCTGTTTTGTATAGAGTAGTTCTTTATAATTTAACATAATTTTATGTAACAATATTTATCTCTAACATGATGTGGTAATTGTGTAGATTATAATTCAAAATCTCTCAATTGTAAATAGACGGTATTCACTACATTTTATTTTCATGTTGGCAGACGTGATGATAGACTTTTACAGTGACCGATTTATTTTATTACACATAAAACTTTAAATATAATAAATATCTTATATAAAATATTATCAAAAATTTCCAAACAATAATGTATTAAATTCTTGTCATTCATAACCCTTTTAATGAAAATAGTTTATCAATGACTTCAATCCACTATCGATTGTACCAGTTTGCTAAGTTTCTTATACTGTAAAATTGTTGGAACGATGACGAGGTGTTCTAAAAATGTTTGTGTAGAGTGTATGAAATATGTTAAAACCGTAAGGTTCTCTGATTATAAATATAGTGACGTGACCAGCTGCTGTTCTTTTATTACCATAAACCCTTCTGAGTTGTCGCATGTATTACAGCATCTCCATACTAAGGGCCGCTTTTCAATCACTAGATAAAAGTTATTCCTAGGATGAAATAAAACATAGAAAAATTAAAAATAACAATTGCACAAATGAAACAGTAGGAAAGAACGACTTTCGAATCGGTCAGGTTAAGGCCGTGGGGTATAAACATTTATAATAATTACAGTGACGCGGGTGTAATGCCCTAGTATTTGTTTTATTAATTAATTGTTGTGCCGTGAATTAATTTGAATTTTAAATTTTGATAACATTAGAAATAATTTTATAATATAAAACTGTATAATATGGAAATACTTAATTTCTGAAATAAATGAATTATTATTATAATTTATTCGATTGATAACTTTTACCAATGATTGAAAAATCGACCCTAAGTTAGTTATGTTTGTGTAATGGGTAATTACTGTGGACGACTCTGGAGCTACTCCCAGACACACAGACCATAGTAAATAAGAGTGTCCGTTTACAAAATCTACTATGATAGGAGTCGAAGCTAAGAGCTCTACATTCCAGTGAGCTAAGAGGGCAACGGTTTCGACAACAATCATATTTGCAATACATAGATTTTTTATATTAAATCATGTTTAATATAGGTACCAATTTCGTAACCCACCCTTACTAAAAATATACATAGATATTTATATATCTTTATCCTTGCAGAAACGAAGAAGTAATAATAATAACTAGTGGTCGCCCGTGGTCGAAATTCGAGCATAATAATTAATCTCAAAGACTATATATACTTCTATAATCACAGATTTTGCCAAGGCTACACTGTTAATTTAACTTTAACAATAAATAAAAGAGTATAATATGCGTGTATGTGTCAAATACATGGTAGTGTGTGTGTAATGTTTTTTTTTATTTATTTAATGTATTTTTATGCATAATTTAAAAAAAAATTATTGGTCGTTTCTTCTTTATATAAACTATAAGTGTGAGAAATTTCATACTCCTCATACCCAAAGGAGTACAAAGTTTTTGCTTCACGTGTTAATAAATATATAAATTCCTGCGGCCGGGCGGCCTATCGTAAGAGGCGACAAAACAACCCACAGCCAGTAGGATACTTGCCGGTCTGGATGGCTACCGCTCCTAGTATGCCTGTTATGCCGCCATTAGAATATTGAGTTGTATTCTGGAATCAGTAGCCAGATTCTCATCCCCCTTTGGAGACCTGCAACACATCGTCAACATATCTGGTGTTATAAATATCTAACCACTTTTGTAAGTAATAAGTCGTGGTAGCGTAATGGCTAAAGCACGCGTCCCAAACTCAAAGGGCGCGGTTTTGAATCCTTGCCGGCACACCGGCACCACTTAGGCAGTTTTCTGACCTAATGTGCATATTGTTACATTTACTACGTGATAACAACGGTGACAGAAAAACATCGTGACGAAACCTACACACCGACATAACTCATGTGTCAAACCCGCCAAGCCGCCTTGGACAAGCGTGGCGGGTATACTGTCCGTTCCAAAGTAGTGGGAGGCTTAAACCCAGCAGTGGGACGTTTATGGGCTGCTGTTATTATATTAAAACCACTTTCCATCGAGTCGGTCGCCTGTGTTTTGTTCTTCAGTAATTAAAATATATTATCTAAATAAATTATTACATTAACAATAATCTGTTTATTTTATTTACTTGTTTTTGTTGTTCACGTATCTCACTCTGTTTATATATCTATGTATATATGTTTATTATTATTATTTTGATGTAAATTTGTCTAATAACCAGTTTTATTTTTATAATTATTAAACTGAACCGACTTTATATATAATTTGTGTTGCAACTCACTTCATTATAATGCGTTCACAGCCTTAGACTGCTACCATCCATTTATGGCCGGTTCCTACATCTTACCATTCATTCACTTGTCCTACCATCGGTTGAATTTTGACATTACTTGTATGGAGCTTATGTCAAATTATAAGCGATGGTAGAGCAAATGAACGGTCGGTAAAACATAGGAACCAGCTATTAATTAAGTGCTGGTATCTTGACTGTGATGCAAATAACATATTTAATAGAAAATCTACATGTATTTTCTATATATCACTATTCTACATTTTTATCCGTGCAGGAACGGAGAAAGAATACAATTTCCTGCGACCGGGCGGCCTGTCGTAAGAAGCAACAAAATAACCCACAGCCAGGTGGTAGGGCATTTGCCCGACTAGATGGCTACCACCCCTGGTCTAAAGTATATCGCCATAACAACCTTGAGTTGTGTTCCGGCATTGGTGACCAGGTTCCAGTCTCCCTTAAGAGAGCAGCAGCGCATTTGTAGCACCTTTGGTGTTGCAAATATCCATAGGCGATAGTAACCGCTTTCCATAAAGTGGGCCGTATGCCTGTCTCCTGAGCTCCTGCAATAAAATATATATGTTATATGACTTAGCCATGAATTCTTATATTTAATATTGTATTAGTATTTTATTACGCACCGCAAATAAATAAAAAAATCTTAATACTCCACACATTCGCTTAGCAAGAGAAATAAATCTCGATGAAATGAGATTTTAAAGGATTGAAATTTTAAATCATCTTGCAACGTCTCAATATTTGCAGACGAGCGTTTTATTCATAGAAGACGGATAAATTTTAAGTTGAGAATAATATATTACAAAAACTAGTTTTTTTTATTTTTACTACGAAAAGGGCGCACGTGTAAAAATTCCATAGAAGATTCCTTTTATGAGCCCTTATTCATTGCCTACGAACATTTTAAGGAATGTCCTTGTAAATCCATTATGTTCGCTCTTTTGTTACTGCGTGCAGGTGGCATTCGGAGAGTTCTCGTTGTTGTTCTTTACAGTTTTATAATGTAGGCGTTTCTGTTCATATATTTTGCTAATACATAAATAAACTCGAAGAGAGAAATAGTTGCATTTGAACTGCGAGGCGAAGCATTACCAGGTGAAATCAGAACAGGACTTTTATTACGACGAAACACTCCTTTAACGGTATTGATTTATGGCTAATGATTACGTATGTCGGACTTTTTGTAGGTGTTTTGAATAACGTATTTAGCAAGTAAATATTATTTGCGCATTTCATTTTTTATCAATGCAATCGGAGTAAATTAAGAATTCTTAACCTTGATCGTTTATATAATATATGTATATCCTAATGGCTGTATGAGAAATTAAAGGATTAAATAAAGAGAAATCAAAATTTACGTTTCAATTTATACTTAATAAACGTAACATAGAATAGAATAGAATATTCTTTATTGCATACAGGCAAATAGTTTACATGAGAGTTCACAATAATTTAAATAATACAGTCGGCGATCTTATCGCTTACAGCGATTTCTTCCAGACAACCTTCTGAAAGTAGACAAATGTAGAAGAGTGGGTTGCTAACCAATGCGTAACATATCTGTAAATATTGATAATAAATTATGACATTAAATTAATAAAATTCTAATTATACATATACAAGTGAATTTGAATAATAGGTTGGGGAAAAAGTCTTTTCGCATATAGTATGTATGAACTTGTAATAAGATCTCTTTGGCTTTGGATACCATTTATATTTGGCTGGTTTTGGTATCATTAAAAAGTTTTATTTTAAAGAAGACAATTCCAAATTCAAATTAGGAAAATGTGTGATTTTCATTTATTTTTCTTATTGTTGAAATGAGTGAATTTAATGAAGAAATTTGATACATTTTAAATTTTTACTACAAAAAAGGTAAAAATGCAACACAAGCCGCGAAAAAAAATTATAATTTTTATAGACCTAATGCAATATCTGTGAGAGTAGCGCAAATTTGGTTTAAGCGTTTTCAATCTGGAAATTTTAATATCAAAGCCACACGTCGCTCTGGTCGCCCTGTTACAGAAAAAATTATGCCATTTTTTAAAAAGTGGAGCAAGATCGGCATATTAGTAGTTACGATGAAGCTGGAGAACTGGGAATTGACCACAAAATGGTTTTGGCGTATTTGAAAAAAGCAGGTTCACAAAAAAGCTCGATATTTGGGTACCTCGTGATCTCACTGAAAGAAACCTAATGAACGTGTACTCATTTGTGATTCTTTATTACGACGTAATGAAACCGACCCACTTTTGAAGAAGCTGATAACTGGTGATGAAAAGTGGATCACGTACGACAAGAACGTGCGAAAAAGATCGTGGTCAAAGGCCGGTCAGGCTTCACAGACTGTGGCGAAGCCCGGGTTAACTCGCAACAAGATGATGCTGTGTGTATGGTGGGATTGAAAGGGCTTCATTCATTATGAGCTGTTACCGCCAGGCAGGACCATCGATTCTGAACTGTACTGCGAACAACTGATGAGATTAAAGCAAAAAGTTGAGAGAAAGCGGCCGGAATTAATAAACAGAAGGGGTGTGGTTTTTCACCACGATAACGCTAGACCTGACACATCTTTAGCCACTCAGCAAAAATTACGAGAGTTTGGGTGGGAGGTGTTAATGCATCCGCCGTATAGTTCTGACCTTGCACCTTCAGATTTTTAACTGTTTCTGTCCCTGTAGAATTCCTTAGGCAGTGTCAGGTTAACATCACGAGAGAACTGCCAAAACCACTTGTCGCAGTATTTTGATTAGAAGCCCCAAAATTTTTATAGCAATGGGATCACGTCCCTATCTACAAGATGGCAAAAAGTTATCCAACAAAATGGCACCTACATACTTTAGTCAAATGTAAATAAACTTTATAAAAAAACCTTTTGAATTTTTATATGAAATGCGAAGAAACTTTTCCCCAACCTAATAAAAATATAGACACATGGACAGTGTATACCTACATATAGTATATACGAACATATTTATAGGTTAACATAATTAAGTGACAAAGTAATACAGACTTTATTAAAAGATCTGTTTAATTGTAATGAATAATTATCCAACTCTAAACTGTAGCGGGTAGTAGTAAAAAGAAGCGAATACCGCACACATGTATTTAATTTAAAAATAAATATGATAATCAGGTGAGTTTTGCCTTGGTTGTCGTTCAGCTTTTTGTGGCAATACTACCCTGAAGTGTCCACGGGGGTGGTGCCGACGGTGCTGAGCTCGGTATATTGGAAGCCGGGGATGACTACTCAACTAGTTGCCTGAATTTCACAAAACTCCAGACTCCAAGATAATAATTAAAAAACCTGGAATGGGCGCCCGGTGTGTTATTATAAAAACTAAGCGCTTCCAAACGTCGGCCACTTGGGCTAGACAATAAAACAGAGCGAAAGACCATAGTTGGTGAGGTGGCCAAGCGGAAGGCAGACGGAGTTACAAAAGATTTAAAATGAGTAAAATGATTTTGAAATTATTGGAATGAGAAAGAAATAAAAGTGAGTTTAACAATATGAAACGATTATTACAAGATCCAATTAAAATGTATGAAAAATAATTATATGTGAGCATACCCACATGCACGATTTAATGAGGTGAAACAACTACTATCAAGCATTCGTGGGTGAAAAAAAACTATTATAAAAACGGCTTATATTATAGGCTTCAACACTTACCCAAAACGTGGTTTTGAAACTCTAAATATGTAGTGTGATTTAAACAATAATCAATATAACTCTTTTTAAAAAATCGACGTGTTGGTCGTTTCAATTTTAACGCCGAATGACCCACTGAGCACCGATGTGGTGTCACAAAACGCGCAGGCCGCGGGCGCCGCGACCGGTTTCTCAAATCACTAAAAAATTTGTGTCTCGGCGGAGGCGATGCTCGCGTTTATTATTTCAAAGATTTAGATTTCTTTTATATTAATTTTACCATTTTATTATTTATTTTGGTAGACATGTAATTACGTTATAAAACTTACTTAATGGCTTAAGTGGTTAACAATCGCGGCTGACGAATTACTAGCTAATCAAAGCATATATGTCGCTCGTGTGCTATGTGGGGGTCTTTCACCGTCTGATTTACGTTAAAAATACATAAATAATATGAGTTTTGTTTATTATTTTTTAGATTTTATAGTGTGCCACTAAAAGCTTTCTTTGTAAGTAAAGCCTCATAAAACGACGCTTAATGTGGTGTTTTATTGAATATAAATATTTAAGAATTGTAAATACGTATTTATATTATTATAGTTTTCTTCATACCGTTACATAGATTTACTTAGATAGAGTATATAAAACAAGTGAACGAATTTAAATAATAAGTAACTAATCATAATACTTCATACGACTTTTATAAATTATTATGATGGAAATAATTTGAATTAATATCTTAATAATAATTAACTAATTCTCTATTAATACCTGAAATATCGGCGACACAACCGTTTGTGACCTGAACTTTTAAATTACCCTCATGTTGCGTGTGAAAAAACCCGAATTTGGCATTGTATACGTTTCCCGTGAAATATAATGAAGAATTCAACTGAAAAGTGATATTTTTTTTATAAAAAACATGTGTTTCATTGTTTAAATTTTACGAAATAAGTCCGGCGGCATTCTTTAGTATAAAAATCTCAGACAATCACTGCAATTTTATTATTAATAGACCAATAAATATATATACAAACTAATACTTGTTATTTGACTGGTAGTAGTGCGGCTTCATCTGGGATAATGTTTTACAGATATAGACTGTTTCACGCAGATATGGCGATGCGTTATTTAAGATGCGACATTGTTGATGACGCTAAATATTGACAGATAACTTGTATATATATATATATATATATATATATATATATATATATATATATATACATATGTCGCAGATTGCGATATAATTGTAAAAATTTCGTAATTTAATATCTGATATGGAAGGTTGGTAGTATGGCCGTGATAGGTAATATAAAGGTATTTACTAAGTTGAAACTATGTATTTGCCGTGCTAAGAACATACTGTGACTTTAAATTGAGGGTACTTATGTTTTTCTTAAAATACCTGCATTTGATTTTATTAAGTAGTGTTTCAGCTTAATAAGAACTGGTTTGTATTTATATGAGGTTTATATTGTTGAGTACTTTATAAATGTTTTTAAGATTTTTATAACCCTTTTAATAAGTTTCAGTTTATAAGATTGCTAAAAGGTGAACACTGTGTTGTTGGTTCCACAATATAAAACGAGGTGAAATCGCCTAATACGATTCATTCAACATTCGACATTCACCATTGGACATTCTACGTTCATCGGTTGAAGAGCGCGAAAGCTCTATTGGACAATGAGCACATAATATGTTGTGGACGATAATTACTGTCCGATAATCGCAGTATTCTTTGAGGGCAAATTGCTGTTCGACGCCTAACAAGCGTGGATGGACCTCTTGGAGTTGTCCTAATATTTCTGTGTATTATTTTGCCGTATTTCAAATTGTAATTGTAATAATTCTAGTGTAATAAACTTTGATTGTAATATTTCCGATTATTATTATTGTTTCATTGTGGCTGGTCAGCCTACATATTGTATGTATATATATATATATATATGTATACTAATGTGGTTATGCGTTAACGGCGTTATTTTTAAACGCTTTAATTATAGACGCATTCGGCCACAGCTGCGGCCGAAGGAGCAATTTGAACATTGTGGTCTACAAGCGGAACGCGCCCGTAAACAATCTTGTTTTTCTTTGAATTCTACGTCTTTCTTCTGTTGTTTTTACTCACATTTGCAAATCATGAAAAACAATAAGAAGAATAAAGAAAAAAGAAACTATTTATTGTCTCACACAACAATTTACAAATAATATAATACCTGTTGTGTGAGACTGGTGCCTATTGTAAATCTGTGCAAATTACAGGTCACCATGGAGTGGTGCTCCACTCTACTCCACTCGATTTTTGATGGAAAGTGGTTACCGTCGCCTAAGGACATTAGCAATACTAGAGGTGCTGCCAATGTGCTGCCGGCCTTGAAGGAGAAACTGGAACCTGGCCACTGATGCCGGAACACAACTCAAACTTTTCAAACTTGTTATGGCGGCATACTCTAGACCAGGTGTGGTAGCTATCCAGACTAGTAAATACCCTACCAGTACAGTAGTGTAGTCGAAAAAAATCTTATCATCATAACAATAACATAACAATAATGGAATGATTTTTTTTTATTGCACGAGTTCAGTAAACAGGCAGACGGCCCACTTGATGGAAAGCGGTTACCATCGCCTATGGATATTTGCAACACCAAAGTTGCTACAAATGCGCTGCTACTCTCTTAAGGGAGACTGGAACCTGGTCACTAATGCCGGAACACAACTCAAGGTTGTTATGGCGACATACATTAGACCAGGGGTGGTAGCCATCCGGTCGTGCAAATGCCCTACCACTTGGATAACGACAATGTATTTTTTAAATTACATTGACATTTCTACATTGGCATGTAAAACAGTTTGTGAATAATTAGAGTGTCTACTTTCGCTAGGATACGCCCACTCTCTGTATCGGGTCCCTAAATATATTAAACAACTGTTAATAAGTTTTCCCCGAAACCAACAAACAATTTAAAATTGTAGGTTTTATTATTTCTAAAATGTCAAAGAATAACAAGATCTATCTATGAGATTGGAATCGCAGAGAACAAATGACAGTGTCAACACTGGGAATCTTGTTCATTTTGTATCGTGCAGCGTTTATTTTTCATTGCATCTCTCGTCTTCTTTGGGTGGGAATAGTAGAACGGGGGCGTAGGGGGTCAGTAACAGGCTGGGCTATGAAAAATGCGAACGGTACGCGTATTCGGTATAAAAATTTATATGTTACGGTAAAATTAATAAACTGGTGATTATATATAATCACCGGATTAATTACAGTTACCGTAACATATATATTGTTTATCCTTAGGAGATCAATGTCGTACTTTACAAACAAGAGTTCTGCAATGAATTACACTATACTATTAAATAATGTTTAAATATCTTAGACTACTTAAGCCACATCTAAAGTTAAATATTACAGTAGAAAATATTTTATATCAATCATCTAAATATACAATTTAATTAAAAATGTATCCAAAAAATTATCTTGTTTGAAAAACAAGCTATATAAATATTGCGAGAGTTGATTTTAACAGGAAAGAAACGTAATTTATATTTTCTGTTGGATCAGGCTTTTCACTGCAAGTTTTGGGCCTTTGGCATACAGCAGGTGATCGTAAGTAATAATAGTAAAACTGCATTACATCGACATGAGATATGTTTATTCCGTGCTATTTTATAATATTAAAGTCTTATATACCATATTTAAGCTACTACCCGTGCGCAGAAGGTTTGCCGATAGCTTCATGATGTGACACTTCGATGTTCAGTAGGGCTGACAAAAAAGGTTACATAAATAGTTGTTGCAATAAATTTATTATTTTAATTTATTATTGTATATACTTTACATAAGTATATACAATAATAGTAACTAATACAATACAATAATAACAAGCAGTCATCGGCAAACCTCTGCGCGTTTCAATTTACCCCTTTCAATTGATGTTTTTGTGCCTTGATTTCAGTGTACAACAATACCCTATATACAAATATAAAATATGCTTACATACACATACAAGTCCCTCGCAACTGTAAGGGAACTTATACCAACAATCTCGTTCAAAGAGGATTATCAGGCTTCATTCATCAGCATGTTACCGCCACTTCATTTTTATTAGACTACATGTAAGATTTCATTTTGTGCACAAGAATATAAAATTAAATCGAAATAATCGACTACATTAATAAATAACTTGCCTCTGAGAGATGTCAATCTAACGTCTTCTTCTTAAATATAGCTTGGCACGTTTTATATATCTAGCCAGTATCGATATAAGTATTCGAGTTTTAAAATAATTCTCAATGAAATAGGTACCGGGCGAAAGATATATATAGAATATCTAATAATTATTACAACTTGAAAAACCTCATTAAATTTACTTTAATTCTATGTAGTTGTTATTTTTTTGTTGCATTGAACTAAGCTCTAACATCGCTATTGCAATGGCCGTACTCCAAGAAATGGGTGTCATGTTGACGACGCTCCGAGGCAATGATAAGCGAAATAAATGAGATATCTCCGAGGCGAACACCGATGTTGGTTCACATCGAGGGTCACGGTACATCTTTTGTTTTCTACTGCACAATTTACATCGATTTCCGTCGACTCTACTTGTTGGCGCCATATACACGGAACCGCGAAAAGAAAAAAAAAGAATAAATACTAATATCCTCCCATAGTCCTCTTTCCCTGTCTGTCCTCACAACACTCGCGCGAACGAGACGCACAATGGGAAGAAACAAAGTCTACGGGTGCTTCCGTGGCTGTCAAGTGTCATCCAGTCTTGCGACGCTACGGCGGGAAATAGATAGTGAGTGTTCTGTATTATTCCTATTGTCCTAAAACGCATCACTGCTACTCAAGACAGCACATGACCTATAATATTTTAAAGGCCCTCCACATCCACTAGAGGTTCTCACGAGAACACCAAGAGAGATCAAGAAAAGTGCAGGAGACACGGTTTCTAGTTTTCTTTCCTCGTGACATTCTCGCGAGCATGTGAAGTGCCTATAAAGGTAGTATGTTAATGGAGAAGAAGACTAGAAATAAGCATCCCAGTACGGATCACCTCCAATTAAATGACTTACCTCTTTAGTTATGGCTTTACATTGTTTACAACATGTAACGTGTAAAATAAAATTATTAAAGCCCGATTTCTCAATCATCACATAAAAGTTATTCATATAATTAAATATAATGTGAATGAATCAAAAATGACGTTTGCGTGATTAAAACAATCGAATCGTTTCACTTTTCTATTCAATTAGGTTGTAATTTTTAATCGATAGATAACTTAAAATTCGGTTCTTAAACAAAGAACTTTAAATAATGTTACGAGTTGCAGGACTCGAATTAAAATGCCGTTGGAATTATTATAGAGTTTATTAGAACCATACAAACACATATAACACAGGTACAAATATAACCGAACGCAATAAGTCCAAACGTAATCCAGGAGATCGTAATTTAAATACACGCGCAAAGTCCGTCACTAAATAGATTGCCGAATGTACACAAGTCTTGCTTCGCTTGTAGTTATCGCTCAACTGCCTTATCTCTCCATTGGGGCCTTGCTTTATACTGCACAGATGCAATATGACTGCCCGGCCGCGTGGACCGAATTTCTGAGAATCAGTTTGTACTTTTAAGCCCGAGACACTTGGCAATGATCACAATACAACAATAGGCCGTAAAAGAGTACAATACACAATGGGCTGTTTTTTTTATCACAAATTTTAAATACAAAGTAAACAAAAGAAGTCCAAATGCCGAAAAGGTAATAAAATGTGTTTTTACATGTAGGCAGGTGTGAATTTGTCTTTGTCAGCACCTAGGTCGTAACAATAATATTAAAATTCTTCGTTAAAAGCAATCTCTTTTCTTTCACCTTCTCCCAATTAATTGGGGTCGGCACAATATATCTTTTTCTTCCACACTGCTCTATTCTGACAAACGTCCTCTATCACACCACAAATAATCATATCATCCTCCACACAATTCATCCATCTCTTTTTTGGTCTACCTTTACATTTATATCCATCATCTTGCAGTTTAACATTCTTTTTGTCACGTGACTTTCATTGTTAAAAGCAATCCATATTCTAAAACTATTTTTAAGTTTAAACCGATATTATATATATTTTGAAAAGGACCTATCCGTGCAGAAACGGAGAATAAATACAATTTCCTGGGACCGGGCGACCTGTCGTACGAGGCGACAAAACAACCCGCAACCAGATGTTAGGGTATTGGTCCGTCTGGATGGTTACCACACCTGGTCTAGAGTATTTCGCCATAACAACCTTGAGTCGTGTTCCGGCAATAGTGGCCAGATTTCAGCCTACCTTTAGAGAGCGGCAGCACATTGGTAACACCTTTGGTGCTACAAATGTCGATAAGCGATAGTAACCGCTTTCCATCAGGTGGGCCGTCTACGTAACTGTTGAACTCATGCAATAAACCTGATGTTGAGAGAAGTCGTGGTCTAGGACAGAGCACGCTTATCTAGAAGGTACCTAAATAGACTCCAGTAAACAATCCCATTCTTCGGAAGTGCGCACCAGAAAAATGAAGCGAAGCGCTTAGTCCTAATTGGCGATGTTTCCACCATGTAACGGTGACATAAACCAGTGCGTCTGTTTGTCCGATAGTAAAAGGGGGATGGAGGAACTAACTCATGCTATTCTGAGGAACACCCCCGAAAGTGTATCCGGTAGAAGATCGACAATCGACCTTGCGTCTATGCTCAAGACTTTGAGTCGAGCATTAAAAAGACGATCATTGCCGACCAGCCTCCTGGCTCGTTTTTCAATTCATGATAAATAATACATATTACCGTACAAACATTTGTTACAAGCGCTTATATTTACCTATAACAATACAAAGAAATCAACTTCACTACCAATTCACTTTTACAACACGCCCAAATATAATCGAGTAGCGCGTTCCGTTCCAAAATATGATGCCAATATAGCATCTCCATTTCTCTCCGGTAAATAACGTAATAAAAATAAAAGCGAAGCGGTCTTAACTGGCGGCGCGTTTTGTTTCCGCCCTCTGAATTATTTATCACAGTAATTCCTTTTCTGATATCAGTTTTGCTTTGTCGCATAATCTTTCTTTAGTTTTTTTTTTAGGAAATCTCAAGGGATAATGCCAAGGTCATGACAGAAATGGGAAGCTTTTCCGCAACTGTGCCGCCATGTTTATTGCACACGCTGTTCCATTTGTGAATTTGAAACCGTTGATTTATGGTGAATTAATGGATCTGAAATGAGTGAATGGATCTGAAATGAATGAATAGATTTGAAGAGTGAATATTAATTAATGTATTCAAATAATGCGAAGTTTCTGTGTTATTATCTATTATCTTATAGTGCCTTTGTAG
The DNA here is from genome assembly GCA_039645545.1 of Dendrolimus houi. Classification (NCBI taxonomy): domain Eukaryota; kingdom Metazoa; phylum Arthropoda; class Insecta; order Lepidoptera; family Lasiocampidae; genus Dendrolimus; species Dendrolimus houi. The sequence continues at coordinate 21,110,961 of CM077120.1, forward strand.
AAAATTTAAATTATTTGGATGAAGTTGAGTATGTAAAATTGTAGTTAGTAGTTAGCCGCTATTTGTACGCGCCGTTCCATGTCTATATAGGTATGCAATGAACGAGTGAATAGAAAGAAAGACTGAATGTTAATTAATATATTCGATTCATGCTGAGGCTTTGTGTCCATCTATTATTATACCGTAACATTTGTAGAAAATTAGCATTAGGTACTTGTATGAAGTTTAAGTATTATATAAAATTTTACCTGAACCTTGTTTATTTTACTATTAAAATTTCGATCATTGATCAATTAGTAATGCCCTAAAACTTTACTGATTCAATTTTATACAAAATTCAATTTTTTTTTGGGAATAATTTATAATCAGTATAGTGTATCTATATCATTTACTGATTGAGATCCCAGTCACTCCAGACTTACGTGATTTTAGAAAAGTTGACATTTTTAGGATCGGTATTTTAACATAAACTTAGAAAAGAATGGATACTCGCTAAGCTGAAAGCGGGGCCGTTTTTCAGGTAACAGGTATCAAAGGTGGGAAAAAACCATGCTAACTTGCGTCATTTTAGGAAGGCTGAATATTATATATATATTATCAAGTATAATATTGTAAAATATTTTCCAATGAGCCAGACAAATCTGACAGGCCAAACATCTTCCCAGACTCGTTAAGAGTTCCGCTGTGTGAGAAAGCGCGAGAGAATTAGAGCATTATTCAAGCGTATAAGTACAAGTGAGATGCACTCTGACGCGTGAATCTTATACTAATATATAAAGCTGAAGAGTTTGTTTGTTTGATTGAACGCGCTAATCTCAAGAACTACTGGTCTGATTTGAACAATTCTTTCAGTGTTAGATAGCACATTTATCGAGGAGGCTATATATCATCACGCTAAAACCAATACGAGCGGAGAACCAATTAAGAATGTTTCAAAATCGGAGTGTTTTGAAAACAAATTCCACGCGGACGACGTCGCGGGCACACTGAGTTTCCGAGAAATAGTAATTTGCATACCTCCAAACGGCCACAAAGTCGAAAACAATAACAATAAGGATTAGTTCGACGCTAATGATGGTTATAAAACAAGTAGAAAAACAATAGCATGTTTTTCTTAATTACAAGTTCAAAACACAAAAGAATTCCTAAATGGTTGGAAGACAATGAACTGCGCTTACGACAGGCAGCTGTGCGCTTATCTTCGACGGCATGTAACACTATATATAAAATTTAAACATAAATAATATTGAATTGACTTGAATAATGCTCTCGCACAGCAGAACTCTTAACGAGTCTGGGAGGATGTTTGGCCCGTCAGATTGGTCTGGCTCATTGGAAAATATTTTAAAATATTATACTTGATAATATATATAAAATTCAGCCTTCCTAAAATGACGTAAGTTAGCATGGTTTTTTTCCACCTTTGATACCTGCTACCTGAAAAACGGCCCCGCTTTCAGCTTAGCGAGTATTCATTCCTTTCTAAGTTTATGTTAAAATACCGATCCTAAAAATTTCATCTTACCTAAAATCACGTAAGTCTGGGGCGACTGGGATGTCAATCTATAACACTAGAACTGAAACAATGAATTACGATAATTATAAAATTTGTCTCATGCGAAATTTTCTGTCAAAAATGCGCAACTTGATAAACATGCAAACGTTAAAACTAAAATAAAAGGTTGGACAATGTATAGTAGTATAGCAAATTAATATAAAATAAGATATAAAAACACACGGCATTTGACAAGCGTGTTGCATATACTATTCGTTCCCTGGCTGGTATTATTATTTATATACCACAATTATTAGCTGTATGTCTTTCAAGACTACGGGCCATAAAAATGGACCCGGACTTTAGGAGGGCTTGCGTGGGGCCAAGGGCCATGATTAGGCCAACACGTAGAGGCCCCTTGACAAGTTTAATATAATTGTGGCGTGACAATGGCCGACGATTATCCTTGGCTACACCACATAAAAATGCACCCAAAGACAAGCCCCGATCAGTGTAGGACTATTGTAGGAAATGAGATCAAAAGGTACCAGGCTATTGGGATTAACTGCTAGTGAAAATAGAGATCTGGGTTATGGGGACTGTGGCGTCTGTCCGTCGCAATGTTCGCCAATCACTGCATGGGCCCCTAAAAATGCCGTACAAGATTAACGTACAACATAGGTACCACAATTATTATTATTGTAAAATATTTCTTAATAGAAAGTTATTGAACCATATACTTTTAGTGTTATAGATAATTAAATAAGAGGTCTCCAAGGTATCGAACCTGCGGCTCTGGTCATACAAAGCAATTTCTTAACATTCGACGAGACCGCTCCGGGGTACGGTCGATAGAGATTAAAGTTGGCTCCATACTGAGAGCGTATTGCTTACTTTCATTAACTTAAGTTCTTTACTAAAATGAACTTGTGTAGAATATTAGATACTAGCCGTCGCTCGCGGCTTCGCCTGCATATATTAAAAATAGTCTTAGTTTAAGCAAACTTTCTACGCCGTTTTCTTTTCTTTGTATTTTCAATGCGGATACACCTGTACATTTATTTCTAACCAGAAGCAAGAATATAATACTACGTGCTTCTTACTTTTAAAATGAAAGACTTTCATCCACTTTTTCACAGCCTTATGAGTTCAATTTTTTAAAAACATCGATATACGTTTACTATTATTTCTAGCCACAAACAGGTGTGTAGAATTTCGTGCTTTGAAAATGATGGACCTTCATACAAACTTTCATCTGTAATGCTTTTTCCTGCTCAATTTGGTCATTTGAAATAATTCCCAGAATAATTCCTTCGAGAATCCGGGATAAAAATTTGCGCAGATTTTAAATCTAAGAATTAGCTATCGAACAGTGAAAACTGCATCAAGATCGGCCGAGTAGTTTTTACGTGAATCCCGAACAAAGAGATAAATCGACAGAGACAAGAAATCTAAAAAAATGCATCGTTTATAGTATATTCCAGTTATTTTATTTTTTTTAATAGCTTCAATGTACAGAGACGGCATGTTTAGAATTTCATATTATTATAGATTATTGATAATAGAAAAGTATTTAAATATAATGTAAATCGGGTTATACACAGGATGTTGATTGGTTAGGCTGAAAATAAACGGCTTGGTTTTCTTTTTTGGATTCTATGGTTTGGTTTCTAGACGGTTCATTTCTGTCTTTCAATGTTGATATCAAAGAGGCATTGTCAACTTTAAAAAAAAACGAATTTCTTTGTTAAAAGAGGTTTCATGTTTGACTATTTAAACTGTTTTTCAACTTATTTAATTTATAATGGTGTATGAAGTGATTATGGTGTGATTATGAAGTATTTTCAAGTACAAATTTATTTTTATAGTATATAATATTATTGTGTATAAATAAGGAATAAAAATGCAAATAAAAAAAATTGTAACTATTTACAATAAAATAAAGAAAATAAAAAGTAGATAAAAACTCACTTACGAAACATTTTTTTAACAATTAAGATTTAAGAAGATTTTTTTTATTTTTTTGGCTCATTTCTATAGAAATTGAAATACAGAAATGAATACATCTCGTTTCGGCTTACCAAACAAACATACTAGCATTTAACGAACATAATTCTTAAATTACTATTAAATTCGAAAGACAAAGACACGTTGTACATTCCCAAATTAAGAAAGCTAAGCTTACAAGGTAATACCAGACGGACAAACTTGGAGTAATCACAGATTACAGATGAAAGCAAAAATCCTTTTTCAACTACACTGTGAAAATATGTTGTTACTATGTTTTAATTCTAAGTAGATACCCTTTAAATCTTCATGCGATAAAGAGTAAGCTTTATACTTTTCCGAGAATGTAAAGGAACAAAAAAGTCAAACCAATAAAAGACAGTTCAAAGGCAGTCTTATCGAGAAATTCTTTATGCAGATTAAAAAATGAAAAATCATATTTCTCAACCGACAGGAAACTTTATGAGCTACGAACTGTAGTTGAATTGAGTTGAATGACATTTATTGAAATGGAATTAAAGCTTATTCACAAAAAAACACATACATTGGATTGTCTGGTAGAAAGAATGACCAGAAACCCTATAGGCCATATAGTACTGGATTTAAAGATTTCTTTAAAGTAACGTTGTTATTATGCGTTTGTCATTGATGAAATATAATCTAAACAAAGAAATAAAATTGAAATGTTAGTTTGTAATGTCAAAAGTTGTGATAGCGTACTGAGCCGTACTGGATAGTAGACCCATCCTAAACTCAAAGGGTGCGGATCCGATCCTGGCCGGAACGCATGCACCGCTTAGGCAGTTTTCCGGCCTAATGTGCATATTTGTTACAATTATCACCTGCTAACAACGGTGAGGAAAACATCGTGTTGCAACCTGCACATCGAGACAACCAAGACAAACATGCTAAGCCGCCTTGGACAAGTGTAGCGGGTATACTGTCCGTTCCCATATAACGGGAGGCCCGATCCCAGCAGTGGAACATTTATGGCTGTTATTATTTATAATGTAAAAATAACAGCTTTTTACTAAATGCAAATGAGAGTATATACGGGGATTATATCAAAAAATCTATTTTAAATTTTTTTATCTGTCGACTTGACTGATTTTGACGGGATTTTCAGTGGAAGATAGCTGATGTTATAACTTAAGCTACTTTTATTTTGGTAAAATAAATTGAAAAGCCCACACGCACGCTGCCGTCCCGCCCCGGATAGCAAATTAAATTAAATTAAATTCCACGCGGGCGAAGTCGCGAGTAACAGCTAGTAATTTAAATAAGACATAGGCTTATCCAACATACCACTCTTCTAACCAAACTTCTTGTCCATCCACAGATTTTCTAGAAGAATTCGCTAATAGCGATAAGTCCGCTTATTATATTGTAGATTTTGTGCTTGTTAACTGAATGAATCTTATAAAATACCCTGAGGAATATCCATTCATTCACAGTGTCATTCTTTAACATGTAAACCCATACTTACATTAGCTGTGAAAACCTAAAAAAATACTTACGTAATCCTGTCAACAGCGGCTTAGAACACAAACACGCAATATACAAATCAAACAGATACTCCGCCCTGAAAATTCAAACAACATGATCCCTTTAGTTCACAAAACTTACCAACGAGTATATTATTACGTGGAACAAGGGTCAGCTGAACTTGTGTGAAACTAAACTTTCGTTTAGACTGGAATGTGCCCGCCCGCTTTAACATTGCGAGGAGGTCCACAAATTCACTTCGTTGCTATAAATTTGTTCGGCTAGGATCACCATGCGGTAAGCTTTTAAAGGATTAAGCGGTTCGTGCGTGACTTTGGGCTGTGTTGTGATTTTGAATTTCACATTCAAATGAACGTATATCAGGGATGTTATGGACATCCGTAAACGTATCCGAAACTATCGGATGTCCGAAATGGTTGCGCCGACAAACACCTCTTTTGTCCATCCCCCACTTTGAAAAGTATTTAAATTGTTTCTATCGTCATTATGTTATAGGTTAGATGGTAATATGTTGTGATGTGTTGATGATGATAGATTGCACTATCTTTCTTAAAATAACTATATCTAAATCACCTACACGCAATTATTTATGTTATATTATGTGATCACTATTTATAGAGTAAAATATATTTTATATCTGAACTTGTTAACGTAAGACGTAACGTTGAGCATGTTAGGTTTCACATTAAGGTATAAAAAAGATCCATAGATATTAGACTTAAAAGTAAAGAAGAGAATGTAATACAGAATATTAGAGAGCTAAAGTGGCGATGGATATAACATATGAAAAAAGAGAGCAAAGAAAATGGACAAAAATACTGAAACAAAAGCTACCCATGGATGGAAAGAGGAGGAGAGGACGCCAACACAGAAGAAGGGACGACAACATAAGAGAATTAGTAAGGGTTGTATGGAGTAGAACAGCAAGGACACAAAGTTACCGGAAAAAGTTGGAGGAGGCCTACGTGTCCAAAGACATGCTAAATAGATTAATACAGACATAGGAACAAATTTATAATTCAAATTAAGTTTACAAGAAGGAAACATTTAAAAAATAAAGTAATGCCATTTCTAAATGTTGTAAAGCACAGTTTCACATATCATGCTGTTGACATTTTCAACAAACTACCTGCTTACCTAAAGTTAAATATATACGAAATGCAATCTTTTAAGCGCAATGTTAAAGCACTTCTTCTTAAAGAAGCATAATACGCAGTTGACGATTATTTTTGTGCTTATATAATAATATCTAATATATAAAATTCTCGTGTCACAGTTTTCGTTGCCATACTCCTCCGAAACGGCTTGACCGATTTTGATGAAATTTTTTGTGCTTATCCGGTATCTATGAGAATCGGCCAACATCTATTTTTTATTTCCCTAAATGTTAGGGGTAGTCCACCCCTAAATTTTTTTATTTATTTTTTAGACAAAATTTTTAATTTCTATTTTTTTATGATTTAGCATTGAAAAATATATACAACCCTAAATTTTCATCCTTCTACCACTATCCCCTATTTTTAATAGCGATATAAGTACTTTAATAAATTTCTATTCTGTTTGTTCAAGTTGATTCGAGTTTAGATTAACATTTGGTCCCGGTAGATGACGCTGCAATCGGGTTCTAGATTTTTATTTTTTAAGGGCAGAACAACGTCTGCCGGGTACAGCTAGTGATTATATAAAAATGCCTTCCTACCGACATATTTTTGTAAAATTATTAATGTTTATTGTAAATGAGATTTTTTTATAATGGTAATTATGACTACGTATTTATGGTTCAGACACAAATGTTATTTGTTAATAAATTAATATAATAATTATAATACAATTCAGCAACAAAGCCAAATTAAAATAATGTATGTATTTATTTATTAAAAAAATTAGGAACATCTATATTTAGGCACCATCTATATACATCGCTTGATTACTACCCGTGAGCAGAAGGTTTGCTGATAACCTCATTATATCACGGGGCCTATAGCTAAGATTATCCTATAATTCAGATTGTCTGGAAGAGATTGCTCTAAATCATAAGGCCTGTTTTACCCAAAATATTGTAATTAATTTATTATGTCAGTTATTTTGGTGAGCAATAAAGTGTTATATCTATGTATCTATCCACGTTATTTTGAAGCCAACTCTTTTATATGTAAAAACATTAGGATTTATTGTAACACTAGAGTTTACCCCACGGCTGCGCCGCGGGTCAACCTCTAGTGCGTGCCTCTTGTTTAAAGGTTACAACACATGTTACATTGTATTAAATTGTTATGCAACTGCTATTTTCCCCGGAAAATTCACTTCATTTTATATTGCAAGCTATCCCATCTCCCGGATGAAAAGTATCCAATTTTCGATATTAAAACCACATAATATGCACACCAAAATGATCAAATCGACCACATCGATCACATCGACCAGACCGACCACATCGACCACATCGACCACATCGACCACATCGACCACACCGACCACGCCGACCAAATCGAACACATCCACTATACCGACCACATCGACCAAATCGACCACATCAACTACACCGACCACATCGACCAAATCGACGAAAATGGCAATTCACAAAATAAAAACATATCCTACTTTCTGGGATAATCTTTAAACAAATCTATCCCCAAACTTATCGCATTATCCGGGATGAAAAGTATCTCTTGTCCACCCTCGGTATTAAAATTACATATATACCAAATTTCAACCAAATCAGGCCAATGGTTCTTCCGTAAAAGCATAACAAACAGAGAGACAAATATGTTTTTATCCCAGAAACTATCCTATTTTTCGAGATAAAAAGTATCCTATGTTCATCCTCGGCATGGAATATGTATATTTATATATATATATATATATATATATATATATATATACTGAGTTTCAGTAGAGTAGTTCCAGTAATTTTTCCGTGAAAACGGAACAGACAGATAGATAGACAGACAGACAGAGTTACTTTCGCATTTATAATATTAATAGGGGTATACCCGCATTCCTATTAGCTCATGGCTAACCGTTCCAGATCGATATTCTATAAAAGCGTGGTAGTACACCGATCGAATCAGCTCTAAGGATTTTAAGTTAAATATTAATATGAACTCAAAATTTATACAAACTCTAATTTGGAACACAGAAACTTTATACCACACGGCAACAATTAAAATACGCTTAAACTGTTCTGTGTTATGATGTTTAAGGAGAACTTCCATAATTGCAATATTGCGTTACTGTTAACTATTTGTGTTGTGTCTATACATAGACTACATATTGTACAAATGAATTCAATAATTACTTTTTAATAATAATTACATTATTAATTCATTATATTTGTTTTCACATTAAAATATAAAAAAAACACAAATAGTATATCCTAAAGCTTAATTAGAAAAAAATAATCTATATATATATATATATATATATATATATATATATATATATATATATATATATATATATATATATATATATATATATATATATAATTGAAATTCACGTATATAGTGACTTATCACGATATCTCAGTACATATAGACTTGAAATTTGGCACGGACCTTTCACCAAGTAGAGGTCAGCTAAGAACGGATTTTACGGCAAACGAAGCGGACTGGTATCAGCTAGTGTATAATAATATTATAAAATTCTAAATACGCCGTGTCTGTACATTGAAGCTATTTAAAAAAAACAACTGCAATAGTCTGAAATACTGAAATAAACGATGGAGAACACGGTGCAATTCCTTTTTTTGGATTTCTTTTCTGTTAGTTCAGGATTCATTGAAAAACTACTGAACCGATTTTGATGCGGTTTTCGCTGATCGAAAGCTAATTCATAGACTTAAACTCTACGCTACTTTTTATCCTGGGGATTCCGCGGGATTTTTTCTGGGAATGATTTAAAATGGCCAGTTTAAAAAAAATATCGAAGTCCAATGTGGTTTTTTTTACTAATCGATAGCAAATCTAAAAATTGTACCTAACCTGATTTAATTTCTGACATTAAACTAGTGTAAAGTAGTGACCTTGTAAATAATTCCTATCCAAAACACTTTCTATGGTAAATTATAATATATAGTTCAAATTTTATTCTATTGTAATTAATTAAATTCTACTCTTTAATATTTAATCTGAACTCAAATACAAATATAATCTTCCTAGTAATTTAAAAGACTGTCTAATTAGGAGGGATTTATGCAAACATTAAATTTTTAGAAAATGATAAATGTTTATAACTAAACTAAATTTGAGGTTTGCATCCATGCTTCCTTATTTAGAGCGTAGATAAACCTACTGTATAAATACACTAGCCCACAAAAAAAATGGTATGTACTTTTGACCAGACCTGTCTTTTCGTCTATTAAATGGGCTTGAGAGTTAAATTCAGCGGATCGAAATATATAAAAATCATACTTGATGTAGTTGTATAAAACCTTGTTTAAACACCAAAACTGCAATTTTTTGTGTTGAAATTTACTCAAAATTTTTGGGGGTGTATGGACCAAACTGACTCCAGATTCGTATTCAACGCATCGAAATACATACGCATAGACAGGTCTGGCCAAGAGTAAAGACCACATTTTTGTTGTGGCTCGGTGTTATTATTGTAATGTCATGGTCGTTAATGATCAAGTTGTTAAAATATATTTTACATATATAATAACAGCCCATAAATATCCCACTGCTGGGCTCAGGCCTCCCATTATAGGGGGAACGGACAGTATACGCACCACGCTTGTCCAAGGCAGATTGGCAGGTTTGATACATCGGTTACCTCGATGTGCAGGTTGCATCACGATGTTTTCCTTCACTGCTGTTAGCACGTGGTAATAGTACCAATATGCACATTAGGTCAGAAAACTGTCTAAGTGGTGTATGCGTTCCGACCAGGATCGGACCCACGCCCTTCGAGTTAGGGACACGTGTGTTAGCCATTACGCTACCACGACTTGTTAAAAAGCGACCTCAAATAAATAAATAAGAAAGGGGTCTAAAATTCGACTAAAACGTTTTATATTATAAAAAAGTTCGCTTCAAAGCAACAAGATTATTATCATAAAAGGAAAACAAGAGTATAAGGCTAAAGTGTAGTCCCTTATTTAAGTAAAACGAGAAGCTTTGGCGGTTATAGAGTTAACATAAACATCAAGCCATGAAGCTGTGAGGAAAGGATTTTTATAAAGGAAATTTACTAAAGAAAATCAATAGAAGTAATCTTGAACGAAACATCGTTTAAGAAACCCGTTTATACATAAATACGTCTTCTATCAAGGTCAATAAATTTAGACCTTAAATCTAAGCATCATAATGCTACATAATTCTAAGAATAATGATTAACTAAACACTAACGGTCTTATTCGTGTTAAGTTAGAAGAAAGAAAGAAAAAAATTATTTAGAACTACAACACAAATAAAAATACAATAGACGAGTATAAATAAATAAATGTACTATGCAACATGCAGTAAAAAAAAAGCCACTGTAGCTCTAAATTGGTCCTTGCTCAGCATGTTGCTGGTTAAGTTAACCAGCGCTGATCTTCCGCTAGGGCCATAGAACATGTTCTTAAGCCTCTTTAAGGTTCTTAAAGAAGTCTTCAAACTTACACTAACTCACTATGAATACGATATTTTGATGACTAAGAGGAAAGTTGAGGACTTCTTACGATTCGCGAAAATAATTGTAGAACGAGTAATACAACGTAATGAAAGCTAGTAAAATGTTGCTAATATATCTGTGAACATAAATATAAGTAAAAGTAAACTGTAACAATAGGCCTCAGATTTTTAAAAGTAGCAGTAAAAAATGTAATAGATTATAAGATTATGTACATAATAATAGTATAAGAAAAAGATAAAAAAAGAAAAGAACGATATTTTTATACATTTATTTTCCCTGAAAAAATATAAGTAAGAAAAGAAAGAAAAAAAACAAAAAACAATAACAAGAGCTCTGCTTTGTAACATGGCTGAGTATGGCGATATAAAAAAATACGAATAATGTAGTGGAACACTTACAAGCCAACAGATGGCACTGTACAATAATTGAGGTTGCAAACGTTTCCCGAAACGTACAAAGAATATATACAAATTCTCAAGAATAACAGACGGGCTTAGGCCTTCGAGGAACAATGATAGCCTAGCAGGAAGATCTTCCTTTGAGACTGAGGAGCATTCCATCTTGCTCCTCCACCCTGTACATGTCACCCTTCAATAAGGCCGTAATTTTAAATTAGCCAATAAACTTTCCTCTACTAAGTGCGGGCTTCCCTATTTTTAAGGGAACGAATGGTTTACCGACCACTCTTGTTCAAGGCGGGGATTGACGGGTTACACACATCATTTTCCTCAATATACCGGTTTCATCACGATGTTCTCCTTTACAGCCAGCACGTATTAATTGTAACAATTTGAAAAGAAAGATAAGAAAGTTTTTTTTTTAAATGTGACACACAACGCAATATCATAATGATAAAAATATATTTATAAAAGATTTGCGAAATGAGGTTGGCACTCAGTATTTTGCTGTGCTGAAACATAATTCGACACACATTAGGTCAGGGCAATTATCTAAGTGGTACATTCTTGACCCGCAAGTTTCGAAACCTGTCATTTGAATTAGGTGCATTAGCCACTAAGCTACGCTAATTTAATATATACGGCAATTATAATGAAATAAAATGAAATTTATTTATATAAAGAGTACAGGGAACATAAAATAATTCACAATACGATGACAATTCTATAGGAGCGTCCGAAGTTAGCTCTGGTGCCCGCACTAGGTCAAGAGAACCTGTGTGGCGGGGGTAATATATATATAACCTTAAGCAGTTATTACACTATGTTGATTTCGAACCTTTTCTCTAAACCAGGGCAGTACGTATAGTAAAATAAAAAAGAGCATAAATACATAGCTTGACAACGCCCACACTCTGTTCCGGGTGCCTAAATCTGTGTAGTGTAATAAGAGTTTTAAATAGATACAGTATAACTATTATTGTTTGTTTTTAAATTCGTAATATGCCCTATGCCTACGTAGCTATGTAATCCTAGTGTACCTATCTGAATGTAAAACATTAATAATATTTTAGTCCAAATGCGGTCTACTCAATTTCACCTCGGTCGACAAATCACATTTTGCGGTCAAAGTTTCATGAGTAAAGTCTGGGATTTATCATTTTAATAATTAAATTTGGTTGTGCAATAGTTAAAAACTTTTCTGAAATCGCTTTTTAATGACAAGGCCGCTGGTTGTACTGTCTATTATAATAGAAAAGTATTATCTTTTGTTTGACTATGGTTTGATGTACAATAAAGAGCTATTTGTCTATCTATTTATTAAAATTTTATAATACTACCAGGACATTGGTTTTTATTAAGGTGCTCTCTCATCGCGAGCATTTGCCTGCAGAGTACATTTATGATTCGAGTTTGAGCATTACATTACAATAGTGCGTATCTGACTGACGTACATTGGCCTGTAACGAAACATGTTATGTTAGACGAAGCAGTCGTTGTGTTACAAATTGTATCAAAATACTACAAATTGTATCATTACAAGTTGCGCACTGTAATGCTTGGTTCTCCTTTCTCGCCGATATAATGCTCAAATCTGTAACATTAGAGGTTGTGCACTGTTCGGATCTGTAACGTTATATTACATGCGAATGCTCGCGGCGAGGGAGCACCTTCAAGGCAGATTGTGTGGTGTATTGAATGTGTCATGTTTTTAGTGAAATGTGTTTTCTAGCTACCATAAGAACTTTCTCAATGGCAGATTTACATACACATTTGCAGCCTGTAGGCTATTCAAATGCCGCCCCTATCGACGTATATAAATCAATACCCTAGTTTACAATCATATTTATTACAATATTTTTTAATGAAATTGTAACTTTTCGATTTGTGCACTATAATCTTATTACACTGCCGTTTTCGTAATTAGTATGATTGTGAACTAGGGGACTTATGTGTCTGTTCCTTTCGCAGCCTAACGCGACATTATTGCTGTGGTTTGAATAAGCAATAGAGAATTGAAATTATGGGTTGAACTAAATACTTTAATATGAACCTTTAAAGCTAATTTAACTTTTAATCATTAATATGAATCGTAAGATATGAAAAATATTGACACCAAATTTGCAGCCCTCAGAATTCCTGCATTCAGCAGAAATTCTCCGTGCAGGAACGGAGAAAGAATACAGTTGTCTGCGGCAGGGCTGCCTGTCTTAAGAGGTGACAAAATAACCCACAGCCAGGTGGTAGGATATTTGCCCGACTGGCATTAGTGGCCAGGTTACAGTCTCCCTTTAGAAAGCGGCAGCACATTGATAGCACCTTTGGTGTTACTTACAAATGTCCATAGGCGATGGTAACCGCTTTCCATCTGGTGGGCCGTGGTCTGCTGAACCCCTCAATAAAAATAAACTGCCGCCCTAGGTTCCAGCCTACTCAGCCTATTAATAAATCCGCCACTGAACTTTCTTGGTTGTCAGTCTCACAATTTAGCTGAGATTTTTGGTTGATGGTTGTTCTGAAACATGAATAAAAACAAAACGAACACATTGATTTCAAAATGGAATCCAACAGATTACTTATTGAATGTCATGGTTCTACACTGTTAAAGGATATCATGAATGCTTTACACTATCTAAATACACAAATATCTTTTTGAGCTTATATATTTAAAAAGAAAAATAAGAATAAATAAAAATGTTCCAAATATTCGACGATATCAATCACAACTAATTTTTGACTTGCTTCAACTCTAAAACAAATAAACCCTATTCATGTGGACAAAAAACAATATCCAGTACAAATAGGTATAACTTGTATCAATATTTGGAGAGGATATAAAATAGAGTTGGGGAAAATACATTTTCTCTGCACGAGACTTGACCGCAGCGACGATTTCCCGGAGGGCATCCTCCATTCTACTCCCTTTAATTAATGTAACATAATAGGGCTTCTGTTTAAAGAGGTATGCTTCTAATTGACCTGTCGCGTCGCACTCAGAGTTTGTGAACTTTAAGTAATGTAAACTTAACATCGCTGGGAAAGGAACTATATTTTGAGCGAAATTTTGGATTTTTTCTATCCTAATGCCTCAATTTATGGAATTTTAATGGTTTCCCGTTAAAACTATTGCCACTCTTCTTTTCAAACGTTTAAAGTTGATTAATTATGCATTTTTTGGAAATTAATGGAAATTTCAAACAGATAGCCTCTCGATTATCATAAATCAATTACTTATAATAATGTACTCCTTAAAACAAAATAAGGGCCACTTGGTTATTTTACTAAGAAAGAGAAGTGTTTCTTTTTAGTTCTAGCATTTCATATATCTGAGGACTGTTAATTATGTATCCAGGGGGCAAATGCCCTACAACTTGGCTGTGAGTTGTTTTGTTGCATCTTACGACAATCTACCCTGCCTCAAGAGATTGTATTATTTTAATTCTTTCTCCGTTCCTACGTGGTTAAAGTTATGACGTCACAGCTTGCGATGCTCATACAAAATCTAGGATGCTGCAGCGTTTTGTTAGATTAGTTAATGTAACTGTAAAATACCCTATTTATAGCTCATCAACTTGTAAAAATAGACCTAGGATGGAATCACTCGAAGAATCCCTAGTAATTTATCACACTCAAAAGAATAAGTTCACTTAAAAATTTCGTTATTTATATGTGAGGGTAGTCTTAAAAGGAATGTTAGAGCGGTGCGAGTTGTTTGTTATTACTTATAAATTAAAGTAAGCATAATTACTTCTGTACAATTTAACGCAGGCACATTGTACAAGTATGCTTCCCCGAATTAAACCACCATCCATTAAATCCCTGACATGTAACACTATGTACCAAGCTGACCCCAGGGCCGGTGTCCAACGCCTCATATAACTTCAACGGGCTATTAATTCTTGACTGTCTCTTGTGTATAACTGAGATTAGGCCATAAACACACGGGTCGTTCACTTCTTATACGTTTACGGCGTTGTAAATGCAAGCTTTTTGCAACTCTGCTCACTTGGGTGTCTCGACTTTATTTTATTTCGTCTGTGACATATAAAATTTAAAACTAGTCTAACATACGAGTATACTGCATGATAGATACAACATTTGAGATAAATAAATAATTATTTATTGTACAGTTTACACTAAAGCATATTCAAATTAAAAAAAAATCATTCAAAATAACTATAAGTTGTAAGTAGAGAACATTTTTTGAATTCATAACAAATAGATTAAAATTATAAGCTACAATATCAAACTAAAACTAGCTTCAAAAATATAATTAAATACTAAAAATAAACTAAGTTATAAATGGTATAACTTATATATATATATTAAAGAATATGTAACAAATCGGTGCTAGGGAGGGAGCATGCCCAGAAAGCTGGCTGTACATCTTTCTTATATATAAAAATCAAGTGCTGTTCGTAAATCTAGCTAAAACTCATAAGCAGCTTGACCCATTTTAATTAAATTTTGTGTGTGAGTTGGAGTGGGTTACGAGGTGGTTTGATTCACAATTGGAACTGGTGGGTAGCGCTAAAATCGTATTTCCAGTAAATAATTTGTTTTGTGTTTGAGTGGGTGCCTGGATGGTTTAGATTCACAATTGGATGTGGTAGGTGGCGCTGGAATCGAGTTTTAGATTTTTATTTTATCAGGGCAGGACAATGACTGCTGAGCCCGCTAGTATAAGACATAGGACACTTTTTATCCCGTTCGACCGCGTTCAGGTGGCGCTGAGATCTGGTTATAGAATCCTCCTAATCACCGGGACCGATTTTGATGTTTTTGTTTTTGTGTCATGAAACAGTCTTTTAGGAATTCAGAAAATATAGTGGTACGAAGTTCGCCGGATCAACTAGTAGAAAAATAAAAGAAGTAAAAGATATTAGATGTACACAACTAGCGCGGCTTTATCGCTAAAAAGCGATCTCTTCCCGACGATACTAGGCTAAGAATGATAGATTGTTAATACTGACTGTGATGCAATTTATAAATAGTAACTAGAGTTTACTCCGGGGCTGCGCCGTGGGTCACCCTCTAGTGCGTACTTCTTGCTTAAAGAGCAGGCGTTTATACAGGTTACATTGTACTAAATTTTTATGTTAGTGCTATTTTCACCCAGACCATTAATTTCATTTTATATCGCAAACTACCCCATCTACCAGCATGAAAAGTATTTATGCCCATTTTCGGTATTAAAACTACATTTAAACAAAATTACAGCAAAACCGATCCAGTATTCTTAGTAGTTTTCCGTGAAAGCTTGATAGAAAGACATATCGTGTTACTATCACATTTTTTGTACACGATACATTTTTATATATATACTTATAAACTTGAGAAATGATTGGTCTCATCCAAACTTTCATCCTCTATTTCAAACCGTCCTAGTTTTATTTATCTAAATAATAAATAATGTTATATTTATTATTTAGGTGTAAAAAGTGCAATTTAAGTTTAGTGTTCATATTTTTTTAATGTCATGCTTTCCTTAAACTCGATCGGTCAATCTTTAGCAAGCGCGGAACTAAATATGCAGCTGAGCGCTATATCTAGAAATATAATTAAAAAATATATTTATCTCTTATTAATTGTTGTTAACTTAAAACGAATACTTTCACGCACATACACACTCATAAAACACAAACAAGCTTGCACACACATCATAAATCTATACTCACACTCCCATATACATCATTTTGATTGTTACTCATGTAGACACGTTATTATTAGGTATGTATTAGTATGATAATACTACGCAATGAGAGAGAAAGACGCTTATAACCGAAGCGAACTCCACTGGCCGCCTGCGGGTACCAGAGTTAACTTTGACCGCACCTATAAATTTAATTTTAGTATTTCAGTTATTTTGTATACTACTACGTGGTAGAATGTACTGTGCATCTACAATTAATTGTATAAACTCTGTATCAACTATATTCTTGCAAATAAAGATATTGATTGATTGATTGAATAAAACTGTCCTCGTATTGTTAAACAATCTTATGTTCCCTGTACTTGTTATGTAAATAAATGTCAATCATTCATTCAAATAGTTGATATCTAAGTATAAAATATTAAAATCGCGAAGACCTTTGGGCTGTAAAGGCTACTTTATATGTACATTATAGTACTTTATTGAAAATCTTAGTCGTTGGCATATAACTCAATACGCAAAATAAACGGTCCCTTTATACTTTGACCGCTTGTATTTGGTCTTATCTGACCCCAGTCCGAATATCTTGTGCGATATTTTCTTAGGGCTATTCAAAATATATTTCATATCGAAACCCTTTCATTTCGTCTAAGCAGTCGATCAATAGCGTTTTACCTTATACTGCTTTATTGGTTTTAGAAAAATATTTTTATTAGTTTTTATTTTAATCTTCGCAAGACGCTTGTGGCTTCAAAATGAGAATATGTTTAGTGTTTCATAGCTATTCTTATGACGTGGTAGAACTATGCTAGAATCTTTATCTTGACTACAGTTCTTAGGGCCAGCTCAATCGGCGTAATACCACGCTTTTAAAGAATATCGGCGTGAAACTGTTAGGATTGAGCTAATCGTATTCCATACGATGAGTGATAGTTCCGATGGCCCAGTTCCCCTCCCCCGATCCTTCCCTCTATATCCAATCCTCCCTATCCTATTTTCCCTATCCTAACCTCTCCCTATCCTATCCTCCCTATCCTATCCTGCTTATCCTATCTTTCCTATCCAATTCTCCCTACCCTATCCTCCCTATCCTATCCTCATTATCCCATCTTTTCTACCCCGTTCCTCCTGTCTGAATTATGTATCTCATCCCCCAACCCCATTCTAAAGGCTGGCAATGCGTTGGCATCCATTGGTGTTGCAAACGCCTATAAGCATCAGTGACCACTTTTCATGAGCTGAGCCGTCTGCCTATTTGCCAAATTCGCAAAAATAATTATAAATCATATATCAATATCCTGTCCGTTTGTTTATCTGTGTCACGGTCATTTTTCCCAAAAATTGCTTTTATTGTCCATGCAGGATCGGAGAAATAATACAGTTTCCTGCGGCCAAGCGGAATGTTGTAAGACGTGCCAAAACAACCCACAGCCAGGTGGTCGGGTATTTTCCCATGTGGTTGGCTACCACCCCTGGTCTAAAATATGCCGCCGTAACAATCTTGAGTTATGTTCCGGCATTAGTGGCCAGGTTCCAGTTTCCCTTTAGAAAGCGACAAGCGGCATCACAATGGTAGCACCTTTGCTGTTACAAATGCCATAGACGATTGTAACCACTTTCCATCAGGTGGGCCGTCTGCCTGTTTGCCAGCTTCGCAATAAAAGACAGCTTGTGACATACACACACCGCGATTGATATTACTAATGTATTTAATAAGAGTTACCCTTTTGCAAAATGTCTACGGAACTTTAACATGTAAGAAAACACACTAAGGCTAGGCTCACATTAGTTCGGACCGACAGTTTTACCGTTGGCAGACTGTCGGGTGTGCTGTTTACATTAAACCGGCTCGACCTAATGTGAACATCTAGTCACTATAGTCGCTGTCCGGCAGTTGTGAGTTAGCTTTTGTATACAATGGACGACGACGACGTTCTGCTTGTAATGTGGTACTTAAATAGAAGAGAAAAGAATAAGGAAATATAAGCGTAAATCCAATCGCTGCCGAGCGAACTGAAATTGGAAGGTTTGAATCGTTATTAAGCGAATTAAGAAGTAATCACTTCACATCTCACAGCAAACTCCTGTCTTCCAAAGAGAAATGAAAACTTGTATATTTTTAGACGTACGCAGCCCTCCCTGCATACGCACCGGCGAAACTGTTGGCGAAAACGGGGAATGCGCGGATTTACTTCGTCGTTCTATGCGGATAATTGTGAACGGTGCTATACAAAGCAATATACCAATATTATACCTTACCAAACTGATTGGCTGTACGTCCGGTAAATGTGTCGTCGACAGTTTTATTGAGTCGCCCTAATGTGAACAGCGCTACTGAAATACATATGCCACTATGCATCCGATAACTTTGTCGTTCCGGAAAAACTGCCGTTCCGACCCAATATAAATCCAATCTAAGAAGTACTCAAACTCTGGAACGTATAGCAATTAATTTTAACAGAAGCGCCGGAAGAACACAGCCTCGGATAGCGTTGGACATTTTAAAATTACAATATTATCCAACAGAATGCCATTCCTCTTATCCAATCTTATTATACTCATATATTATAAGGGTTCGTATATTTCAATTACTTTTCTCAGTACGTTTTAAACATGTATTGTTCATGTTAGTTTACTTATTACTAAAGTTTACCCTGTGGCTACGCCCGTGTCAAACATTACATTATATAAACACTTAATTAGGTTTTTATACATCGCTTAATATATATATATGTATATATATATATATATATATATATATATATATATAAACTTTCCTTGTAAAAAGATCTGTCTAATGGTGAAAACTGTTTAAAAATCAGCCAACCAATAGATGGACAAGAAGTTAGATAAGGACAGTAGTAGTATGTTGCATTATTCTCACTTTACCGATTCGGTATCTAATAATAAATAAATACATACATGATATATAACACTATAACCTGACCATAACATCTAGAACGAGAAGGGCCAAGGCAAGGCCTCCGTGCCTGCCTTAGCCAGCCGACACGGAGTGAACATCGCTAAAGCTAAGACTCAAGCTCCAAAGGTGGAAGTTATAAATGGCCTAACGTCGGGAGTAGCTTCGGTGAACCTCTCGACACCCCTTACCCCCTTACACTCTTGTTGCCCCTCGCCAATCTTGGCATTTTTAGGGGCCCATGCAGTGATTGGCGAATCACTGTCTGTCCTTTTTTTCGATGTTCCTTGAACATTGCGACGGGCAGACGCCTTAGTCCCCATAGTCCCCGATCTGTAACTCCACTAGCAGTTCATCTCAATAGCCCGGTAACTTTTATTCACATTCCCACTTACCGGGGCTTGTCCTTGGGTGCATTTTTATATGGTGTAGACAGGGATAATCGCCGGTCAGTGTCACGCCACATTTACAATAAATTTGTCAAGGGGCCTCTACGTGTTGGCCTTCCCATAGCCCCACGCAAGCCCTTCAAAGGGCCGGACCATATTTATGCACCGTGCTCAGCAGAAATACTTATATGATATGTATGGAGAAGTTTTATATATTAAATATATACTTTATACACATACCATTCAAATTCATATTTCTTAGAATATATAAACGTTATTCCTTACATTATCTTCTCATGTTATAGTAGCAATAAACCCTTATTTACATGAAAGTAAAAGCTTATCAATGTCACTAGTATCCGCGGGATATCACGTATGTCAACGGTATTATTCCGATGTCGACACCACGCGCTGAGATGTGACCAACCAACCGTTTCATTCCGCTCCATGTACTTTAAAAGCTATCAACTCATTACGAAGCTTTTAATATTTTAATTATGTGTCATCGGGCGGAATACTGGCATACGTGTAAAATATTCATGTACTAGCAACCCGTATATGAATTTAATTTATTAATCTTTAAAGTTTGTCTTTAAGGTTCTGTGGGTATTTTTGAACAAAAACGCGACTTTTCATCATATCCGTCAGCAAAAACAAAACACACACACACATATATATATTACGTATATTTAATTTAAAAGCACTGAAATATAGATATTGTATAACAAAGCAAAAGGTTTTAATTTGAATTCTTTTTTTACGTCCAGTCTTTAATTCATTTAATTCCTCATACATTTCATCGTTTATAATGGGATCGCAGTTGACAGTTTCCCCGTACGATCCAACAGCAATTTGTTAAAAGCAAAAGGTTGTCCTATCAAAGAGATCTCAAGTAAATAATAATCCTAAATATTAATAAATTAAATTCTTTGAATAAATCTATCTGTGAATCTATGTGTGCTGTGTAGAATATACCTAAGTATATATTCTACAACACCTTGAAATTAGTGCCGAGTAAACAACAACAAATTTGTAATAATAATAATAATATATTTCATTTTTGATGTATTTTTATAAAAAAATAACGTGATCTATTTTTTATAATAATAAAATGTATATTTTTTTTAAATAAATAAATACAGTATAATAATAAATCTTTATTGCCGAAAAATCTGATACAATAACTTATGGAAGTCCCTAACTCCCGAGCTAGGCATGAAGCCTGTGTTTCGGGAATCAGTGCTCATTTGTAATATATAGATAGTAATTTTTATGTTTTTACTTCGCACCGATTTCAAGATGTCGTAGAAAATATTTATTATTTGCTAATTCAATTCGGTTTCTTTATTAGAGACTTTTTAAATATTTTTTTTTCTATAAATACATACTTGTTAATTTGTGAAGGATTTGTGCGGTATACGTAGCTCCTGTTTGGAAAATCATAATTAGAACAAAAGCCGGGTAACCTCATTATCGCCTACAATCCGCATTGGCTTCGGTAACAATTCCTTTGAATACGGAACACAATAACATACAATTTAATTGCCCTCTTTGGAAACTCTAAATTCAACATGGAGCCTCAGCGGGAGAGTTGAGATATTTTGCATTGTTCACTTTATCTGTTAATTAATGAACAAAAGATGAAGTGAATAATTACATTCGTGCACGGTTAATTTCAATTATATTTTGTTTGTGTTAAATCAATGTAAACAAGGTGGTGGGGTATTTGCCCGACTGGTTGGCTACAACCACTGGTCTTGATTATGCCGCCATAACAACCTTGAGTTGTGTACCGGCATTAGTGACCAGGTTCCAGTCTCCCTTAAGAGAGCAGCAACGCATTCGTAGCACCTTTGGTGTTGCAAATTTCCATAGGCGATGGTAACTGCTTTCCATCAAGTGGGCCGTGTGCCTATCTGCCTAACTCATGCCATAAAAAAACCTTTATTGTTTAATTTCCTCTTTTTTTAATTTTCAATCTTTTCTCAAAGGCTATAGGAAGCTAAGTGCGTTTCAGACCACGGACATTGAAGGGTTCCATAGAGGCGATACATGCTCATTGTTTTTTTTTAAATTTGGTTATCAAATATTTTCTTAAGTTTTCGCGACTTGTATACATAATAAAACTACGTTTTAACGATTTTAGGCGCGGTAATTTATTTGATTTTTGTTATTCCTTCTTTGCCTTCCGTGATCACGGCCACTGAAAAGTGGCCGAAACGTCGGAATAACAAAAATCAAATAAATTACCGCGCTTAAAACCAGTAAAACGTAGTTTTATTATTTGGTTATCAAAGCTTAAAAAAGCATTGAAACGAATTTTAGCTTTGCTTGTTTCGGCTATAATATCTAACAAGTAGTTTCTAGCATATAGGCTATTTACCCCATATGCCAGAAACTACTTGTTAGGTACTAATCTGGCAAGTATGCTAATATTATATAAAAAATACTAGCGGTCCCGTGTCCTGCCCTGAAAAAATAGAAATCTAGGACCCGATTCGAGTGCCTCCTACCGGTTCCAATTGTGAACCTAAACCATCCAGGGACCCACTCAAACACACACAAAAAACCATCAAAATCGGTCCCGGAGATTAGGAGGATCCTAGCGCCACCTACCGGTTCCAATCGTGAATCTAAATAACCCGGGGACCCACTCCAATACACACAAAAAATTTCATCGAAATCGGTAAAGTCGGTCTTAAATTATGCGCGTACATATATTCCTACGATGCACTTTTTGTTTATATATATATATATATACATATTACATTTATATTGATTAAGGTTCACATAATAATAATAATAATAATCGGCAGACAAACACACATATTGTATATCCCCAAATTAAGCAAGTTACGCTTGTGTTATGGGTAATATACAACGGACTACTCTGGGGCCGATCCCAGACACCCAGACCATATTAAATACAAAATAATAAGAAAATACGTTCCCGAAATTTACTATTATACCAGGAATCGAACCCGGAGCCTCTGCGTTGCAGTGAGGTAGGCCGGCAAAGGCTTAGCCCGCTCAACCACAGAGACCGCCATACTATTAATCAAAGAAAGGGTGCGACTTAAAGTATGGCGCCATCAATTTGATGCTCATGTAACTTAGTTGACAGAATAACTCATATTCACCGACCTCTCAGTTAAAAAAGAACTCGCATAAAAAAAGATTATACATTAAATGAAACCTATCCTGTGTCCTAAGTTGGAACAAATCCAGCAAAATGAAAAAATCATCATCAAAATCGATTGAGTAGTTTCAGAGTTCATCGCAGTCAAACACTGTGACGGAGAATTTATATATTTATATATATATAGATTGGTTTGACACGGCATACTGTGTCAAAGACCATAGAGATTATCTATGTAAGTACTTTCCGTTCTCATTACTGATTGATGTAATTGTTGCGATACTTCTCTCGATGTAAAATCAATGTTTGTACAAGTTGTGATATTTTAAAACATTTGTGTAAAATATACCACTATGCATTATATAATGTTTTTCACTCTACTGGCCTAGAACTCTCTAAGCTACTCATGAAATCTTGCTCCAACTATTTTAATTGAAATTATTTTAAAGCTCTTCATATTCACTTTTTCCTAGTTCAAAAGTTAGAGGGACACAATATGTATGACTGAAAAAAATAACTCGCCACATTCTGACTTAAATAATATCATTAAGAACATCGTTATTATTTTTCAAGATCTCGACTGACGATACCCCACTCGGCTATATGCTCGATAATATTTGTTCAACTTTCAGTTACATGTAAGGCGTACACCTCTCTCTAATCCGTACTTTTTTCGCAATTTCAATACAGCGTTGTATAGCTGCATATAGATTTCATATTCTTACGCCTCTGCTACACCTGCACCATAATGCTTTAATTAACACACTAATAAAGACATTACGCAGAAAGAGCCAAAGATTTTTGCGTTATTTGCAATGCGACATCGGTAATAACGTCAACAATTAACCGAAAGCTTAGGTGGTGGACTTCACTAGTGCAGCTAATTGTTAACGCGTTATGTTTTTAACGCTATAAATAAGATGCACTTGGACACAGTCCCGAACATCAATGCAAGGGGAGCTGGGGCATTACTAAATACCATCAATAATAGACCTAGTAGCTTCTGAATAAAACAAACACGGTGACATACAAAGACATATGGAGTAACGGACAGATGAAGTAACGGGCAGACCGAAAGTGACATACAAAAACAGATGTAGTAACGGACAGACCGAAAGTGACATACAAAAATAGATGTAGTAACGGACAGTAACATACAAAAATAGATGGAGTAACGGATAGACGGACAGTAACATACAAAAACAGATGGAGAAAGGGACAGACAGACTGTCGGACATGTAGACGAGCAGCCGAACAAGAGTACGGACGGACATAACGATTTTATAAGAGTTCCATTTTTTGCGAAAATGGCTACGGAACCCTAATAAAAATGGATATATGTATGAACACAACGCCTATCTACCGAAAGAGAACGATAAATAATAAAGCTTACCTTGTGAGGTTTATCTCGCCAAAGGCGGGAACCGTGAAAAACGGATAAAGAAAGCTTCGAAAATCCCGTGGCACGAAAAGTTTGTGCACGATACCGCAACGTACGAGGCTTATGGGCGCGATTGTTGTTTTCCGAATGTACAATATGATGCACAATACTCTATCCAATATTTCTTTAGTTTATTTGTGTACTGGTTCTAAGGCTATATGAAATTGCCGGTCTGCGTAGGTATTACGGTCCTGCTTATGTAATCATCAAAACAATTTTGTCGTATTCTGCAAAAGAAGGGAAGGATATACAATGAAGTTATTGACACCGAGACCTGAAGATGGATAAAAGACACTTATATGATAAGCTCTCCTGGCTATCAAGCCGTAGGATGGTAACTTCTCGAACATGTACGGTACAACTCGCTTCGAAGCGCCATAACACTGCTGGAATAATTCCACCGCCCATTAGAAATCTAAAATACTGTTACTGGATACAGATGTAAATTAAAGATAGGTATTTAATTTAGTACTGTATTTATTTATTCACATTTTTTCTTAAATATATAATGACTTAATTGTTATTATTATTAAAATAACAGTAATATTCACAGCGCGACCTAAGCACAATAAGTGGTGTTTGAGTAAAATATTTCTTATTCATGTAATTGATTTTCGTAATTGTAACACTTACATATTTATTATTATTGCTATTTTACTTAACTATTTTTTATACTATTAACTGCTGCTACGTAATGACGTAATATCTATCGTGGCGATACCTTATGGACTCAGCGGTAGACCAGCACTGGTCGACAGACCATCATTATGCTGAAACTGATGCCCCTTTAAGGACAAGTTTTGTTTTTAAACTTATTTTTGTTAACTCTCATTTTTATATTAGTTTGACTGTCCCAAATAAAATTATTTCTTTCTTTCTATTCATCGCCAAGAAAGCCTAAAATGTTATAGGTGACGACGTCCATTGGTGGTGGTGAATAGCTCGTCTGTTTGTTTGCAAATGTTATGTCACGTACAAGGAACCTACTACTTATGGGGGTTGGATAAGTGAGTGGTAAGTCTATGATGGTTACCCTGTTGGATAAGGTGACGCACCACTGGCGAGAACCCATGGCTCAATCGCCAAGGGAGCAAGGCTCGACCGCTTGAGAGGGGAGTACAAAATAATACGACGAGTATTGTACTCTAGATGTAATTATTGCTTAATAAATTGCACATTAAACTTAAGACTATATATACAGAAATCTTAAGTGCTACGTGCAAATATATAAATCCTAGACATGTTCGTAGATCCATCTTCGAGCGTTTTGTCTGTTTTTTGTATTGACAGATTTTGGCACGTACATGGATTATTCAGTTTTAACCTTGCTTATTATATAGCAATAAATTTCCTTTGCCACACATCTTTCTCACGTAAATAAAAATATATTCTCAGGGTTCATTCAATATCTGTTCTAGGTGATAGAAAGTGATTAGCGTCGCTTATCTAAAAATATGCTACAGAGTTACAATTTTACGGGGTGATTTTTTATAATATGAGTACCATATAATATAACTAGCTGACACCCGCCCGCTTCGCGTGCCGTAAAGGAATTTCGTAAAATCCGTTCTAAGCTGACCTCTACCTGGCGAAAGGAAGATACATGCCAAATTTCAAGTCTATAGATATTATAGTTCCTGAGATATCGTGATGAGTCACTATATACGTGGATTTCAATTATACTCATATATATTTAGATTACTCCTGAAGGTAAAGAAAAACATCGTTATCAAAAGGGTATACCAAGGTTACCTATATAATTAAACAATCCAGCTATACGCCAGGCTAACACCCAAGTACAGCTATGGAACTCTTATGGGTTTATATCATTAAATTATTCATTAACTAAATCCAGATGGGGTGGGGGTGTGTATTTACCCGTCTGGATGGCTACCACCCCTAGTCTAGAGTACGCCGCCATAACAACCTTGAGTTGGGTTTCTGGCATTAGTGGTCAGGTTACAGTCGCCTTTTTTAGATAGCGGCAGCACATTGATAGCAAGCTCCTTTAGTGTCACCGATAGGCCCTCTGCCTGTCTGCTGAACTCATGCGATAAAAAAATAAAATAAACTTCCACTTGATTAAAAGCAATATAAGTGTTATAATATGTTAAATTAGCACTAATTAAAAGTAGTATTCAGAATTATAAATTATCCATTTTGTATCCCAAATCTTGAGTAGAACAAGATAGCTTGGGGCTGGATTAAGTAAGTTTCAAATGGCAATACTGTGTAGCGATCCAGTGAGCCGCGACTGAGTGGCCATAACAAAACAGATAAAAATCGAAATCATACTAATAACTGTGTTTACCTGCGAGTTCAAAATATTATAAATGCCAAAATTTTAGTTAAAATAGCTTTTATATATGATGCTTAATATACGATATGACCATTTTTAGAACTTTGGCTATAACTCTATTTATAAGTTTGTCTCAAATGTACTCTAAGTACCTCAACAAATTTCAATGA
Source organism: Dendrolimus houi (assembly GCA_039645545.1). NCBI lineage: Eukaryota > Metazoa > Arthropoda > Insecta > Lepidoptera > Lasiocampidae > Dendrolimus > Dendrolimus houi. The sequence goes on from CM077120.1 coordinate 21,137,994, forward strand.
CATTTTTAAATTCTAAATCGAAATTAATAGGATAGTCGGAGGGAAACGCTTTTCAGCGATAAGATCACTCGTTGTATAAGACGTGCACAGGGTTTGCCGATGGTTGCCCCTCCCGCTTCCTACGACTGGGACCGGGGCTTGTCTAAGTAGTACTAATTTTTTAATATCTCTATATTTTATCACTGTAGCACTCCGTGACTACGTCCAGTTAAGATTTTAAATTCAAATCATTATAATCTAAAATATCGAGACATTTCTGGAATTGTTATACTACAGGCAATCTTCGGTCGGTAACACGGGTGAACTTTGGCCACAGATTAAATAAGTTGCTTAATACAGCACTACGCCCCTGGTTGCATTGGCATGTTGCTTTAATGCATTTTGTTTGTTGCGGCTTCGCTTCCAGATAATGTAGTGGTTTTGGCCATAAGCATAGAATATTGATTGAACCTAGTCATCATTTCACAATTAAATGGCTTGATGGATCTTACGTAATTTTTAAGGGATTGTATCCCGGAAAAGGATATGAGGTATTTATATCTCTAAAATTGGGCAAATGCTTGAAAATCCAAGAACTATGAAGGATTCCGTAGCAGTGACAAGTGTCCACTGCTATCTTTCTTTCACTACAGAACCATAAAAAGCAAACATCAATACCAAATGCATTAAAAATATGCAAACTAATTATAGTCAAAAGTATTTTTGAAAATCTACAAACTTATTCTTTAAAAAAAAACGATTTTGTAGTTCAAAAGTAGAGGATAGTAATCAGTTTTATAATATCTCCCAAATAAAGTCAAATAAAATTCATTAAATTTTAAATTTACTAATGTTGTTTCTCGGTTTGACTGTATAGCGCAACACTTACAAGCCAAGCCAATAGATGGCGCTGTGCAATAATTGAGGTCGCAAACGTTTCCCGAAACATACAAAGAATATATACAAATTGTCAACAGTAACAGATAGGCCTAGGCCTGCGAGGAACAACAATAGCTTCGCTGGAAGATCTTCCTGTGAGACGGAGGAGCATTCCATCTCGCTCCTCCACCCTATACGGGGCACCCCCTTCAACTGCACTCCTAATCACTTCTTTGTAGCACTACATAAATTCCGCCTATTTTATTGCTGAAATACAGTAGACGCACTAGGGCTTGTCTGATGAAAAGTGGTTACCATTGCTTATGGACATTTGTAACCCCAAAAATGCTATCGATGGCTGCCAGTATTGAATAGGGTACTGGAAACTGTCCACTAATGCCGGACATCAACTCAAGGTTGTTATGACTGCATACACTAGACCAGGGGTGGTAGCCGTCCAAACGGGTTATGCCCTATAATCTGTGGATTATTTTACCACCTCTTACGACAGGCAGCCCGGCTGCAGGATAGTATTCTTTCTTTCCTAACTAAGTCCATTAGCTCATCAACCCAAAACTGGGTGATTATTGGCCTCTGCAACGAAAGCACGCAACTTTCCTCTATCCTTCACAGTATCTTGTTAACTATGAGCTTGTAGCTCGGTCAAGTCATCTTCCACTCTATCTTAGCAATACTTAGTACGTCCAACCGTTCGCATACCGACTGGTTGCTCTCATTGTACTTTCTCACTCTTCGATCCTCCTCTATCCGTTCCATGAGAATCGAACCAGAGGAGACAGTGAGCCTGAACCTCTTCAATTACTTTGGGTCCGGACACGAGGTTTTCTATTTCGGAATTAGTTTGGGCACTCCAAATACCGTGTCCTCTTTTTACTGGGCCTAAGATTTTTCTGAGAACCTTCCTCTCTGCGACTAACAATTGGTTCTCTTCTTTAAGTGTAAATGTTCAAGCTTCAAAGCGATACATTAAAATTGGTCTTATGACGTCTGTAGACGTGAGTTTTAGTCTTCCTGCTTAGTAGCCTGGACACTAACACCTTATCAAAGCATCACTGAACCTGAGGGTATTTTGAACATGGAGGTCTATTTCTTCATCTCGGGAGTTCGTCACTGTAATTGTGCACCCCAGTTGCTTGAATTTGCTAGCTCGTTATGCACTTCTTTCTTATGTTTAATATTCTTTTTTACTTTTAGATATTACATGTCTAAAACTATATAAAAACCTTGTTTCGGTTATTTCAGAGCCCTTTAACTTCCTCAATTATTAGCTTAGGATCTCCATCGTCAAAAATTAATTAACCGCCTACCCTTTGTCGTGACAATACTGTAAAGAGAATAATTTCTTTGTTGCAAAAGGAAGTTGTTTATTTAATAACAGAGCCTTTGTTTCCGCATGCGTGTGTTATTATGATATATTATGAGTTCATTTTCTTTTAACTGGTTGCCTGCCTGTGACTTTCACTACTTTGTTCGAGTATTCAAATATGAATAAGAATCTTAATAATAAATAATAAGAATAAGGTCTTTATAACAATAAAAAAATTATTTTCAATCATTTTTTTCTTTAATAAATCTGTGGCAGCTTATATTAGTTCCGCGTCCCAGACTCGAAGGGAGCGAGTTAGAATCCTGAGCGGGAAGCATACACCGCTTAGACAATTGTCTGACCTAATGTGCATAATGTTACAATTACCACGTGCTAACGGTGAACGATATTGAGATAACCGATGTGTCAAACCAATCTGCCTCAGACTAGTGTGTGGGAGTATACAGACCGTTCCCCTATAACGAAAAAAGGGAGACCCGAGCCCAAAAGAAGAAGAAGAAGTGGGATGTTCATAGCCTACCATTATTATTATTATTATATTATTATTTCTTTCTAAACCGCACTGAAGCACATCGAAGCATACCTATATTCAGGGGGTTTCAAGCCTTGTCCTGGGCGGCAAATTCATACTTCGCAGACAAATACACAACTCATCGCTAACGCAACTTTGACCACTGAACTTAAGCACAAAAATTACTTTTAGCGAGCTGGGGCGGTATTTTTCAGATTTTGCCCCCCAATCGAAAAATTGTGTTATTAATAAAAATAAAATAATTATAATAATATTTTCTTAAGTTTTCGCGACTTGTATACATAATAAAACTACTTTTTAACGGTTTTAAGCGCAGTAATTTATTTGATTTCAGTTATTCCGACGACGACTGAAAAGTGGGCGAAACGTCGGAATAACAAAAATCAAATAAATTACCGCGCTTAAAACCGTTAAAATGTAGTTTTATTATATTATTATAGTAGATTAAAATATTTTACGTATCACGAGTACATGAGGTCTTTGAAAGTTTCATAATTGACAGAACAGTTAAAAGAAAGATGATTACGGTACTATTGGCATGTAATGAGGACGTACGAAAATCATATAACAAAAGACTGTTACAAGCAAAAATATAAGATGTGATAGTATCATCAATACATAGAAATAGAAAAAAATGTAAGTTCGATCGTCGTCTTTAGCTCCTTTGGTTGGAGTTGATAGGATTATTGAACTGTTTCCTCTGATTTCGAGTGGAGGGCAACGACCCTACGGCGACGTCGCCTTGAAGTCGCTGAAGACTTGCCAGTACTGGTGCCTATACAACGACTCTCATTGGCCGACCTGCGGCATCCGGTGGCCTTCATGGGCCTCGTGTTGACTGCATCAGCAGCTTAATCTGCCAGTTTGTGGCGTCTGCTGGCCATCTTGGGCTTTAGTTGGCTTTCAGTGGCTTCTATTGCCCTCTCTGCAATTTTGGGGCTTTCACAACCTCTCTGCATCAGTAAGGTAAGTATTAGATAACCCCAATATACAAAAAATGTAAGACAATACTTTTCAAATTCTATAAAAAGCCCTCCAAACGCTATCGGAGGATTGTGATAGACTAATAAAAATAACACCCACATTGTACATACAATATGGGTGTTATTTTTATATATTATAGCTTCTGCCTGCGAGTCCGTCCGCGTGGACAGTTTTTTTAACTATCCCACAGGAACTCTTTAATTTTTCGGGATCAAAAGTAAGCTTCTACCATACAAAATTTCATTTAAATCCGTCCAGTCGTTTCGGAGATTAGCCGGTACAAACAAACAGACAAACAGATAAACAGAGAAACAAAAATTTGAAAAAAATCTAATTTAGTTCTATATCACTTCTTACATCCCCCTGGCTCAGTTTGTATATATATTTTTCATTGTACAGAAATTCGGCTCTACAATTTTATTATATGTATATATATATGTACATGTATATATATATATATATATATATATGTATATATATATATATATATATATATGGATGTAATGAGGGATATTCCCAAGTTACGCTTGTGTTATATACAACAGACAATTGTGGAGCTAATTCCAAACACCCAGATTATAGACAGTAACAGACAGTCTGATTACGAAGCCAAGTTTTAAACCCAGGACATCTACGATCCAGTAAGCGTGTAAAGGGCTTAACCATTCAACTATAAAGGCCGTCGAGTAACTAAAGATTACTTAGTCTATTACCAAAACCTGACGAAGATTACAATTAGTGAATGTACAGACATTTCAGTACAGTACTTCATTATTAGTGGAGTTTCCTTTTGTTCTCTCTGTAAATAATTTATGAGTTGGGGGTCACCATAATTTCGTTAAAGTGATTACGGACGTGACCGGATGGACTTTTTGGGCGATGCGTTACATTGTACTGCGGTGTTCACCAAAATGTAATTAAGAAATTCCATGGGGTTTTGTTTGGTTAATTATTAAGGCTTGATATGGGTGGAAATAATTCAATGTGTATTAAAACTTTTCTGAGTATACTGTATGATTTTAGCGTATACTTGGAATGAATAGTTTAATTTTCGAAAATCTATACTAACATTATAAATGCAAAAGCTTGGATGGATATTTCTTGCTCCATCACGCCAGAATGGCAGAACAGGTCTGGATGAAATTTGGCACAGAGTAATATTATACTGTGGAATAGCATATAGCCTACTTTTTATTTTGGAAAAATGTACGTTTCCGTGGGGTAACATTAAAACAAGCGAAGCCGCGGGCAATAGCAAGTATATAATATTAGTTAAAATTAACAATGCTTGTAGAATATTATTTTTTTAATATCATTTACAATTATTTACATCAAAATATATATAAAATATTAGAATGAAAACATATTAATATCATTTTTTACATTTATTAGTTACTTACATATAGAAAACTTAACCTATTTGTATTGTATTCTACCCATAGTCTCCCTCAAGGCTATAAGTAGAATACTGAGCCTAGAAATATTAATTAATTAAACATCATTAGTTATATTGTATTCTAAGTTTGCCTGGTGGGAAGGCATTTCCCCGACTGGAAGGCTACCACCCCTGGCTTAAAGTATGTCGCCATAACAACCTTGAGTTGTGTTCCGGCATTAGTGATCAGGTTCCAGTCTCCCTTCAGAGAGCAGCAGCGCATTTGTAGCACCTTTGGTGTTGCAAATGTCCATAGGCGTTGGTAACCGCTAAATATCAAGTGGGCCGTCTGCCTGTCTGCTGAACTCCTGCAATAAAAAAAAAAAAAGGTATAAGCCCTTAAGACTATAAATAGAACGGCAAGCCTAGGTCATCCAAGTTAATGGGTAAAATTCCTAGAAGGCTGGCTACGTTACCCCACTGAAGCACCATATTAATCTGTTCGATCAAGAGAGAAACGAGACTTGATTATGTGAAGGGGCGATTAGGCATTTTGAGTGCTCTTTGTGGATACTTAAGACCTCAGTACGCGTCTCGCTATATTCTTTAACTTATCGGGATAAAACATATTCTAAAATTTAACTCGGGATATAAGCTAGCTAGCTAGCTTTGTTTGTTCAGTAGTTATCACGTGATGATCAAACATCGTCCGTGTAGGAACGGAGAAATAATATAATTTCCTGCGGCCGGGCGGCTTATCGTAAGAGGCGACTAAACAACCTACAGTAAGGTGGTAGGATATTTGCTCGTCTGGATGGGTACCACCCTTATTCTAGAATATACTGCCATAATAACCTTGAGTTGTGTTCCGGCATTAGTCGCCAGGTTCCAGTCTCCCCTCTAGAGAGTGGCGATGGTAACCGCTTTCGTCGGGTCGTTTGGCTGTCTGTTGAATACGTGCAATAAAATATAAAAGTTCTATTTTTGGAATATGCTGATTCAGATTGGCATCCTTCATTTTTCTTCTGTTTTAAATTCATTATATAAACTGGACTCCTCAACAGATTGAGTTATATTATATACATAAATTAGTATTTTCTTAAGTTTTCACAACTATACTATGTTCACACAGCTTGTCACATACAATGTTAACAAATATATTTGTTTAGATTATTTTGTATGTACATATGTATATTACTATTATATTTATATATGTGTAGTGGAACATTTACAAGCCAATAGATGGCGTTGTACAATAATTGAGGTCACAAACGTTTCCTGAAACATACAAAAAATATATACAAATTTTCAAGTATAACAAATGGGCCTAGGCCTGCGAGGAACAACAGTAGCCTCGCTGGAAGATCTTCCTTTGAGACAGAGGAGTATTCCATCTCGCTCCTCCACCCAATACGAGGCACCCTCTTCATATGTATTAAATTTATAAATTAGTGTAAGTATGTATATTTAAATTGTACTTCCTGCTCCACCTACATCGCCAGATTAGTTAAGAATTTCTTTTAAGCTAGGTTGCCTGGAAGAGATCGCTTTTAGCGATAAGGCCGCCTGTTGTTTTGCCAAGAAGTATTGTAATTATGCATTTTGTTTTTGTATTTGTTTATTTTGGTGAGCAATAAAGTTTTATCTATATTCAACTTATCATGAGACAAAGTGTAAACAAGATTACAGTGTTTCTTAAACTTTATTTTAATTAAATAAATGTAAGGTGCCTATTAATGTTTCATTTATTTGTTATATAATGAAAAGAAAACAAATAACAAAAACAACAAGAGTAACAATGAAATAACAAGAAATAAAGGAAATTGTCCTGGAAACCGCACTTTCATATCAAAAAGCTGACCAATAGTAAAGATGGTGGATATAACCCGACCGGTTACAAAACGACACATTAAAATGTGAAATGTTTGCACTAACTATAGTATATAATTCGGTAGTATTAAAAAACGTACCGACTTTGAGAATCACATATTTTTTAGGTTTTTAGCATCTAATATTAATAATTCATGTTACATTTATTTAGTTGCATAGTTTTTCTTGTAATGTTTCTTTTTAAGGTTAATAATTATTTTTGTTATGTACCCTCTTATTTCTAAACGATACAATCGGCCATTTCCTTAATTGAATATTATTGTTATATTTTTATTTATTCTGTGATTACAGCCTGTTTTGTATAGAGTTGTTTTCTATAATTGACCTTAATTTGATGTAACAATATTTATCTCTAATATGTGGTGATTGTGTAGGTTATAATTCAAAATCTCTCAATTGTATATAATATAGACGGTATTCACTACATATTATCTTCATGTTGGCGATAGATTTTTTACTTTGTTCGATTTAATTTATTCCATGTAAAACTTTACATATAATATTTTATATATAAAAAATTATCTAAAATTTCCAAACAATAATGTAATTAATTCTTGTCATTCATAACCTATTTAATTAAAATGGTTTATCAATGACTTCAATCCGCTATCGGTTGTGCCAATTTGGTAAGTTTACATTATAAATGATATAAACGCTGATGCCCGCGACTTCGTCCGCGTGGTGCGGTTTTTTAACTATCCCACGGAAACTCTTTAATTATTCGGGATTAAAAGTATCCTATATGTTCACCAGGGATATAAGCTACCAACATACAAAATTTCATTTAAATCGGTCCAGTCGTTTCGGAGATTAGCCGGTACAAACAGACAGACAAACAGAAAAACAAAAAATTTGAAAAATCTAAATTTAGTTATATTTTACTTCTTACATCCCCCTGACTCGGTTTTTAGCATATTGTTTTTCATTATACAGAAATTTGACCTCTACAATTTTATTATATGTATATATAGATATGTTATACTGTAAAATTGTTAGAGGGATGGTGAGGTGTTCTAAAAATGTTTGTTCAATGTGTAGTCAGTTGATGAAATGTATTTAAGCCGCGAGGTTCTCTGATTATAAGTATAGTGACCAGTTGCTGTTCTTTTATTACCATAAACCCTTCTGTGTTGTTGCAAGTATTACATTTATTGCAAAGAAAAAATAATTGTACGAGTTATTTATGGTGTTCAAAAGAATTGAATAAATACGGCATACATAGTAGTACTAGATTGTCATTTAAAGTTTAATTAGTGTATTTCCTTTCTTAGTTTTTCAAATTAATCTTATTCTATTCTAAGTGACCTACAAAAACTCTTTTTTGTGGTTTGTTTACAACTTGTCTCAACGTTGCCTGAATACGGTTACAGGTTCTAAGAGGTGCATTCTATTTGATTTTTATTTTTAATTCAACGTTTCGGTGACTTTTTAGTAGCTGTGATCATGGAAGACAAAGATGTCAACCATATAGCACATCTATGATGTCAAGTGTCAATGAGTAATGTTAAAGTTAGTATTTAGCGAATCCCCAACTTGTTCATTATAATTATTTAGTTTTAATATTTATTTAAAATTATTATTTACTCTATGGGAACTTAATCTAATTTACCATGGCAAAATCAAATAAAATTCTGCGCTTCAAACCGTTAAAACTTAGTTTAGTATATGTATTCAGCGAGATAATGCTGCCAGCCTTCTAGGCACACTGCCCAGCGACAGCGGTATGGTTGGGCTGGACCCATTGTAGTTTCGATGACTCCCATGCATAGTGAGTCAACTAACAATTTTACGTATTTCTACTTTTTGATGGTTTTAGTCATCGGAAGAGCTTATTTATCAGCCTAGATCACAAAATATTGAAAATCACGAATAGTTTCGAAGATAATTTAGCGAATACTGGTGTAAATTAAGACTTTTACGTTTTTCGTACGACGTATACTGAAGTAATTACAGTAAATTCAAATTCAAAAGTTTTTATTCAAAATAAGTTCCACTGGAGAACACTTTGTTAAAATTTAATTTTACTTCCAAGTCTATGTACACCGCTTCGCAACTTGTTATTGCTGTTAAGGAGAAGAAGCGGCAAGAAGCTCCCCAGCAACACGTCTAGCTAAATATTTATTAACTGAAACTTTTCTTCTTTCTTAATTTTTATTTTAATTTTTTATACTGCAACATATCTCCATAAATTCGTTACATGCTTAGCAAGATAAAAAAAACGTTATACAAAATATAGTATAAGAGGTTGGAGCGAGCTGCTATGTAAATGAAGTTTTTTCATTTAAGTATTCTTCAACAGTGTAGTATTCCTTTTTTAACAAGATACTTTTTAATTTGGTTTAAAATTTAGTGAAAGTCAGATCTAACGTTTCACTCGGAATCTTATTGAAGAAGCGTATAACAACCCCCAAGAATTAGGACAATACTTTTTGCAATCTAAAAGATGGCAATATCGGTCTATTACTGTGCCTGGTGTTGAAATTGTGAATATCCTTATATTGTTTAGAAGCACTCAAATTATTACGAATATAAATTATATTATTAAAAATATATTGGCAAGCGACTGTCATAATACCGATTTCCTTAAAGCGTTCTCTAAGAGACTCCCAAGGGCCGATGTTGTAAATTGACCTTACGGCTCTTTTTTATAAAACAAATATGGTCTCTAAGTCAACAGCGTTGCCCCAAAGTAAAATACCATAGGACATGACACTATGAAAATAACTAAAATAAACTAGTTTAACAGTCTCTTCGTCAGTGAACTGCCTAACTCTTATCACTGCTTATGCAGCAGAACTAAGTTTTCCTGAGAGACTAGATATAAGAGCGCCCCACTGAAACTTCTGAATTAATTTTAATGCTGAACTAATGGTTAATGCCTAAAAATACAGTTGAATCGACTAGGTTAAGTCTAGTGTCGTTAAGAGTAATATTAACATCGTATTCTTTTATATTGGGCATAACAAACTTAACACATTCAGTTTTGTTCGGATTAAGTAATAAATTATTTACGGTAAACCACTCAGATATTTGAGTCAGGGCGTTGTTTACGTCTTATTCCTGTATACATCGGGCGGATGCGGTGGGGTGAAGCGAACAAGCACAACTTACACCAGAATACAGCGCTCGAAATTGATCAAAAGCGCGTGTAATCTTAACTCGAAAAGTCTTCATCATTTTTAGTATAATTGATTGAATTCACAACCATAATACAGCAAAATATCTATATATATGAAAGTTATTGAGTAAATTTTTACAAAGAATATATACCGTTTATACTGGTATAAGTTGACATATATTGAATCAACTATAATATATTAGAAACTTAATAAATTAGGTTTTCTAATTAAATATTCAATGAATAGCATAAACACATAAGTTTGAAAAATCATAGTTCTTGTACTAAAACTATAAATGTTATAAGCTAAATTATTTTTGACTCACTCTCCTGTAAAATTGGAATTGTGCAGTTGACTCATTATACGTACAGAGTCATCGGTTTATATTGTTTTCTTTTTAGTGTATATATTTGTTAGGTGATTTTTTTATTTGTATGTATTAGTTTTATTTTAATTTGTATATACGTATGATTTATTATAAGATATAGTGTATTATATTATAAGATATTAAATAGAATTTCTATTTTGTTTTTTTATGCGTAAAAGTAATTCTTAATCAATTACTTTACTAAATATTACGATCTAACCTCTACAGACTAATAAGTATTTTATTTTAACCTAATATTCTACAAAATAAATTATATATAAGAGTGTGTCCATTGCCACTTTACTTAGTCGTTGTTTGTTAGGGCGCATTCATAAGTTCTCGTGTCCTATACATCACTTAATACAGTTTTAATTTTTCACTATACATTTAATTGTTTATTAAATAGAATGAATTATATAATATGTCACTAGTTTATTGCTCAAATCAAATCAAATCATTTTATTGGGAACTAAGTGTTACATAGGTCTTATTCAATATAACTGAGAACTTATTACTTAGCTGGCCTTTCATAGCATCGCAATATAAACTTACTTAACCTATGTTTGTATAATATTTAATTTGGTGCCTTATATTTTATTTAAATAACACAAAACAATATTTTCTTAATTACCTCTCATTTAAATATTCTGGGACGCTATAATAGGATTTTTTTGTCAACCATTCGAATAATTTTTGTTTAAACATATTAAAATTATTTTCTTGCATTATATTACATGGTAACTTATTATATATTCTTGGTGCCATCCCAAACACGCTTTTATCATATAATGCAGTGGTATGCGGAGGCATACAAATTTTATTCTTATTAATATGTCGGGCACTTCTATAATTGTCAAATAATGTTGGGTTGTTTTTGATTAACATGATAATTTCAAAAATATACAAACAAGGAAATGTCAATATCTTAAAATCTATAAAAAATGGTTCACATGTATCGGTTTGTTTTAAATGAAATATGGATCTAAGGCATTTCTTTTGTACTTTAAATATTCTCTCTCTGTCTGTGAAATTTCCCCAAAATATAATTCCGTATCTTAAAACAGATGTAATGCTTACTTAGTATTTTCTGACTTGACTAAATTGGCTAGCTTATTTGTTCTGTGCTCTCCTTACTCTGTGCCACAGACAAATTGCGACGTCAGACAATCCTTTGTCAGGAACACTTGACTAATGCTCGATACTGCTGTATTTGAAACCGAGCTATGTGCGCTGCAGCTGGTTACAGTCGTTACTCAATGTTACAGGTGCAACGTGGAAAACAACTGACGGTATTACACGCTGTCAAAATTCAAAACTACAATTATTTAAAAGATACAAGGAAGGTACCTACCGTTATTTTATTTTAGGATAATTTTTAACATATAATTGACATAAATTTATTTACTGAATTATTTCAGTAATTAATATTTGTTTCTCATAATCTTAAAGCCCCACCTCATTTGGGACAATGTTATAGCTATTGACTGTGGCCGAATGCGTCTCATTTAAAGCGTTAAAAATAACGCTGTTATCGAATAGTCACATTAGTTATCTGCCAATACGTAACGTTCTTAACAATTCAATATGGCATCATAAGTAGCGCATTAAACCCATGGCCACATCTACGTGAAACTGCCTATAACTGTAGCATTATCTCAGATGAGGCCCCACCTCAAGGAAAAGTTATACCCCTCCGAGCAAAACACATGAGCCTTGTATAATAATAATCAATAATAATCGGCAGACAAACACATATATTGTATATCCCCAAATTAAGCAAGTTACGCTTGTGTTATGGGTAATGTACAACGTACTACTCTGGGGCTGATCCCAGACACCAAAACCATAGTAAATAGAGAAAATACGTTTCCGAAATTTACTATACCGGGAATCGAACCCGGAGCCTCTGCTTTGGCAGTGAGGTACGGCAATGGCTTAGCCCGCTCAACTACAGAGGCCGTCTTATACTGTTTTGTATTTATGTATCATTTTATAAGCAAATAATGAATTTGCATTAACTGTAAATAATATTCTAATACTGTGCGATTTATCAGATTACTAAGAATTATAATATCCATATTAATATTGTTGCAAGCTACAGGACTCGAATTAAGAATACCGTTGGAACTACTATAGAATTTATTAGCACTATACAAACACGTATAAAACAAATACAAATAAAACTGAATGCAACCAGTTCACACTGCACGATTCAATACAATTCGACACGCGCAAAGTCCGTCGTCTATATCGCTAATCGAGAGTACTAGAAAACGTCTTACTCGTTTCCTAGTCGTCGCTTGACTGCCCACCCCTCCATTCGGGCATTGTCTTATATCAACTACACAGTACAAAAAAATTGGCCGCGCGCACTGAGTTTCCGAGAAATAGTAATTTGCACACCTGCGAACGGCTAACAAAGTCGAAAATAATAACTATAAGGATTATTTCGACGCTAATGATGGTTATAAAACAAGTAGAAAAACAATAGCATGTTTATCTGAATTACAAATTCAAAACACAAAAGAATTCCTAAATCCGGGAAGACAATAAGCTGCGCTTACGACAGACAGCTGTGCGGTTATCTTTGACGGCATGTAACAATATTATAAATGCGAAAGTAACTCTGTCTGTCTGTCCGTCTGTCCGTCTGTCTGTTCCGTTTTCACGAAAAAACTACTGGACCGATTTGGCTGAAACTCAGTATATATATATTTTCGATGCCGAGAATCCCTTCGATCCTTTTTGTCCCGAAAAATGGGATAGTTTCCGGGATAAAAATATATTTGTCTCTCTGTTATCCTTTTATGGAAAGACTATTGGACCGATTTGGCTGAAATTTAGTACATATGTAATTTTTATACCGAGGGTGGCCAAGGAATACTTTTCATTCAAAATAATGAGATAGACTTTGGCATAAATTTATGTAAAGGTTATCTCGGAATCTAGGATAGGTTTTGTGATTTCGCCCACTTCGTCCACTTGGTCCACTTGGTCCACTTGGTCCACTTCGTCCATGTTGTCCATTTTGACATTTTTGTCAACTTTTGTCATTTATGTAGTTTACAGATAGACGGGGGATGGGATAGTTTGTGATATAAAATGAAGTAAATCTTCCGGGGGCAAATACATTAAAAAAAAAACAAATGTAACCTGTACCGCCTGCTCCTTAAACAAGAGATATGCACTAAAGGTTGACCCGCGGCGCAGCCGCGGGGTAAACCCTAGTTGTAAATATTTTTTCTATACTTATATTTTTTTATATAGTCGTGGTAGTGTAATGGCTAGCACACGCGTCCCAAATTCAAAGGGCGCGGGTTCGAATCCTGGCCGGAACGCATGCACCACTTAGGCAATGCCTACCTATAATTACCACGTGCTAACAGCGGTGAAAGAAAACATCGTGATGAAACCTGTATATCGAGATAACCGATGTGTCAAACCTGCCAAGCTGCTTTTGACAAGCGTGGCCGGTATACTGTCCGTTCTCCAATAGTGGGGAGCCCGAGTCCAGCAGTGGGACGTTTATTGGCTGTTCTTATTATTATAACATTGTAAATATTTTGTTCACCTTCTCTATTTAGATGTCTCTCTATACATAGATATAGCTCTTTTTACTTATTTCTTTAATTTCTACTATCTAAACTACCGTAGGGTGTAAACTAGCAATGAGATGATTCTGCTTACATTATTAACACAGTTTCTTTACTATATAACTATACTTCAGTCATGCTATACGGGTCGGAATGTTGGGCCACTAAAGTGATAAACCACAAACGTCTCCACTCAGCTGAGATGAGAATGTTGAGATGGATGTTTGGTGTTACAAAAATGGATAAGGTGAGAAATGAGTACATAAGGGGATCTTTGATAGTTGCACCTGTGACTGAAAAATTGAGAGGAAGAAAATTAAGTTGGTATGGGCATATAATGAGGAGGGATGAAAGTTACGTGACCAAAAGAATGTTAAACTTCAAGATAGATAGGTACAAATGTAAAGGTAGACCAAAAAAAAGATGGATGGATTGTGTGAAGGATGATATGATGATATGTGGTGTGACAGAATATGTATGTCAGAGTAGAGGAGTGTGGAAGGAAAAGACATATTGTGCTGACCCCAAATAATTGGGATATGGTGAAAGAAAAGAGTAACTAGAAGTAACTATACTTCTTTTCTATTTCATAGTTAATAAGTTGATTTTGTAGTTACCTTTTGTAACTTCAGTTAATGTTAACGTGAAAAGGGCTTTTAGAAATCAAAGCCAGCTTCCGGTTATACATGTCACAACATACAACAATATAATTAATTGGTGGCACTGATTACGGTGGTCTAAATGTAAAAATGACATTTACAGGCAGACTCTTGACAGTTTTAAACACGCATATTTTAAATATTATGGACAAAATCACAGATAGATTTTTATTTAAAGAATTCAATTTATTTATGTTTAGCATTATTATTTACTTGAGATCTCTTTGATAGGACAACCTTTTGCTTTTAACAAATTGCTGTTGGATCGTACGGGGAAACTGTCAACTGCGATCCCATTATAAACGGTGAAATGTATGAGGAATTAAATAAATTAAAGACTCGACGTAAAAATTTACATATATATATATATATATATATATATATATGTGTGTGTAAATGCATTAACCATGGGTACTTCCGTATTAACGCCACCGCAGCTGCTCGTGCGCTTTGGTTTAAAGTCTAACCTAACCTAAGCGCAACTTATGCTGCGGTGGCGTTAATACGTAAGTACCTAACCATGAAAAAATCTAATATATTATAACAGAATAAATTCACTGGGTTATTTAATTCCATAAATCACGGTACCATTGAACATTAAATAGTATTTGGAAGTTTTCAGTTCGGTACATAGCGCAATAATTATGATTTGGATAGCAATCAAAATTATTTCTGTCGCGATATTCTAACAGTTAGATGATAAGATATTATTTTATATGTAAACTAGGATATACCAGCGACTTCATTCACGCTTGACTTGAAATTCCTCCGGGATTCCCAGGACACAAAGTGCCACAGCTTTAGAAAAGAATGTACGCTATCGTTTTACTGAAATCTACGTCGAAATAAGCTAATTTTGATTCACCCAAACAACTACAAACCGCTCCCGGGAAAATTTCCGCGGGATTCCCAGAATAAAAAGTGGTTTAGATTTTAATTGAAAGAATTTACTATCAACCAGCTAAAACCGCATCGAAACCGGCCCAACTTTTTTTACGTAAATCCCGACCAAACAGACAACAATTCTAAAAAAATTGCATCGTGTTCCCCATCTTCTTATATAGCCTATTCCAGTTTTTTTTTAAATAGCTTCAATATACAGACATGGCATTTTTGGAATTTTATATTATAGATGATGTTAGAAAGAAAGAAAGACTTTATTTGAAGAAATAAAGTCGTAATTACATGCCTTATATATTATTCAGAGCATATTTTGAGAATTTGTACACCGCATTTTCAGCAAACAAGGTTTGCACTCAGCATATTGCTGTGCCGGAATTTTGTCCGACATAACGCTGTTTTTCAGAGTAAACCTTCCTACTGGCGTAAGACCAAAACGACCCAATTTTTTTTAAGTAATTCTACTTGTGTAATATTTAATTAGTAACTCAAATAAATAAATTTAAATAAAACCAACAATAAAATACTTTGTTACTTAAAATGAAAATAAATACATAACCATATAATTACTTAAAACTACAGGCACATCCCTGTGTGTATATCCGTGTAACAACTTGTATCGAATCATCTATTCGAATACAAATCGAAAAAGTGATTACCGTGTATTAACCACATTCTGTATGCCACGTCACTGACATGACGCAACAATGTTAAATAAAATTGTAAGATGTCCACATAACTGTTTTTTTTTTTAATAATTAGTTCTTGAAGTTTTAATCCCTGCCCCGTTCAGCTCTCGTATGGAGCACGGCTCGCACTCGCACGGCCAGATATAAATCGACCCTTCTTAACCATTTTTGTTTATATAATATTTTAGATATCTAGTTACATTACATACGGGTTGTCTGGAAGAGATCGCTTCTTAGCGATAAGACCGCCCATTGTGCACATTTAGAACATTTTTAGGCTATAAGGTTTTCTGTAATGGTGTACAATAAAGTGTTATCTATCTATCTATCTACATTTACGTCACTGTTAAAGCGCCATCTAGCTCTTAGCTAATGTTAATCTCGTAGAACCATTTTAACGATCATAAACCAACTAAAAGAGCTAGATGACGCTACACGACTTGACAGCTCGATACCCTGACAGCGACGCCATTACATTCTTTTTTTCACAATCATCACGCATTCACCACGCCACATAATAGAGACGGCCTCTGTGGTCGAGCGGGCTAAGCCGTTGCCGGCCTACCTCACTGCAACGCAGAGGCACCGGGTTCGATTCCCGGTATAGTAAATTTCGGAAACGTATTTTCTCCGTTATCTACTATTGTCTGGGTGTCTGGGATCGGCCCCAGAGTGGTACGTTGTATATTACCCATAACAAGCGTAACTTGCTTAATTTGGGGATATATGTATGTTTGTTTGCCGATTATTATTATTATTATTATTTTATTGTATTTATTTATTTAATTTTTTTTTTTAAATGTATAAAGATATTTTTTTATAAAAAAATAGATCACATTGTTCTTTTATAAAAATACATCAAAAACATATAACACATATAAAAATATAAAATCTTGCAGTTCACCGCCAGCGGGGCCTGGGGTCCAAACTATCGGTGATTAGGGCTTCAGAGACAGGAACCGCCACACAATTCGTGCCGTGTCCAAGAGTGCTGCCTTCTGTATCTGGCCCTTCACCCAGCTACCCAGCGAAAGTCTCTCTAGATGACGGTCGAGGCTTTTCGCTATAAGACCGTTGACGGTGTCAACTATCGGCACAATGCTCGTTGACTCCAGACGCCGCATAGCGGTAACCCCATGAGCAAGATCTAAGTATTTACTTATTATTATTAATATATCATAGTAATTAATAACCTTTTTGTATTTGTACCAAATACAACTTATCAAGCTATCAGAGAGTTATTAATATTTCGTCATCCAATAAACCACGGCACGCTGTCCCGCACTGCCGGAAGCCCACGCAGATACAGTCACACTGGGCTTTCTTAATCATTATCACTTTTTTTACTTAATTTAAGACCTCACCTTAAAGCCAAAAATTCTTCCAACAACAAAATATAAATATTCCAAATAAAGTATCCCTTAAGTGTACATAAGAAGGCAGATACTTCCACCCACGGCCGCCTAAAAGCCGGAAGGATAAGTGGTATTGACAAGGGCAAAAACGTCATTCAGCGAGCGAAGGTCCCTGAAATGGAATAATTTATTATGAATCCCAGCAAATGTAGGCATATGTGAGGAGTCCTTATCTAATATTATGTGGATATCGTCACAGTATGGTAAAAAGGGATGTTTTACTAAGCTTTCAGGCTAGAAGTGTCATTTGCAGCTAATCAGTTGTTGTACATTGACAAGTGAAGGATGTTAAGGATATTATTATGATATTTCAGATCTATGTACGGGTACAGATATAATAGTTTGGGGAAAAAGTATTTTCGCATATAGTATGTATGAACTTGTAATAAGATCTCTTTGGCTATGCCATTTGTATCTGGCTGGTTTTGGTATCATTAAAAGTTTTAATTTTAAAGAAGACAATTCCAAATTCAAATTAGGAAAATGTGTGATTTTCATTTGTTTTTCTTATTGTTAAAATGAGTGAATCTATTGAAGAAATTCGATACATTTTAAAATTTTACTACAAAAAAGATAAAAATGCAACACAAGCCGCAAAAAAAATTGTGATGTTTATGGACCTAATGCAGTATCTGTGAGAGTAGCGCAAATTCGGTTTAAGCGTTTTCAATCCGGAAATTTTGATATCAAAGATGCACGTCGCTCTGGTCGCCCTGTTACGGACAAAACTGATGCCATTTTTGAAAAAGTGGAGCAAGATCGGAATATTAGTAGTTATGATGTAGCTGGAGAACTGGGAATTAACCACAAAATGGTTTTGGCGCATTTGAAAAAAGCTGGGTACACAAAAAAGCTTGATATTTGGGTGCCTCATGAGCTCACTGAAAGAAACCTAATGAACCGTGTACTCATTTGTGATTCCTTATGACGACGTAATGAATCCGAACCATTTTTGAAGAAGCTGATAACTGGTGATGAAAAGTGGATCACGTACGACAAGATCGTGGTCAAAGGCCGGTCAGGCTTCACAGACTGTGGCGAAACCCGGGTTAACTCGCAACAAGGTGATGCTGTGTGTATGGTGGGATTGGAAGAACATTATTCATTATGAGCTGTTACCGCCAGGCAGGACCATCGATTCTGAACTGGGCTGCGAACAACTGATGAGATTAAAGCAAAAACTTGAGAGAAAGCGGCCGGAATTAATCAACAGAAGGAGTGTGATTTTTGACCATGATAACGCTAGACCTCACACATCTTTAGCCACTCAGCAAAACTTACGAGAGTTCGGCTGGAAGGTGCTAATGCACCCCCCGTATAGTCCTGATCTTGCACCTTCAGATTTTCACCTATTTCGGTCTCTGCAGAATTCCTTAGGCAGTGTCAGGTTAACATCACGAGAGGACTGTCAAAACCACTTGTCGCAGTTTTTTGATTAGAAGCCCCAAAATTTTTATAGCAATGGGATTACGTCCCCACCTACAAGATGGCAAAAAGTTATCCAACAAAATGGCATCTACATACTTTAGTCAAATGTAAATAAACTTTATAAAAAAACCTTTTGAATTTTTATATAAAATGCGAAGAAACTTTTCCCCAACCTAATATCAATAATATTATATTGGGCTCAGTAACACATATGAAATTATGTCGGATTATCCGACAATTACCGATATTAGATTATTTGCAATTTTAAAACTAAAATACAAATAACAAGCTTCTGCCCGCGATTTCGTCCGCGTGGAATAGTTAAAATAAAAGAAGTTAGCTTGACGACATATAGCCCATAGCCGTCCTCGATAAATGGGCTATCTAACACTGAAAGAATTTTTCAAATCAGACCAGTAGTTATTGAGATTAGCGCGTTCAAGCAAAAAATGTAAAGCTATACATAAATTTTAGTATAAGATTATAAGGTAACGATTTGACGACTAGTTTTTCAGTGCAGCGAAGGAAAATTTGTCATTATGTGTCGCATTTAACGGTAAAATATTCTTGAATAAACAGAGTCTACCCCTATCCGAAATTATACTAAACCTTTATATCAGGTACGATTAAGGTTTGGAATAGATTTTCATTTCGGATAATCAATAATTTTCCGTACATTTAAAAAGTTTAACGTGATGCGACGTTATAACGGCTTTTTACATGCCGAGCCGACAGACACACAAGCCAATCAAATCATTACCTTGTACTTATCTTATTAGCTTATTATTATATATAAAAGCTGAAGAGTTTGTTTGTTTGCTTGAACGCACTAATCTCAGGAACTACTGGTCTGATTTGAAAATTTATTTCAGTGTTAGAAAGCCCATTTATCGAGGAAGGCTTAGGCTATATAGGTTTTATAACTTACTTTTTTAAATTATTCCACGCGGAAGTAGAAGCGGGTAGAAGCATATATCCTTATAAAATTTCTAAAAATCTAATATCCATAACTTAATCCGAAATAATTTCATATCTGTAGCCATAACTGAAACTGATACAATATTATTCATATATCCGTATCCAAATACAAAATATCACATCCTTGACATCTTTGGCACAGGTTAATCTTCTTTGCCGTGTTGTAGGAAATATATATACCGTGTTGTATATATATTGAAATATTTAAACGTCAAAAAAATGAAGTAAACACACGTATGACTCATTGCTCATATAAGATTAAATAGAGCGGCAATAAATATGCCAGAAAATGGTAGTCTGATGCAAACACAACTTTTTTAGTGGACCAGTGTTATGATCCCATTGTATTCTTTTTCTATGCCATGGATGTCATATTAAAAACGCAATAATAATAAACTTCGGCAAATCGATGACAACTATCTTTATCTGGCGCATATAAATATCTAGCTGCAATGCCGCGCGTATTTCTCTCGGGCGAAAAGGCGAAAGGTAAAAACAAAATTTAACTTTAAACGTAGCAAATGTTGGTCCATAACGAAACTTGTTTTAATAGAAAAAACTTCGTGAAGACAAGTGGAGTTGGAAGAACTGTGAGTGAGAGAAACAGTGTTTCCCAAGTCATTAGTCACGCGAGTAATTCTCGATACACACAGCCTTTGAGATACGGTTACGATATATTTTCTAAATTGAAATACATAAGTTTTTATTCAAACTCCAATAAGTTAAAAATTAAATCTATTTCTGGTGCACTTTGGAACCTGTTAGTGCTGTTTCAAGAAGAAGCCGAATGAAAATCCCCTATAATACATAACTAATGCAACATATTTCGACTTGAAATAAATACATAAGTACTACTGCATAAAGTTTTTTTGTTGCCTGATGCAGACAATAGTCAAAATCATTCCCAGGATAAATCCCGCGGGATTCCTAGAATACAAAGTAGCGCAGATTTTAAATCTAAGAATTTGTGAAAATCGCATCGAAATCGGCCCAGTAGTTTTTACGTAAATTCCGAACAAATAGACAGAACAGAAACCACAGAAATAGACAGGCACAAATAGACAGAACCTTTATACAGTCTATTCTAGTTGTTTTTTTTCTAACTAGCTATAATGTACAGACACGGCGTGTTTACAATTTTATAATATTTTAGATTTACATACTAATGATTCTTTTTGCATCTTAAATGCTGCCTTGGCGTCGTAAGGAATTATATGCGTAGTAATGCTCTCACAATCAGAGATACCAGAGTGTAGAAAAGGCAAGCGCACCGTGGGCTTCATGACGGATGCTTCGAACATAACCGAGATTTAACGCTAGGATGGTGATGACCACTTACGATGTTACATATCAATAAGGAATGACATGATATATGATATGAGAGGCATTATAGTCATACCATTCATAAGTCATTTTCCATAAGCCAGTGTGTCCCGGTGACATCATATTTTACCGGTGTAGAGACACTCTACTAGAGTCGTGACATTACTTGAACACACTCGACATTTATGCAAGTCGAGACAGCTTCTCACAACTCAACTTTCCCAACACCTGAAAGCAACTGTCGTCAGTTGCGAGCATTATTTAAGTTGCCTTTCGAGTTATGATGACACAATTTATCGCTGTTGGGTACGTTTCATTTTCCATTACGCATTTGTATGCCGTTTGTTATATAATAAATAAATAAATCGGTAGACTACACATATTGTATATTATATCCCCAAGCTAAGCAAGTTTCGTTCGTGTTATTGGTAATATACAACGGACAAGTAGGCAAGTCTGGATCCTTGATTCTTTGATATTTTCTGATATGTTAGACATATACAAGGAAAACAATTTATTGTACT
The DNA here is from genome assembly GCA_039645545.1 of Dendrolimus houi. Lineage (NCBI taxonomy): Eukaryota > Metazoa > Arthropoda > Insecta > Lepidoptera > Lasiocampidae > Dendrolimus > Dendrolimus houi. The sequence continues at coordinate 21,159,976 of CM077120.1, forward strand.
TATGTAGAGATACATGTGAAATATTATTTATGACTTACTTTATCCCCACGCCTACGCCGCGTGACGAACTCTAGGCAGTAGCTTTATTTTACTTACACAAAAACTGAATTTGGTTTTTTAAATATAATAACAACAAATAAAGTTCATATAGTCTAGACAACTGCCCAGTAAGATATGGAGGTAAATCGAAGCCAACCTGATTTGCAGTAATACAACGAATGACATGTTGTTCATGACAACGTAGGTATTTGTTATGGAATTGAAAAAACGCGATTGTAGCGCTATCTACTTAACTAATCCGTCTGTCACACGGAAACGACATAATTTATCGGGATAAAAAGTATTCTAAATTACGCCCCGGGATACAAGCTAGCTCTATGTCGAGTTTCGTTTAAATCCGTTCAGTAGTTTTCACGTGATGCTCTAGCAGACAAACAGACAGACAAAAATTCCAAAAATTGGAATCTGCTGGTCCGAAGTAGCCGCCCTGGTTTTTTTTACATTTTTAAACGATTTGTACAAACTCGAACCATTTATAGATTTATTACAGTTATACGTATTGACCCAAAGAAAGACAGATCTAGAGTATAGCCGACGCATTTTAAACTGAGTCGTCGGGCAATAAATGTCACTGACAGTAGGAATGTCCACGCAATGCAACCCGTTATCGATACATAGCTACCTGCACACGCGGGGTCGATGCGTCATCGTGACCTTCATTAGCACTCTGACTCTTGATTGGTCGTTACGAGTAAGGGTTGTTGTTTTTCTATAAATATAATATTTTTTGTTATGACACTCATTGCATTACTTACGCTACGTTACGCAAGACGCACAATGGAGAATTTATTTTCTAACGTGGTTTTGAAGAAATTAAATGGTGACATTGACGTTCAAGCTCGGGTTGTAATTCACAGCGTGTTCCTGTTTTTAAAAGAATTGAAAACTGACCCCGAAAAAAAACCTTGCCTGAATTTCAATAATCCACGAGAGCTTGCAGCACTGATTTGTGGAGTTAGTGGAGCGACCGTGGATCAAATAAAAACCGAAGTATCACAGGCAGGCAACCCGAATATACCAAGAGCAAATGTTAAGAAGACAGCGTCTGTCACTGATCTAGATAGCTTTGATGTCAGCGTACTAAAACGTACCATTTATTCATTTTATGACAACGGGGAATATCCATCGGTGGCTAGAATTCTAGAAAAATACCAAGAACAGATGCTTAATTATAAGTGCGGATATTGTTCAATGAGAAAAATTTTGACGAAGGTCGGCTACAAGCTTAAAATCCATATAAAAGATAAAAACGGCCCTTTCAGGGCCACATCATGATCTATACAGTTTCTCTATGATTACGTCGAAACAAACATTTTATCTTACAAATTAAAAACTTTTCTTTTCGCGAAAAATGATCCCTATTAATACTTAACATCATTTAGCATATCTATCATGCCTATCCCGTTATCGATATGCACCTCTACAATTCTTACGTACATCACTATATCTCTCCATAAGACCTGTAAGTGCGGGCGAGACAGACAGATAAATATGATTTATGACCCGAAGCCTCAGTTCATAATGCGTTGACTATAGGTATAGGGTAATTTATAAAAACAACATTCTTACTTCTTTTTAGTGAGAACAGAAAGGGTAATTGTTTTACTGGGCAGTGTTATACTCAAAAAGTTTTGTAAAAAAGACGACCAATTTGTAAGCCCACGCACAGTGAAGTATTCGGCTTTGCTAAAACTATGACGAGATCCTAATAATGAACAACGGTTTTAGTGCACCAATAGCTATCAAGAAACTAGCCCAATAGGTACTACATCTTTAACGCCCCAAATGTCTACTTATTACCTAACCTAACAGTTTTATAAGTTACTATTCCATTTACATTGATACCAGGGTTTCAATGACGGTGACGGATATGAAATTAATTCGGATTATCCGATAGTTTCGGATATTTTCATTTTTTTTTATTGCATGAGTTCAGCAGACAGGCAGACGGCCCACTTGATAGAAAGCGGTTACCATCGCTTATGGACATCTGCCACACCAAAGGTGCTACAAATGCGCTGCTGCTCTCTTAAGGGAGACTGGAACCTGACCACTAATGCCGGAACACAACTCAAGGTTGTTATGGCGGCATACTCTAGACTAGGGGTGGTAGCCATCCAGTCGGGCAAATGCCCTACCACCTGGCAAAATCAATTGTATCAATTCAATCCCGGATATTAGATTTTAAGAAGTTGTAAAGGGAAAATGAAATTACAAGGTTAACGATTCGATAGCTGGCTAGCGTGATGGCATGAGTAAAACACCATTCCATCTTCGGACAACAAGGCACTCTGGTCTACGCCATCATTTTACAATGGAAACACCACCAGTGCGAACGAAGCGTTTTGTATTTACGTTCTTCTGCACACGCCAGAACAGTGGAATCCGCTACCAGAGTCTATGTTTCCCGAAAAGTACAGTCCGGGAGTCTTCAAGTCTTGTGTGAATAGGTATTTTCTAGGTAAGCGTACTCCATCTTCGACCTCATTATCGTCTAATGTTAGGCGTGATCGTGGTCAAACGCGAACCTATTTATCATAAAAAAAACCTGCCATAACATGTCGCATTACCTTTAAATCTATCTAATAGTAATAATAGACAGAACCCACTCCTATCCGTAATTATCTGAAACTTGTATCAGATTCGGTGACGGTTTTGGACAGCTTTTAATTTCGGATATCCGATAGTTTCGGCGGGCGCGGGGAGAGAGGTTTTTTTATAATAACTCTATTACATCAAGTATGTACCTATTTGCTTAAAGATTATTCTAAAAACTTAGTATACATGAATACATGACAGTCGTTATATTCACAAAAGAATTACATTCTTAGTTTATATTTCACCTGCAACATGGTCACAATATGACTGAGCCTTTATTGTGTAATATTTGCACCTTATCTTTAGTGTTACTGCCTTAAAACTACCTGTTTACTTTCCTGCCATAGAGCACGTGTCTTAACAGAACTCATAAAAGGTAACTACAGTACGAAGATGCGCTTATAACTTGTTCATTTTTATGCATTAAATCTAATTTTATGCTTTTTAAGCGACACCAAAAAGGAGAAGATTCTCAATTTGATTGGTATTTTTTTTATGTATGTACACCGATTACGCTGAGATTTATGATCCGATTTACGTGATTCTTCTTTAGTTGGATGCGGAATAGTTGCCATTTGTTCCTCTAAAACTTTAACATAGTTTGGCCCAGTCGTTTTCATTTTATGAAAATTTTTTATGATTTTTTTTCCGTCCCCGTTTCATGAGACCTATATTTTATTACGGCACACGGCACCTTTCGTAGGCCTACCCATAGCTAGACACTAAAAAGTAACAAATAAAAAAACCGACTTCAAACACTAAAAGGTATAAAATAACTTAAAGCTATTTTTTTATTATAGTATCTTATTTTTAATATATATTATCTAAAACATCTTGAAGTAGGAATGATGGTTCGTCGCTACGTGCGCATACTTTTATATGCGAGCTAATAATTATAATCAAAGGAGCGGCGTAGTAATAAAAACTACCCGTAAATATTACCTAACTAGCAGTGAAACTTATGACAATAATAAAATAATCTAGCAACAGATGGAGTTACTAATAGCGATCTAAATAGGTAGGTAGCACCATAGAAACAGATGCGATTAACCTAAAACCTTATAAATGTACAGCATTTTATATTCACCTCATCGTGTAAATTTATGTAATTATTTTTATTTCAACAAGCCCTTTTACATATCGCAACCGGGTTCCTAAATTACCTACACAATCTACATCCATTATTCCGCGTTTTGGAATTGCAAAACGTTGAACACTTTTTTATGTCACCCTTTTATGAGCTATTTCAAACACAACCTGATCACCGCGTCAGCGTGTGTGGAGAACTCCATAAACATTCATGATTCCTTCTTTCACCTCGTAAAAACGTTATAGCTATTCCACTATGAGGTTGAGATAACTGTCTACCAATATCTTTTTTTTAATAGAACAATTCTACGGACTCAAGGTCCGCACCTTTTGTACTTGAATTTAATCTATGAAGTAGATATTGATTATTATTACACGCTTGTTTTTTACATATTGTTGGTGTGTGTGACATTTATTTGGTGATTTGTTGTGTTGAGGTGTCCTTTAGTTTACTTATTGCATTATTAAGTCTAAAAGAAAGAAAGAAGAAGAAAGAAAAAGAAGAAAATAAATTTTACACAAAAACAAAAAAAAGTGATTGACAAAACACAAAAACATATATAATAAATACATAAGGCTTGTGGAGTTTTTTTAGTCAATAAGGTTGGCAACTCAGCATTGTGGTGCATCGGAATTTAAAGAAAAATCTCGACATAGCATTGATTTTCAGTGCCAACCCCCATCAATTGACCCAATAACTCACATCTCTATACATATTGTATATATGTATATATATGTATATATATATATATATATATATATATATATATATATATATATGTAAGTACGTGTACACATAAACACATACAGCATATACACAAATACATACATAATGATATATATACTGTAATTATATTAGAAAAAAATATATACTAATATTATTTAAAAAAATGAAATTAAAAAAGAAGCCTGTCTTAGAATACTTATCAATATCTATTTGAAAATTTGTGTTGATGTTTTAACGGGAACTTGAAGACCTAGATTATTTAAATTCAAAATTCAATTTATTGCAGTAGAAATGGGTAGATACATTTATAAAGATATTATAAAATATATCCAGTTCACCATGATTAGCCTGTCTGCATGCATAGTGTTTAATTTGACAATTAGGTATTCGACATGTTCTACACTAAATTTCAAAAGAACGTACATATAAAAAGCATGTATTAAAAATACCCCACTATCCCAATTGGATAATTTCAACATAAAAACAATTTCAATTATCGTTCAAACAACAATCGCCTCAAAAAGTTTAACGATTCTTTTTAAAATTTATGACATCTCTAGATGATACTTCTTCTTCACTCATCTATATAATTATAATATAAAAAGGGAAAGAAATAGCAGTCTATCCGTCGCTCGTTCCCCTACAGATATACACCGATCTTCACGCTCGCCTCGCCGGCATCGTAGACACGCGAGGGAAGTTGTATCGCTCGCTTTGAAAGCTGGTTTCCACTGCACGATCTATATCACCGCTTCAGAACAAAAATGTCGCAATGCAATCAATACCACAGGATCAAGCTTCTTTTATATACGCATTTTTGGAAGACTCTATTAAAGGGGACAAAAAGAAGTAGCGACACGCCAGGCGCATAAGAGTAAAGGCGCATTAGCCACGACCGGGAGATCTCTGGGGCGCGCGAGCATCGTCATCATCATCAGAGGCGACGTGAGGAGATGCCTTTTAGAGAACGTGACAAATACTCTAAAGAAGAATCGCATGGTCCAACAATCGAACAGGCAATGTTGTAAAACACACATAAAATTCTGAAATGATTTTGAAAATTCTCTCACTAGTGGAAAGCTACGTTATTCTTGGGCGACATAGGCTTGATTTGATTGTGATATTTGTTTTGTTACGTGTTTCAGTTCACTCGTATATTTAATTAATATTAATAACTACAATCGCCAACACAATATGCAGTATAAAGTTATACCAAAACAAATAAAATAAACATTTGTAGATAATATCAAAATTATACGTATGAACTACGATAAAACGCTCCGACATAAACACGTAATAACTCCCTGGTTAACTGTTATTATAGCGTTTGGGAATAACGACATATTACATAACGTTTTATTTTATTTTAACTGCTTTTATGCGAAACGATATCGGATGTTTTCTTGGACGTCTATTCGAATTGCAACTGCAAGCTTCTAAGAATACCTAAGCTTTTATAGCAAATCTTTCACAGTCCAAGCAGTTCGTCTTTGGAACGCGCTGCCTGTTAATATCAAGCTGGCCAAGTCTATTAAAAATAGGCTCATTGCCTATTTTTAATAGACTTGTGAAGGATTATTATAGCTCAAATAGCTCTATTTGAGGATGCAGCAGCAGTTATTGTCATATTTTTTTAGTTTTATATTTATTTATGTACATGTATTTTATAATATTTTATTTACATATATCATATTGTTACGAGCTACATGACTCGAATTAAAAATGCCGTTGGAACTACTATAGAGTTTATTAGAACTTTACAAACACGTATAAAACAGATATAAATAAAACTGGATGCAACCAGTTCACACTGCACGAGTCAATGCAATTCGACACGCGTAAAGTCCGTCGTCTATATCGCTAATCGAGAGTACTCCAAAACGTCTTACTCGTCTCGTAGTCGTCGCTTGACTGCCCGCCCACTCCACTCCATTCAGGCATTTTCTTATACTCTCTACACAGTACAAAAAAATTGGCCGCGCACACTGAGTTTCTGAGAAATAGTAATTTGCACACCTGCGAACGGCCACGAAGTCGAAAACAATAACAATAACGATTAGTTCGACGCTAATGATGGTTATAAAACAAGTAGAAAAACAATAGCATGTTTTTCTTAATTACAAATTCAAAACACAAAAAGAATTCCTTAATCCGGGAGCAAGACAATAGACTGCGCTTACAACAGGCAGCTGTGCGCTTATCTTTGACGGCATGTAACAATATTAATATAATTTTATTAAGGTATGTATATTATATCATGTATGTATATAATTATAAGATACTGATTCGGTAGTGAGAATAATGCAACATAATTCTTATCAAATTTTTTGTGCATCCAAAGGTTGTCTGGAAGAAATCGCTAATATCGATAAGACCACACATTGTATTGTAAAATTTTATTTCTGATAACTGTATCTTTTTTCAAAACACAATAAAGCATATTCATTCATTTATTCATGTTTGTGAACATGAAGAAAATAAATAATACAACGATAAATTGGCGAAAATAAGTTACGCTTATGGGTAAACAAAACAATATACGTCTCTGAACCCGATTCTACTCTACTTCCGAGTAAATTAGAATCATATACTAATATGATGATAACTCCGCTTATTATTATTTAATCAGAAGAAAACATGAACGTTTATAACAATTCCTTGCTCCTGCTCCTATTTATGATACAATAATAAGTAATATTGGTTAAAGCCATTTTAAAAGTGGCACTATATGTCATAACTGTTAGGTTTACGACTCTCTGGGGCACAAATAAACCCAAGAGGTTTCTGTGTCACAGGCGAATGTAGACATATTGGAAAATACTAAAAAAAATAAAACTAAAACTTAGATCAGAATAAATAGTTTGGCGAAATTCAGCATAGCAGGAATCGAATCAGCAACCACTGAATTGTGAAACGCGTCATAGTCATTAGACTGCCATCGTGTGTACATTTTTTATGTATATCTCTTTAAATATACTAACATATTAAGACAACGTCCAATGCTCTACGTTTAGTTTTCCCCTTTCTTGTTAGAGTTAGGTTTTCTTTTAGAAAATGTGTTACATAACTGGGTACGCTTTAATAATTCCCTACTATCTTAAATAATTCGATAGATAATTATTTTACAACATTTATTGACCTGCTATTATTATCTGCCCAAAATAGAAGAAAGAAAGAAAGAAAAATATTTATTGTCACAAATAAATGTACACACATAAAATACAAGGATTTTTACTAACAAATAGATACAGTTTCAGTAATGTATGTACATAAAATTCATGGCAATGAGGCTGGACACTCAGCATTATGCTGTGTTAGGAGCTTACACAGCGCTGATTTTCAGTTCCAGCCTCCATCCAACCAGAATCAACCCAAAAACCTACTGTTTACCTTCATGTAGGTAATTTTAAAACAGTGTAATAATAATATACATGTATCACAAAATGAGCAATCAAAAATCGCCGAACACTATCGTTTCAATCGTAGATTTGTCTGATTTCAGTGTTCAGTGTTCTGTCAACTCTAATGACATGCCCGTGGCACGCTCTCTATCTTTATAAACGCCTACTCTAGAAATAAAAGTTTAAAATTTTTGGTAGCTTTTCAATATCCATGTCTGCTGGCGCCATTTCTGCTAATGGTAATATAATTTTGTCTACTATTATTTTGCAGCGACGATGTCGAGAAGATATTGTGGATTTAGTAGAATACGAATTTTTTACGTTATCGCAATAGAATCGTACTTTGAATATCTTTGCAACGCCAAGATATTGATTTAGCGGTATTGAGCCCCTGGCGGTCGCGTGTCGACTAATAATCATATACGAGTATACCTTGTATAAATACTTGTAGGACAACCTTTTTCGTAAATATATTTTGTACACTGTTTTTACATCAAAGTGAAATTGTCATTCTTATCTGAGCTATTCGAAATTATTATCCTATATTATTTACTGTACTCTGTAATCACTAATTAGAAAATTAAAGCCCATCTTCTTGACTGCGACCATCCACTACATTCTAATTAATATTCGCTACTACCCACGCATATATTACAGTACTATAAGTGATATGGTAAAGGATTATACTGTTTATTCTGTATCATATTTCTGAAGTTAAACTTCTATATAGACGGGGGGTATCAGGATCTTTTCTGTCACGAAAAAACGTTACGGTCGCATGGAGGGGGCATAAGTTTAGAGTAGACTATGGATGCCTTTTTTTGGTTCCGGGTCGAATTCAGTTTCTTTGTTTGATAAAATAATTTTTTTTTAAATAAAAAAAATCATTCATTTAAATGTACCTAACCTAATCAAATCATAATTTGCAGTAAACCTGCGAAAAATCGAAATGTGTGCTGGGACACATAGTAGAAGTGAAACTTCATCGGACAAGTGGAAAAACGAATCGCAACGGATAAATGGAAAATGAATCGCAACGGACAAGTGGTAAAACGAATCGCAACAAAAGTTAAAATTTTGTTGCGATTCGTTTTGCCACTTGCCAGTTTTGCTATTTGTTTTTCCACTTGTCCGTTGAAGTTTCACTTCTATTATGTGTCCCAACACACATTTCGTTTTTTTTTTATTGCATGAGTTCAGCAGGCAGGCAGACAGCCCACCTGGTGGAAAGTGATTACCATCGCCTATGGACAGCTATAACACAAAAGGTGCTACCAATATGCTGACGCTCTCTAAAGGGGGGCTGGAACCTTGCCACTAATGCCAGAACAGAACTCAAGGTTGTTATGGCGGCGAACTCTAGACCAGGGGTGGTATCCATACAGACGGGCAAACAACCTACCACCTGGCTGTGGTTTTGTTTTGTCACCTCTAACGACAGGCCGCCCGGCCGCAGGAAATTGTATTCTTTCTCCGTTCCTGAACAGATTTCTCAAGTAGCGTATACCAAGACTAGGCATGTAGGTACGCTAACGTTTTTGCTTATAATAAAGAATAAAGCCTCTAAAATAAATACACAGACATAATGAATACGGCTTCCGTCGCCGAATCGATACGCCGTTAATACTATACGACGCTGGATCCTCTGTAAATGCCAGTTAAACTGCTGTTAAGTTTCGTTAACTGCCCCGATAACCCTTTTGTCCCATATAATACCCTGTGTGATAAATAAGTAAGAGGACGGTTTGCGCAATGGCTTACGGTAGTCAACTTTTGTGGACACATCTGTGTGTTCAATTTGTAACTGAGACAATAATCGTTTGATATAGAAGTTTATTACTCTCTCTCTTTTCTTTTACCATATCTCAATTACTTGTAGTTAGCATAATATGTCTTTTCCTTCCACACTCTTCTATTCTAACATACATCTTCCGTCACACCACAAATATCCTTCACACAATCCACCCATCTTCTATAAGTTTATTACTTAGGATATAAATTGAACATGCACTAAATAAGTATAGAGACTTAAGAATAGTAAGGTCTGGCTTGTAAAATATATAAATATGTATATAACAAATAAAAATATGCAACTAATACATAAGATAAATATATACATGTAGATAGAAAAGGAAAAGCACGTAAAGAATGTAGAATTAAGAATTAATAATACCTAATAAAATTTCTTTTTAAGCGCAGTAATTTATTTGATTTTTATTATTCCAATGTTTCGGCCACTTTTCAGTAGCCAATACAAATAAAACTAACAATACTCATTAGCACTTGACATCTTGTCTTCCGTGATATAGGCTACTGAAAAGTGGCCGAAATGTCGGAATAATAACAATCAAATAAATTATCACCCATAAAATTGTTAAAACGTATTACTATATATTACTCCCATGGCAGAAGAATTACTACTCGCAAAAATTTAAGAAAACATTATAAGAATACCTAGTTCAAAATATCCATAGGTATATTGTCCTTGACTACGTTAGCGGTGACACCTGGCCTGCAGGGCAAATAAAGAAAGTGTAGGTGATGGTAGCTTTATTATTTTATTTCTGGAGTACAGCGGACAGGCTGGCGGCCCAACTGTGATGGAAAGTGGTTACCGTCGCCTAAGAATATTTGCAACACTAAATGTGCTACCAATGTGCTGCCGGACTCATAAATGGGACTGGGATCTGGCCACTAATGCCGGAATACAACTCAAGGTTGCTATGGCGGCATGCTCTAGACCTGGCTGTGGGTTGTTTTGTTTGTAGCCTCTTACGAAAGGCCGCCCGGCTGCAGGAATTAGTATTTTTTCTTCGTTCCTATACGGATAAAAAGCTTAGCAAGATATTTATGATCCAGCCTTGCAGCACCTCAGCCGGCACAGAAGCATGCTAGTAGATTTAGTGGCTAGTCTGGATGTCGTGATTTCACATCTCCTTCTGTAGGGAAACTTTTAGCAGAGCCAGCCTCCAGGAGTCGCAAATAACCATCGTGGACCACTCAGAGGGTTCGAGGGATAGCATAAATGTTTTTCCAGCGGTACAAAAAATACTTGGTGGTTAAGACCGCCTCGTTTCATTCCAGTGACGTAGGTTCGAATTCCAGGAAGAATACATCGCATAAGCTAGCTTAATGTGCATATTGTTTTAAAACCTGCACATTGATATAAGCGATGTATTAAACCCACGACACTGTATTTATTGGTTAAATTGACAGGTTTAGGATACCTTTCTTTAATATTGGAGAGACCGGATCCCAGCACTGAAATGATTATGGACTGATATTGTCATTGAAGAAAGAAAATGAATAGAAGAAGAATAGTACTAATAATTCAAGATGCCATCATAGAACACTCTTCTCTCTCCATTCCAACCATACAAACAACAACCAACTGTACCAACCATATTGTTACGAGCTACAGGACTCAATTATTAAAAATGCCGTTGGAACTACTATAGAATTTATTAGAACTGTACAAACACGTATAAAACAAATACAAATAGCACTATACACAATAGAAATGGATGCAATCAATTCACACTGCACTATTCAATACAATTCGAACGCACAACGTCCGTTGTTTATATCGCTAATCGAGAGTACTAGAAAGCGTCTTACTCGCTTCGTAGTCCTCGCTTAACTGCCCGCCCTCCATTCGGGCATCGTCTTATACTAACTACACAGTACAAAGAAGTTGGCTGCGCACACTAAGCTTCTAAGAAATACTAATTTGCACACCTGCAAACGTCCACAAAGTCGAATACAATAACAAGAGGGATTATAGATCGACGCTAATGATGGTTATAAAACAAGTAAATTGACAATAGCATGTTTTTCTTAACTACAAATTCAAAAGACAAAAGATTCGTCGATTACTAGAAAAGGACAATAAGCTGCGCTTACAATAGGCTGTGCGGCTTATCTTTGACGGTATGTAACAATATTATTATTAAACTAGCTGTGCCCGCGACTTCATCCGCGTAAATTTTGTTTCGCGGAACTCTAATTTTAAAAGTAGCTTAAGTTACTACCTATAACATCAACTACCTGCTAGTAAAAGTCCCGTTAATAACGGGCCAGCCGTTTCAGGGATTAACTGGAACAAATTATTTTAATTTTTTTTCGCGTGGACCCTATAAAAGTAGCCCTTATAACATCAGTCATCTGCCAGTGAAAGTCTCGTCACAATCGGTTCAGCAGTGTCAGAGATTACCCGGAACAATCAGACAAACGGACAGACTGACAAAAATTTCATTTTCGTAATCTCCTGGTGCGAATTATCCCCCCCTGATGTTTTTCATATTTTTATTTTGACATAACAAATAGACACTTCAATTTTATTTATCTGTATAGACAAATAGCAGAGTGACCAAATGGTTTATTAGTCGTAGTAACATTTTCTAATTATTGACTCATTACATTTAAAAATGTAGAATTAAAAAAAAAAACATTGTAATGCAGAAAAATATTAATTTAGCGGATCTGTGAGACACATAATTATATAAAATTGCAACAATTTCACTCAAATACAAGAATCTTAAATGATCGCATCGGGCATGAAGAGTACGCTGGAAAATTGCAATAGCCTTTACAAATTTTGGAAAAGTTATCATGGAATTTATTTCTTGCAATAGATTTAACCATCTAATTTTTGAACCGTTATATTTGGAACAATGTGTTTATTTATCTCTATAAACACATTAAATTAAATAGGTGCTTATCCTCGGGTCGTTTCCTCAATTTCGAATTATATTAAAATACACATCCTTTTGTTTTCAGGCGTTTTAGAAATACGGAACGGAGCGTATATCGCTAAATTCAATTAAGTCGGTGGGTTTGGTGCAATTTATAAAATAACAGCGATTTGTTATAATGTAAGTACATTTTTTTTACAGTCTTCGTTCGGTCTTCAAAACATTCAAAAACATGTTTAAACAAGGTAGAGAAATAACATTATACAATGTGTAGAATGAGTTTTTCCATATGAAGACAGCTTACTCTGAAATGTGTAGCAATAAATTACAAGACTAATATCAAAGAAAGAAAGAAAGACTATTTGAAGAAATAGCGACGTAATTACAGCATATTACACATCATACTCAACGCTGAATTTCAGTGCATACCTTCCTTTTGTCGTAAGACCAAAACGACCCAATTTTGTTAAACTAATTCTACTTGTGAGATATTTAATTAGCAAATCAAACCAACAATAAAATACCTTGTTAGTATTAATCATAGTACAGGAAAATAGAACTATAATTATGTTTGGTGTATTCGCTGAGAATGTCGTACATAACCAATAGCCGGCGCGGCCGCCTATATTTACATACACAGTGCTTCTTGAAAAAAGGTGGTAACTCTAGCTCCAGTACCCCCTTTGAAGCCGGCAGCACATTGATAGCATCTTTGATGATGTAATAGTCCATAGGCAACAGCTTTCCATCGAATGGGCCGTTAGCTTGTCTGTGTATTAGAATACAATAATAATAAATAACGCAATAATTAATAATGCAAAAATTATTTTTCGAGATATTTGCTGTGAGTATGATTTTTAACTTTCGAACAGTGTATACAGGTTTCGTAAATGTACGAAGTTTCACTTTAATACTAAATAAAAAAAGAGACGTAAGATGCAGTTCTAATTATCATCACGTGGATATGACGCCATTTGCAAATGCGCACTATTTTCACATTAGAAACATCAAAGACTGATTAATGAAAAATTTGTTTCATTACCTATTGTACTGTTACTCGCAAATATAAAAAATGTTGTATGACACACGTGCGGTTGCTGATTTGTACAAACTCGAAACTATATATATGTTGATCCTCGGCTTGGTCTCGGGCTTGTATTCGTCAACTCGTTTGTGAATTCAAATCCATTTTTTTTTATTATAAATACGTTCGTTATTTTACTTCCTAGTCTAGTACACCGCTTGACTACGTGTTATAGCAGTTAAGAAGAAGAAGCGGCAAAATACTCCCCAGCAACACGTCTAACTAAAATTGATTAAATCATATATTTTTTTATAAATTTTATACAGAAATATGTTATAAAATTACTTTTCGAGGAATTAATGGAGTTTTAGCGAATAGTGCATACTCACTAAGACAAAGTCACAATAAAAGGAAAGAAAAATATTATTATAGTTATAATAATGACATGATGTACTAAAATTTTGTACTGCAACATATCTCCATAAATTCATTACATGCTTGGCAAGGTAAAAACGTTATACAAAATATAGTATAAGAGGTTAGAGCGAGCTGCTATGTAAATGAAGTTTCGTCATTTTAATATTCTTCAATAGTATAGTACCCCTTTTTTAGCAAGATACTTTTTAATTAACTTACAAAATACTTTTTAGAAACCGACTTACCGCACTAGTATCACAAATACCTATTTCCGTTCCTGCATATACGAGTATACACGGAGAAAATCGCAGCCGACAAGATTCTTCAAGACGTTTACCAATTGACTATTGCGTTTGACTTGAACCAAACTGCTGGAGGTGAACGTAACTCGCGTGCCCCCCAAACATAAATCGAACCCGTTAAATCAGGCCTGGGCAATTCTCACGAGGCTTTGAGCGCTCTTTAAAATTTACCTAAGATATTTCGCTGACATTTTATTCGTTTCAAATGTAAACTCATTATTGGCTTGTTATTAAATACCTTATATCCGTTGAAATGGGTTTCATTCGTATATAATCTACTGCTAGATATAAAAATCACCATGAAATAAAAAAGTAAGGATATCAATCGCCCAGTAAATACGAAATGGCAGATTTTAACATAGTAGAGACATCCTGAAATTATTATGATGATAGGACCAGCTCGATCTGTATGATACGACGCTCTCACAGTATATTGGCGTAAAATGCTATAACTGCTGAACTTATGCAATCTATTCTACACAGATAAATAAAATTAAAGTGTCTGTTTGTAATGTCAAAATAACAGCTTCTTACTAAATGCGTAATAAATGGTACTTATATTAAAAAAATCTTTTTTTTAAATATTTGTCTCTCTGTCTGGATGTTCCGGCTAATCTTTGAAACAGCTGGACAGATTTTGACTTGACTTCTACTGGCAGATAGCTGATGATACAAACAATAACTTAGGCTACTTTTGTTTACTTTTTCTAGGATTCCGGGAAAAAATTCCACGCGGGTACAGCTAGTAAAAAATGAAAAACATACTTAAACAGTAACTAATCGTGTTTCATAGTTAAATGAGTGTCGATAGCCCCCTTTCTATCTCGGTCTCCTATCATATCCCCCTATTCTATCTTCTGTATCCCATCTTAAAGGCTAGCAACGCGATGGCATCATCCGTGGTATTACGAACTTCTATAGCCAACCACTTTCCATTAGTTAGACCATGTGCCTGTTTTTCAATTTCAAAAACCCTGAATCTTAAATTACTAGAGTGTGATATTTTATTATTTAAATTATATTCTTCGAATAAAATAAATTATTTAGCCTAAAAAGTCAAAACGTGGGTAAAGATATGCTCTGGAATTGTGGAATGATGATAATGTCACAACCTGAACGCCGACAAAAGACAAATTCACACCAGCATACCTGTAGACATTTTTTCACCTTTTTGGCATTTGGACTTCTTTTGTTTACTTTGTGTTTAAAATTTATGATTATAAAAACAGCACATTGTGTATTGTAATCTTTTATAGTAGTCATTAGCCAGGTGTGATTCTAGGAATTCAGTCCACGCGGCCGAGCAGACATATTGTATTTGTACAGTATAAAGCAATGCTCCAATTGAGAGATGAGGCAGTCAAGCGATAACCACGAGGAAAGCAAGACTTGTGTACATTCGGTAATCTTAATAATGACGGACTTTGCACGTGTATTTGAATTACGATCTTCTGCATTACGTTTGGACTTATTACGTTCGGTTATAATTGTACCTGTGCTATACGTGTTTGTATAGTTCTAATAAATTCTATAATAATTCCAACGGCATTTTAATTCCAGTCCTGCAACTTATAACAATAATGATAATAAACCCGCAGGAGGGCTTTGTAGCGCAGCCTTAGGTGAGTAACGACTCCGTGATTGCCTTATCCAGC
This sequence comes from Dendrolimus houi, assembly GCA_039645545.1. Taxonomy (NCBI): domain Eukaryota; kingdom Metazoa; phylum Arthropoda; class Insecta; order Lepidoptera; family Lasiocampidae; genus Dendrolimus; species Dendrolimus houi. The sequence continues at coordinate 21,175,943 of CM077120.1, forward strand.
CAGCACGCAGTGGTAGATCACTAGAGCTACGACTCAAACTCCAGGGGTGGAAGTGATAAATGACATAACGTCGGAAGTAAATTCGGTGAGCCTGCGGACCACCTCTCGACATACCTTAGCCTTAGCCACTCACACCCATGTTGCCCCTCGCCAATCTTGTACGGCAGTTTAGGGGCCCATGCAGTGAGTGGCAAGTCACCGTCTGCCCATTATTTCTATGTTCCTTGAACATTGAGATGGAGACGCCATAGTCCCCAATCTGTAATTAGGACACCACTAGCACCGCTACAAGTTCATCCCAATAGCCCGGTACCTTTTGTTCTTATACTCTACAATAGTCCTACACTGACCGGGGCTTGTTCTTGGTGCATTTTTATATGGTGTAAACAGGGACAATCATCTTATAATAATAACGGCAGTTTCTTCGTTTTTTATTAGGTTGGGGGAAAAGTTTCTTCGCATTTTATATAAAAATTCAAAAAGTTTTTTAATAAAGTTTATTTACATTTGACTAAAGTATGTAGATGCCAATTTGTTGGATAACTTTTTGCCATCTTGTAGGTAGGGACGTGATCCCATTGCTATAAAAATTTTGAGGCTTCTGATCAAAAAACTGCGTCAAGTGGTTTTGGCAGTCCTTGTCGTAAAGTGATTTAGGTTGCACTTACGATTTATCCTTCATTGCCCAGATTCAATACAGATAAATATAAGAGATGATAATGAGTTTATGTAGAGTGTAAGTGTAAAGTAATTTTGTATGGAAATGTTAATAAATACATACACAAGATATAAACTCCTATTGATGTATCCACAAATTCATTCCTTTATTAGTATCAAATATGGAACCCGACTGCCCTAGTCATAGGAATCGTTTAGCACACAATATAAGAATGATCTTTGAATCATTCTTCTTTTACGACTTATATTAATAAGTCCTTTTGAATGTAAAATGCAAGGAGAGATTTGGGTAAGAAAGTACCAAATATACCAAATATTAACTATTTGGGCAGGGTTTCCCTTATTGTTCAGCCTTTGATGCGAACATTCACACAGCACAGTAAGCAATGAACACAGTCTAAACGCGACTACGCCTTTTATACGAAAAATGCTACCCTACAAAACAATAATATTGCATCATTGCTAAAAATAGCAATTACATCATAGTGTTGCCAGGATCATAATAACAATTATAATAATTAGTTACTGATGCACTAAATTATCTAGATAATAATTTAGTGGGCTTATAAAATTAACTAAAAGGTAGAAAATGATAATTTAATTATAAATCGAATCGTCTGATAAATCGACTAAAAGTATTATCTATGACGATTGTCTATGTCATATTAATATACACTATGGTTCTCATGACTACTGTGATGGACATCTTGTAACATTCGGCTATCTAGTCTTTTGTTAACAACTTTTTTGAACTCAACAAGTTCCTCGTCGCGCTCCCTCACCCCTGCTGTCCTTTGCGTTCAGAAAAATATTAACCTTTTCGCATTTCGCGACAGTCCTCTCGTGATGTTAACCTGACACTGCCTAAGGAATTCTGCAGAGACCGAAACAGGTGAAAATCTGAATGCGCAAGGTCAGGACTATACAGCGGATCCATTAACACCTCCCAGCCAAACTCTCGTAATTTTTGCTGAGTGACTAAAGATGTGTGAGGTCTAGCGTTATCGTGGTGAAAAACCAAACCCTTCTGTTGATTAATTCCGGCCGCTTTCTCTCAACTTTTTGCTTTAATCTCATCGATTGTTCGCAATACAGTTCAGAATCGATGGTCCTTACTGGCGGTAACAGCTCATAATGAATAATGCCCTTCCAAACCCACCATACACACAGCATCACCTTGTTGCGAGTTAACCCGGGTTTCGCCACAGTCTGTGAAGCCTGACCGGCCTTTGACCACGATCTTTTTCGCACTTTCTTGTCGTACGTGATCCACTTTTCATCACCAGTTATCAGCTTCTTCAAAAATGGTTCTGTTCCATTACGTCGTAATAAAGAATCACTAATGAGTACACGGTTCATTAGGTTTCTTTCAGTGAGCTCATGAGGCACCCAAATATCGAGCTTTTTGGTGTACCCAGCTTTTTTCAAATGCGCCAAAACCGTTTTGTGGTCAATTCTCAGTTTTCCAGCTACATCGTAACTACTAATATGCCGATCTTGCTCCACTTTTTCAAAAATGGCATCAATTTTGTCCGTAACAGGGCGACCAGAGCGACGTGCATCTTTGATATCAAAATTTCCGGATTGAAAACGCTTAAACCAAATTTGCGCTACTCTCACAGATACTGCATTAGGTCCATAAACATCACAATTTTTTTCGCGGCTTGTGTTGCAAATTTACCTTTTTTGTAGTAAAATTTTAAAATGTATCGAATTTCTTCATTAGATTCACTCATTTTAAAAATAAGAAAAACAAATGAAAATCACACATTTTCCTAATTTGAATTTGGAATTGTCTTCTTTAAAATTAAAACTTTTTAATGATACCAAAACCAGCCAGATACAAATGGTATAGCCAAAGAGATCTTATTACAAGTTCATACATACTATATGCGAAAAGACTTTTTCCCCAACCTATTATAAAGGAATAGCAGGTGTTTTAAATACGAAATATTTAAATTGTCTGTAATCCTTTTATTGTCCCCTTCAATTGTTCACAGTCATTTGTTCGCGTTAATTTTCTAAGTATTGAAAGCAACCGTCTATTGTAACCGTTAATCCCTGTTTGTGTTAGTGACCAGTCTTCGATTAAAACCTTATAAACCATTTTATTGTTGAAATTCCATTGCAAATTCTTAAAAGCCGCGTGTTTCGGGTTAAACGCAACCAGTTCAAGAATTTCAATCAATGGTGTGCATGTTGCAGGAGAAGGATCTATGTTTATTTTTCGAATTTATACGGCCGGCCCTTTAATACAGAGTTAATTAAGTTTGAACTGCGATCGAGGAGTCACTAAGTGTACATTCGAAACGGAAATCTCATCGACGGACTTCGAGTTTTATGTTATTACCACCTTCTGCCTACGGTTTAGAATTGTTGCATTTATTTGGTTGTCTTTGTAAGAACTGTGGATCACGTGTGTGTATTTCTAATAAACTTTGTGTACATTTATTCGACATTTAATTTCGAATCCCTCAAAATTCGTAACAGTATCTTTATTTTTCGTTTTAAAGAAACAAAGAAATTTTCCAGAATGAGCATTGAATTTAGGTAATTAGGCCAAATGACTTTTCCCTCTACCAATTAGGGGGCATCCCATAATTCATTATTAATTCCTAACCCCATAATTTATAATTAAATATGAATTATTGCTATAGAACACTTTCTTGTTATCAAAGTGTTACGCACACAACGAATATTTTGTACGTTTGCATTACCAAACCTATATAATTATGTTTAAGTTTATCAATTAATGTCTTGTACATTTTTATCTCAACAATAACACTAGAAACTAATATGGTAAAAGAATTTTGAGCAGAGCCAGCAGAGCTTTAATTGTCATAATGAGTTATATCACATTTATAAAATAGAAAAAATAATACATATAAACTTCGTATTCACAAATAATACTACAGCAGCATTCCTAGATAAACTTGATGGTACTCGTCTTTTTTATTTTTATCTTTCTATTCTTCTTTTATTTTGATTGAACTCTTCTATATTGCATGCGTAAATCTGTACCGCATAATTTATGACATTTTCTGATACAAATTCTATCCCACGTTCATTTCATTTCTAGAAAAATCATAATTATAATATATGTAAAATGCAAGGAGAGATTTGGGTAAGAAAGTACTAAATATACCAAATATTAACTATTTGGACAGAGTTTCCCCTTTATTGTTCAGCGTTTGATGTGAATATTCACACAGCACAGTAAGCAATGAAAACCGTCTAAACGCCACTACGCCTTTTATACGAAAAATCCTACCCTACAAAACAATAACATTGCATCATTGCTAAAAATAGCAATTACATATATATAATCATAATGTTGCCAGAATCATAAAAACAATTATAATAATTAGTTACTGATGCACTAAATTATCTAGACGATAATTTAGTGGGCTTATAAAATTAACTAACCGGTAGAAAATGGTAATTTAATTATAAATCGAATCATCTGATAAATCAACTAAAAGTATTATCTATGACGATTGTCTATGTTATATTAATATACACTATGGTTCTCATGACTACTGTGGTGGACATCTTGTAACATATACTTACTAAATTTTATAATTATCGATTTAGTAACAAAGCTAGGCAATAGATACAGAAATGCAAATAAACTGACTCTGCCATTTATACATATAAGTTATAATAATATCACTATAAAATTAAATACAACAACAGCACTACCACAAATTGTGTGTGCACTTTTCTAAATGTTCGTCGTTTGCACCAGTCTTAAAGAAATGTTACACGGGACTGTGAGCGGTAAACAAATTGCTCGTGTAAAGGGAAAATAAAACTCCCGTTGGAAGAATAGGATCAAGGGAACGGTGCAAATACTAAAGAATGTTTATTACACGCAAACGATGATTTACTGGCCAACTCGGCGAAAGAAATTGTATGAGATATTCTTAGTAAAGCTGTTTTACCTTGCCTTGTTAAATATTGATTATGGCTTAAAAAAAATCTTAAATGTACTTAGTAACAACATGAGAATAATGGAGTGGCCCAAGCCCAGTAATGAGATGTACACAACCAGGTGGTAGGGTATTTACCCATCTGGATGGCTTTAGAGTTTAGAATATGCCACCATCACAACCTTGAGTTATGTTCCGAGTTATGGAGACGGACCATTAAAGGCGCTACCAATGTGCTGTCACTCTCTAATAGGAGACTGGAACCTGGCTACTAATGCCGGAGCACAACTCAATGTTGTTATGGTGGCATACTCTAGAGCAAATAACGTACCACCTGGCTGTGGGTTGTTTTGTCACCTGTTACGACAGGCCGCCCGTCCGCAGGAAATTATATTCTTTCTCCGTTCCTACTCGGATAAATAACACGTAAGATTATTTAGACGTATTAATAGTATTTTTAGTATGCCCATCTGATCAAATTTTTGTATACCGACCTCAATTATAAATTTGAGTATCTACGTTTATACCTTCTGTAACAAGATTTGTCACAAGTTACTTTTTACCCCTAAAATTAATCAGTTTGTACCGGATATGGATCCGGAATACACGCGAGCAAAACCCCATTAAAAGATATCTATTTGAATAAATATAATTTGCACGTTTCCAAACCACAAATGAATGAATTTATAAATCTGTTTTTGTACAAGACTTAACAGTATTACATAAGATGGTGACAAAGTCAAATGTTCTCACTGTATTTGACCAAAAAAGGTCATACAAATATTTGGGTACACGTGAATCTAAAAACATCGCAACAATTCTAAGTTTATGAACACATAACTACGTTTTAACGGTTTTTATTATTCCGACGTTTCGGCCACTTTTCCGTAGCCATAATCACGGAAGACAAAAATGTGAAGTGTCAATGAGTATTGTTAGGGTTTTATTTGGCTTCAAATAAATTACTGCGCTTAGAACAATTAAAACGTAGTTTTATTATGTATACTAGTCGCGAAAATTTAAGAAAATATTAATAACTATAATTCAATTAATTATAATTATATTAAAACTAGCTGACTCGGCAAACTTCGTACAGCCCCAGAATCATTTTTTTTTTTCATATTTACGTACCTCTTAAACCTTCCCCGTACTTCCACAAATAATTCAAAACTAAAACTAGCCAAATCCGTCCAGCCGTTCTCGAGTTTTAGCGAGACTAACGAACAGCGTTTGATTCTTATATCTAAGATACAGAAATAAAACAATGTCCAGAAAATAAAATAAATCAGATGTGGAAAGCCAAAAAATATAAATATGTATAAACCCGACTATCTAAATATGTAAAAGTAAATATAGGATTATTTTAAAAGCGAATTGTGTGGTAGTTGTCTGGCGTCCAATATGCTAAGTCGCATCTATTGGACGCGCGGGGCGTTCGGTTTGTTGTTATTTCAAACGCTCCAAGCCACTTGTACGGAGCTACCGGATATTACGGGGTCTCCGGGACACCGTCTTCGATACCAGTACTACTGAATTTCGAACGAATTTATTTTATACGTAGAATATTCTAAGCTTGATGCAAGGTAACTATCGTACCAGCAGCATAGTATTATCGTACATTTTGTAAACCCCTCCCAAACCATAGGGTTAGAAACGGTATGTATGGAAGGAAAAATCCTTTCATACATATCAACTTTCCTAGCATTCGTGCTCTGTCATACAACAAATCACCACGTCATTTCCGAAGGCCCACTTCTCTCATCCTTTATCCCAATCCTACATCCCATTCCTCCTGAGCCCCAATTCTGCCGTCAAAATCACCGGACACTATCGTCTCAATCGTAGGTTTGCCTGATTTCGGTATTCTATTAATCCCAATGACGTACCCGTGGCAAGCCACTTAATTAATTAAACATATATATATATATATATATATATATATATATATATATATATATATATATATATATATATATATATATCTATGTATTTTATTTAGATTTATTTTAATTATTTATTATTATGTATGTATGTGTATAAGTATATACTTATTTTCACTTATTTATATATTTATTGCATTTTTAAACTTTAGTTCGCTCGTTAGCTTAAAAATGAACTCAGAAAAACCTGTTATTAACCCTATATTATAAGTAATTTTTGGTGTTGTTATGTTGATATGCGCTGTTGGTATTTTTTCTATAAATAAATAAAAATGTTTATAAATATTTATAAGTGAAAACTCGCGAAATAAATGTTTAAAATTTTTGGTAGCTTTTCAATATTCATATCGGCTCACTACATTTCTGCTAATGGTATTACTAGTAGTATTTTCTACTAATAATAGAAGATATCTTTGCGGTAGAACAATCTGCTGCGAAGATATCTACTATATCGGGAAGATATTGTGCATTTAGTTGAATACGAATTTTCGACACTAATAATAATAATCGGCAGCCAAACACACATATTGTATACCCCCAAATTAAGCAAGTTACACTTGTGTTATGGGCAATATACAACGGATTAACACTGGGGCTGATCCCAGACACCCAGACCATAGTAAATAACGGAGAAAATACCTTTCCGAATTTTACTATACCAGGAATCGTATCTGTGTCAACCTAAATAAACCTAAATTCCTTTTGTCCTTTGAAACCATTCCCTTTCCATAAACTAGGCAAAAATAAACTAAAGAGGAAAACCCCGAAGATGTCAAGAGATGGCGCCATCTGTATACGCAGTGGACTGCAAAACGTCAAGATTGTCCACTTAAATTCTCTCTCTCTCTCTCTCTCTCTCTCTCAACCAAGACGTACGTGCAAGTTAAAACTGAAAAATATTAAAAATTATCAAAATTGTGCGTGGTCCAGGTGCGAGGATCAAAGCCGGGTAAGTCCCTTTTCCTTCCTTGCCCTCACATATCACACAACGGAAATATTTACGAGTATTCGAAACCTTTGTTGCAGTGAGGTAGCCCGGCAAAGGGTCAGCCCGCTCAACCAAAGAGGCACTATGACAATGGAATCATACTTTAAATATCTTCGCAACGCTTACATATTGAAATAGCAGAATTGAACCCCTGTCTGATCCCTCTATCTCATCCCCCTATTCCATCCTCTTCATCCCATCCTAAAAGCTGCAACGCGTTGGCTTCAACCCTTGGTGTTGCAAACGTCTATCGGCAATAATCACCACTTTTTGAGCTGCTTGCCAGCTTCGCAAAACTCATTTTATCTTGATATTTTTATGTCTACCGTTGTTTTATTATAAAGAAAAAAATCTACCAGCGGGGCAATCGCTCTTCAACATATTGGGTTCTGGGTTCCGATAAAAATCTGTACAGTAACGGAGAAAGAATACAATTTCCGGCGGCTAGTAGGCCTGCCGTAAGAGGTGACAAAACAACCCGCAGTCAGGTAAAAAGGTATTTGACCGTCTGGATGGCTACCAACCCTGGTCGTATGCCGCCATAACAACCTTGAGTTGTGTTCCGGCATTAGTGGCCAGATTCCAGTCTTCGTTTAAATAGCAGCAGCACATTGATAACACCTTTGGTATTACAATTGTCCGGGCGATAGTAACCGCTTTCAATCAGTTGGCCTGTTTGCCTGTATGCTGAACTAATGCAATATTTTTTTAAAGCAGCATATCCAGTAAAAAAGGTACAGAACTCAATATAGGTCCCTATGCCCGGATACCACATACCCTGTGCACCCCTGGCTACAGACGGCCCTGTGTTAAAGTGTCCTATCGAAGTAACGAAGTAATAGTATATTCAAGATTTTTAGTCTAATTAAATCTTATCCTATACTAATATATAAGCTGAAGAGTTTGTTTGTTTGATTGAACGCGCTAATCTCAGGAGCTACTGGTCCGATTTGAAAAATTATTTCCGTGTTAAATAGCCCATTTATCGAGGACGGCTATATTCTATATATCATCACGCTAAGACCAATAGGAGCGGAGCACCAATGAAGAATTTCCACGCGGACGACGTCGCGGGCACAGCTAGTCTATAATATCATAAAAGTGTAGTCTTTTGTTTCTATCATTTATTGTGTTTGTTTGGGACTCACGTAAAAATTACTAGGCCGATTTTGTTGTGGTTTTTGCTGAACAATAATAAATTTCCTGACTAAAATCTGCAGTACTTTATATCCCGAGAACTACGGAAATTTTCTTGGGAGGGGTTTAAAGAGGCCAGGTCGAAAAAAAAATTCCAATGCGAATTTTTCACTAATCAATAAAATTTTTAGTAAAATATTTGTAGTTGTATATGCCTTTAGTAACATAACTTATGCCGAATTTGTACGAAAATTTCCCAGATTAATGCTTTTCATACTAAAAAATCCAATTATATAATAATAACATTTGATATTATATTTAGCAAAATAACTAGAATGTTTTTTACTCTTCCAACGTGGACAAGGTCGCAGGTAAATGCTAGTATCTTCTATCTTCAAGTTTTGTTGTTGGTTACGTAAATTAACATAATTTTCAAATGGTAGGGAAATAGAGAGCGCCCCAAATACTGAGCGCGGGGTGATGTAAAATGTCTTTGGAGAGAGTAGTGTGCATACATGATGGGGGTGTGTTGAAACACGCCTTATACTCCGAGATCGTAAGTGTTAGAGAAACGATTACTCAATCGTATTAACTCTAGTTAACGTACAATCTGTATTGTGTACAGTATAAACCACCTTAATAGTTATACGAGGTTTACAAGCTCCTTAAAAAATTTAAACAAAGTGTTATTCATAATCGCATTCTGAATTCGATTATAAATCACACTTCATTATACTTTTTTTAACGAGGATGTATACCTCATATAACTTTCATAAATATAAGGAGGGGTATAATATATTTATGATTTTTACATTGTACACTTGAGTTCAAAACTCAAAATAGCAATCTCAAAAATTTATGGGTTCATTTTTTGAATGACGGGAAATCTGATTGAGGACTGTGGGGGAAGCTCGGTGGGGCGTGTGGGACTTCCCATGTCGGGGTGGTTATAGCACCCCCGGAAAAGTGTAATGACCCGGGTCGGGAATACCTCGCTGTTCCTTCCTTCACCTTATGTCAGAATCACGAGTAAACAACGTAACAACTTCGTGACCTCTGGCGGTGAAATCTATAGCATCAACAACAACTTTTACCTCTCTCTTATCACGAAGCAATCAGAAAGAGTACTGTATATAATTGAAGTCATTCATCTAGCGTAGATTAACAGGCATCTGGTAGTTTTTTTTTTTTTTTTCATTATACTAGAGCTCCCGGCAGACGTTGTCCTGTCCTAAAAATATAAAAATCTAGGACCCGATTCTAATGCCTCTTACTGGCTCCAATTGTGTGTGAATCTAAACCATCCGGAGACCCACTCAAACACACAAAAAATGTTATCAAAATCGGTACAATATCTCCATTTAAAAAAAAAATCAATAATAAGAATGTTACAAATTAAAATGAAACCTACGTCCTAAGTTGGAACAAATCCAGCAAAATGAAAAAATCATCAAAATCAGTTGAGTAGTTTCGGAGTTTATCGCGGTCAAATACTGTGACAGGGAACTTTTATATACATAGATTTTAATTTTCATATTTCGTTTTAAATGTCTATTCTAACTTAATATTATTAATATGAATGTAAGTTTGTTTGTTTCCTTGTGACTTATCATGCCTTAACTACGCAATAGATCGTCACGAATTTTTGCATAGCACACTTTGTCAGGGGTACAAAATAGGCCCTATGTCCTACGTACCCTATGGTACGTTCTATCCAAAAAAGTACTGTTCTCGAGGAATAGACGAATGTAGCGGAAAAAATGGCACTTCGACCGCATTTTATTGACGTCACCGTTCCAATTCACTAAAAAATACATCGTCATGGTAACGGCAATGACAGCAATAATTTTAATATGTTGCTCTCTGAGTTAGTTCCATCTTCGTTTCGCCAGATGGTTTTACGGGTATTTATAATTAGGTACTTTTAACTAGAAATTAATTTCGACATTTGTATAAATTATAACATAACCAATTATGATATATGACCGAGTAGGGACCCCCGTGGTGTAATTAAAGAGTGTAACTTCAGCAATGCCGACGTCACGATCGTTGGTTTCTTGGTGACGACCCATATTTGAGTCCTCGAAATAGAATTTCAAGAGTACTCGGTGTCGTATACTCCAAGAGCGTTATGACATCCCAGAGAGATCCATCCCGCCCGGCGGCTCGAGCAATAACGACCGAATGTTTTTTTTTTTTTGGAGCTGGATCCAGCTGAATAGCCGCAGATGGCTGTTTCAGCGATACCGGACTTTGGGGGCTTCCCGACTCCGTGGGAGCGGAGGCGTTCAGTCCGGAAGCAGCACGCTCGAGGAGGCACCTCCTGTGAGGTTACGACCTCGGCTCGACCGCTGCTGGGGATTGACTCTATATAGGATTTAGCCGTAAAAGGCGGAAAAAGCTAAGCCAACAGGCTGAAGTGATTATTTGGGGACTCGTTATCGACTCCGCCGGCGGAACCGATCCTAGTCTATCGTTACTACCGCTTCGCAACGTGTTATACCTGGAGGAGAAGAAGCGGCGGAAGAAACTCTCCAGCAACACGTCTAAGCTAATCTTGTATGGCTACTTGTGTCTGTAATGAGTGAGGAGCGATTGGTGGGTATTAACCCTAAGAGAGACGATTCGAGCCGGGGGCTCTCCGGCGTCTGTTCTGTCTGCGTCTGTTATGCCAGGCTGATGTTCTGAGCCTCGAGGGGTTAATTATGGCGAGAATTCGGGTGATTTCATCCGGCTCGTCAATGAGTACATTGCGAGGGCGTCGTTCACTCGTGGGAGCGTTCGGAGTGGGTTTGTAATTGACCGTCTCCGTCACCAGAAGGTTCGGGTGATGAGGGGCACGGTCAAAGCATCTGCGCGAGAGGGAGATTATATAGTCTTTAATGGAGGGAAGCTTCAGGTCGCGATGCAGGTCGACGAGCCGCATATATGGCGGGGCGTCGGCTGCAGCGCGTAAAAAGTGGTTCTGGATCTTTTGCAATTTCCAGATGTTGTAATCGCTGGCATGGCCGAAGACCACACTCGCATAGGTCATGATGGGGCGGGTGCAAGTTTTGTATAGAATCACCTTATTTCTAAGGCTCATCTTACTTTTCTTGCTTATCAACGGATATAGTCAGCTTAAGGTCCAGTATGCTCTGTTCCTGGCCGCTTTGGTGTGTTTGTGGAAGTACAAGCCTTTATCGAGGGTTACGCCAAGATATTTGACTTCGTTAGCCCATGGGATAACTCGGTCGAATAGCATGATGGGCGTTAATTGGTTGGCGGGACGGGTATTGAGTCGAGGAGGAGGGCCACGTGAGAACATGATGGCTGCACTCTTCTCCGGATTCACCTCAATCCGCTATTTACGGAACCAGTCGCCTAGTTTTTTGATGGCGGTGTTGAGCTGACTGCAGGTTCTGTATCTGCTGGGGTCGCTGGAGTATAGGGCGGTGTCATCCGCATATACGGCTAGCTGGACGTGGGGGTGCCGTGGTATGTCGCTGATGTACAGCGAGAAGAGTAGGGGGGAGAGCGCGGAGCCCTGAGGGACTCCCGCTGAGATGGTGTGAGAGGAGGAGTGAGTGCCCTCCACTCGGTATCTGAATCTACGGTCTTTGAGGAAGTCCCGTAGAATGAGTACGAGTCGGTCTGGCACTCCGAGCTGTTATAGCTTGTATACCAGTCCGTTGTGCCAGACCTTATCGAAGGCTTTGGCGACGTCGAAGAATACTGCACCTGTCGGCCAGAATCTTCGTCCGCCGCGTTAGAAGGTGGAGAGGACGTCCTCCGTGATGCGGAGCACTTGTTGGGGGCAGGAGTGTCTAGCTCTAAAGCCAAACTGCTCTTGGGGGATAAGATTATTGCTGAAGGCAAAATCTCTTAGTCTAGTGAGTAGGACTCGCTCATACAGTTTACCCAGTGAGCTGAGTAGACTGATGGGGCGGTAGCCGGAGGGCTTGGAGGCCGATTTGCCTGGTTTGCGGATACCTATGACCTCCGCTTCTTTCCAGGCCTTGGGAAATTGACAATTATTTATAGCAGCATTGAAGATGCTTACCATAATTAAGATAAGTTCGGCGGGAAGGATTTTTAGTAGTTTATGGCTGATTCCATCGTTGTCTGGGGCCTTGCGGGGCTTTAGGGCTTTGATGAAATCCTGGAACGACCGAATGCCGACAGTGCGGCCGTATTTATAGGGCTCGGCGCACGTGTCGAAGCACGTACACGTGATCACAAATTTTTAGGTTAAGTATTAAAATTACAATAAAAACATGTCGTTTTACGTTAATTTCACATTACAATAAACTTATAGTGATTAAAAAAATAATATTGTTTTTGTGATACGTTAATTGTTGTATTTGCGCCGACATATACATAATTAACCATTTTTAAAGCCGGTAAAAGCTACTTTGTACATATTTAAGTCAGTCTGAAATAAGAATTAAAATTTCAACACAATGTAAGAGTATGAATGAATGAATGAATGAAAACTCTTTATTGTTCACCATAAACTTAATTCTAGACAATTGAGTACTACAGTAAGAATACAACGTAAACACAAATGGTGAATGTGTTAAGTGCGAAATCGCTGAACAATGTCGAGACACGTCGGTGGCTCATCCGAGGAAATGAGAAGGGCCGCGTGACCAGAATATTCAAGATTATATATGAAAAGATGTTCCAAGATACGAACAATCTTCCTAAATCTCTTTTCGTTTTTATTTCTGTATATTTTAATTTTAAGCTACGAATTTAATTTTCTGTTTTAAGGTTCTGTAGCCATGTTTTCAAAAATGGAATTCTTATAATATCGTTATCACTGGCTAGTAGAATGCCACAAAAAAATGACTTGACGTTTCATATATGACGGAACAACTATAGGTAATAATAATAATAACAGCCCATGGACGTCTCACTGCTGGACTCGGGTCTCCCACTCTAGGGGAACGGACAGTATACCCGCCACACTTGTCCAAGGCGGCTTGGCATGTTTGACACATCGGTTATCTCGGTGTGCAGGTTTCGTCACGATGTTTTCCTTCACCGTTGTTAGCGCGTGGTAATATCACATTACCTCAAAAAACTGCCTAAGTGGTGCATCCGTTTCGGCCGAGATTCGAGGCCACGCCTTTTGAGTTCTCTGTCACGACTTAAGATTTAAAGCTAAAGTCGTACTAATATTATAGACGTGAAAGTTTGTAAGAATGTATGAATGTACTATGCGATTCAAATGAGAATAGGATCGACTTTGCGCCATATTGTGACGTCATAGCTGTCGAATTATGACTTTAAATAATTAAATATTATATTAGGACAATTTACTACTAATTTAACCTTTTTATTTAAATTTGATGTAAGACTATTATTATTGATATGCAAATAAGTTTTTTGCAAATGATACTTTTCAAGTGACATTTGACAGACAGAGGTTATTGACATTCCTATTCTTATTTAGATCGCATTATATGTTCGTTACTCTTTCACGCAAAAACTACTGAATGGATTTTGATGAAACTTTACAATAATATAGCTTACACATCAGAATAACACATAGGATATAATTTATAAAGTGTGAATTATCCAAAATATAACAATATTCCATTACCACCCGGGTGAAACCGGGGGCGCAGCTAGTAAATAATAACTGTAACTTTCTCTTTAAATAGAATTTAAATTACAAGTAGGTATCGACATGTTCCTAAATGAAATGTGCAAAGGCTTTTTCGTATAATATATAGAAAGCTTTTAGAGAAAAATGAAAATTTTGACGAGATTCCAAATTATAGGCGACATTGAATATCAAATGCAGAAGTGTTATCGGCGTCAGCTCCATTGAATTAAGCCTCTATCAGCAGTTCCGGTAAACGAGCTGCCATCTAACAAATTGAATACAATTTTTTGATCTTTCACCAATAACAATTTTATATCTAGAAGAATTTTTTGACTTAATGAAAATTCAGCGAACATGTAAATAATTCCTGTTTACTTTAATTTCAATCCAATTTCATTGCTATTGCATTTATTATGTCTCATTTTCCTATTTGAATCCAATTATTCATTTATTTTATGACCAGTAATTATTACTTCCTCCGAAATAAAACTTAAGTTCATGCTAATACGATTATTGTCCTTATATACATCAAATCATCTCAGGATTTTCCATCTTTGAAACGTTTTTTTGAGCTCCATAGTCAAATAATAAGCACAATGTTCTTTCGCCGCCTTTACAGAACTCTTCAGTCCTCGTGACACGACACGCATTTGGCCGTTTTTTTTTTTTTTTGATCATCTAGTCGAATCTAATAATGTTTTTAACTCATCTAGCGCTCAAGACAGGAGGTAGGTAGACCTACAAAAAACCGAGCTCAACCGGGCTTATATATGATAAGTTTCAAATTTCAAACTGATTCTATAGTTTGAAAACTCCAACAGGTTCTCTCAAGTTTCGATAAACATGTAGCATGCAGGGAACTTGGTATATCCGGACCGGTAGAACCGACACCCAAGCAAAATATCCTAAGGCACCCCACAAATTGTAAGCAGGGGGAACTTAGAGCTTATGGTTGCAGTTTAAACTTAACAAGCTTGCGACGGAATTAACATTATTGAAGGTATAATGTTTTAAACCGTTTAGGGTTTAGACTATTAGTACAGTCGAGTTCATTAATGTACAATCATTAACTGCTTTGTCAAAAATATTTTATGAAAATTACTATTTGAATAACATTTCCACAAGTATATGATATAAATACGAATAATTGTCTAGGCAGATATTTTTGGATGCTAATATGGCTGGTCATAAATTATTGTAAATTGTCCAGGCATATATTATTGAACCGATTACATGATGATATTTTAATAATCTACAGATTGTAACGGTATCTTGTAACAATGCCTACAATATTTGAATCCTTTGCAATGCTTATATATTAATGAGCTCGACTGTACTATAAGTGATATGATCAGGCTGTGGTCCTTTTTTTGTTCTATACATAAGAAGTAATCTTCAAATATTAAAATTTAAAAAAAAAGAAAAAAAAATTAGACATATCAACCAAATTGACACAAAGGTACAAAATCGACAGAACACGACGATGTTCAACAACAATCAATATTGAATGTTTCAAAGCTATGTTTATGTGGAACACTCATCCAAATTGAAAGGTACAAATAAAAAAATGCCATACGTTAATTTAAAATTGGAAGGTAAAAGAATAATTTTAAAAAAGAAGAAGTGTGTACAAATCAAATAAAATCAAATAATTTATTGCATAAAAACATGGTTATACAATAGGTCTTGTTATTTTATACAGATCACATGTTTTTTGCCGGTTGGGCGTACAATTTTTTTATTTTTTTATTTATATCATAGAGTTACACTTATTTGGTTTTAATTATTATCACTAATATTTTAATCTTATAATTATGTATATCCTTAAATTTAACAAATAATAAAAAACACACAATTTAAATTTATATGTTTCTAATGATATTTATATGGTACAAATAATAGGTTGGGGAAAAAGTCTTTTCGCATATAGTATGTATGAACTTGTAATAAGATCTCTTTGGCTATACCATTTGTATCTGGCTGGTTTTGGTATCATTAAAAAGTTTTAATTTTAAAGAAGACAATTCCAAATTCAAATTAGGAAAATGTGTGATTTTCATTTGTTTTTCTTATTGTTGAAATGAGTGAATGTAATGAAGAAATTCGATATATTTTAAAATTTTACTACAAAAAAGGTAAAAATGCAAGCCGCGAAAAAATTGTGATGTTTATGGACCTAATGCAGTATCTGTGAGAGTAGCGCAAATTTGGTTTAAGTGTTTTTAATCCGGAAATTTTGATATCAAAGATGCACGTCGCTCTGGACGCCCTGTTACGGACAAAATTGATGCCATTTCTGAAAAAGTGGAGCAAAATCGGTATATTAGTAGTTACGATGTAGCTGGAGAACTGGGAATTGATCACAAAACGGTTTTGGCGCATTTGAAAAAAGCTGGGTACACAAAAAAGCTCGATATTTGGGTGTCTCATGAGCTCACTGAAAGAAACCTAATGAACCGTGTACTCATTTGTGATTCTTTATTACGATGTAATGAAACCGAACCATTTTTGAAGAAGCTGATAACTGGTGATGAAAAGTGGATCATACACGACAATAAAGTGCGAAAAAGATCGTGGTCAAAGGCCGGTCAGGCTTCACAGACTGTGGCGAAACCCGGGTTAACTCGCAACTAGGTGATGCTGTGTGTATGGTGGGATTGGAAGGGCATTATTCATTATGAGCTGTTACCGCCAGACAGGACCATCGATTCTGAACTGTACTGCGAACAACTGATGAGATTAAAGCAAAAAGTTGAGAGAAAGCGGCCGGAATTAATCAACAATAGAGGTGTGGTTTTTCACCATGATAACGCTAGACCTCACACATCTTTAGCCACTCAGCAAAAATTACGAGAGTTTGGCTGGTAGGTTCTAATGCATCCGCCGTATAGTCCTGACCTTGCACCTTCAGATTTTCACCTTTTCGGTCTCTGCAAAATTCCATAGGCAGTGTCAGGTTAACATCACGAGAGGACTGCCAAAACCACTTGTCGCAGTTTTTTGATCAGAAGCCCCAAATTTTTTATAGCAATGGGATCACGTCCCTACCTACAAGATGGCAAAAAGTTATCCAACAAAATGGCATCTACATACTTTAGTCAAATGTAAATAAACTTTATAAAAAAACCTTTAGAATTTTTATATAAAATGCGAAGAAACGTTTTCCCCAACCAATATTATAAATATATTTAAACAATTAATATTCTAACTTATCACTTACATTTAAAACTTATCATTGAGGAACTCAGTTACACTGTAGTAGCTTTTTCTTATTAGTACTTTTTTTAAATTTGATTTAAACAATTTAGTTTTCAGAGCTTTAAGCTCTTTTGGGATTTTATTATATATCTTTGGGGCCATGCACACTATATTCTTATACAGTAAAGTTGTTTTTGCTGTACTTCGAAACGTTTTTGCGATTGTAGTGTCAGCACAAAATATAAATAAACTAATATTTTTTATATATTTCTATGGGCAGGTGCTTGATATGTAACTAATAATATTAAACGATATTAAAATAATAAATATTAATATTAAACATAATTTTTAATTTTTCAAGCAACTTCTAAATTTCAAGTTTAGAAGTTCTGTAAATACAAAAATACTACTACAAACGCAAAAAACGTCTCGAAGCTAATTTGTCTGTACAGCTGTATTTATTCTGAATTTAGTGTAGGAGCGCAAATTATGAGAGCTAGTTGTGTTGGTAGTTCTCTAAATAACCTTCAACCTTAACTGAGTTAATTACACAACTTTGATATGATACTGAAAATCTTCTCTCGTTTTCCTATTCTACTCAAATAAATTAAATGCAGAAATGTTAAGTTTCTGTTTATTCCGGAGTTGGATAAAAAGTGTGGTGTGGTGTTTTTCATTTCTGGCGAGTCACGCGCGTCGATTCGCAACTCGCATACGTAATACGATTTTATATTTCAGTGTCTGCTAAAAGGCAGTTTTCTGCAAACTAGTGTGCTTCTGTAACTAGTCGGGTTTCGAAATTCAGTTGACTGGCGACTTTGTTCCGACAAATTGCAAAGTTTTTTAACAATCTTATCATCTCATAAATGTCGTCTTGCTGAGCTCAGATCGTGCCTTTTTCCACGCAAAATAATTCCAAATTCCCACCCCAGCAGATTTAATATGTAATAAATAATAACAGCCCATACATACCCCACTGCTGGGCTTGGGCCTTCCATTATAGGGGAACGGACAGTATATCCGCCACACTTGTCCAGTGTGGTTTAACGGGTTTAACACATTGGTTACCTCGATGAGCAGGTTTCAACACAATGTTTTCCTTCGCTGTTAGCATATGTCAATTGTAATATGCACATTAGGTCAAAAATTTGCCTAAGAAGTGTATGCTTTCCGGCCAAGATTCGAACCCGCGCCCTTTGCGTTCGGACCAAGTGCGCTAGCCGCTAAGCTACCGGGACTGTTTTTACAGCAGATTTAAAACATTGAAACTAGACCTAATCCAGACCTACGAAGGTAGCCGGACTTCACTTCGTAAATTACAAGAACTGTACCCAACGTTTTTCTGTTAAGAACATTCGCCTCGTATGTCCTAATGACAGTACTCTCTACTCAAAAGAGTACTATAACAAGACAAACCTGGATAGCTTTCTTACAATTATAATAGTTCTGGTGTTGCAAATGTGCATAGGCGACGGTAACCACTTTCCACCAAGTGGGCCGTCGGTTTGTCTGCTGAACTCCTGCAATAAAAAAAAATTAAAAAAAGTTCTTTAGCAGCGAGTGGTAGTTATATAACACAGGTCAACAAAAGTTAAATAAATAATTATATATATAATTTGCGAATATATTCATGGAGTACTGAATTGTCTTTTTTAAGATTTTTAGTGTGAATATGACCATAAAGTTGCACTTTCTCCACAGTTACATGGTTTAAGATTTCTTGATAATCTTGAGAATTTGAGTGTGGAATAGGGTGAGCAGTTCTACCATCTAGTGATGGTGGAAGAGTACCAGGGTAGTCGGGACCGTTAAACGACGGCAGATTACTGTTGGTCTTTATGACGGCAATTTTCCCCAAAAATAATATAGAATAAAATCTCATAGACAGTGTCTCTCTGAAGTAAAATATAGATTTCACCAGATTTTTTACATCTATATACATTAATTAAATATAAAACAAAATGGAGTTTTTGGCGGGAACTGAAAAGAGATGTTGTGCTGTGCAGTTTTATTTTCTGAAAATGTGTAAAATTGCTCTAAAATGAACAATAGTTGAAGGATATTGATAGTTTTTGAGTAGTTTTATGTGTTTTATGAGAAATGTGATCTGTATAGTCAAACGTTGCCCTTTGATTTGTCACAAGAACTCCGTTGAATGACACCAGATGATAACCTACAGTTTAGCTGTGCTACACATAGGCTTAAGAAAATGAAGAAAATACATTATAATCTAAGATCTGGTTTAAAGGCCTAGCTGCCAAGCCATAAACATAAATAAATAATAGTATAAAACAAAACGATTAGTAGTATTTCTCATTAAAGATTAGATAATAATTTATATAATTGTAATGTTTTATTTCATACTTCTGGTTAGTAGTATTAATATTCCAAAATAATTCACAGTAGGCCATTGAAAAGTTACATTTAGGGTTGTGTTTTTCAGAGGACGCGAATTGATTTTTTTGGTGTGTAGGGGGGGTTAGTATAAACTTAAGTTCAAGTTTGTGGGGTCGCCACCCTTGTCCCCCAGCCGCCATCTTGGAAAATGAGGTACAAAGAGTTTTCGCGCTGTATCTCATAAACTAGCAACTCTACAGAAAATTTTACAAGAGATTATTTGTAGAAAATTAAATTGTCTATAACTTTATTCTTATTATTTTCTATTATAAAATGGAAAATAAAAAAGTTATAAACAAAAATAACTGAAATTTGTTTGAATAAATTTTCTTTTGGGCGTTATAACTTTTACAATAAAATTACATTAAAGCAATGTTATAGAAGGTTTTGAACAAACAATTTCCACTACATTTTTTTTATTTCATCAAAATATCTGGGCTTTACAGCGCTCTGAAGTTGGCCGGGTTCTCTTGAATACTCGTAAGAATACGATGAAAATAAACCATTAGACTTAGTTTTCTATTATGAAGTTTATGAATAGCTGTACTTTAGCTATCTCTGTAACGTTAGTTTGTAAAACTTTAGTTTGTAAGACTACAGCTGTTAACCCCCCAAATAAAAAAAATAAAAAAAATATACATTTTTTATTCATATAATTTATCATTTTGTTAATATTCCTATGTTATTATTAATTTATTATCGAGCCTTTTCCCCACCACGAAACTTGAGGTGGTCCTGGTAATTTGAGTACGTTTGTATGCTTCGTAGTTAACATGATTCTATATGTTACGTATACCACCATCGCCATTATCATCTCAATTCATTCCTGGGGTTGTCTGGAAAAGATCGCTTTTTAGCGATAAGACCGCCCTTTGTACACAACTAGATATAATTTTAGTCTTTAAGTTCATTTTTGTATTGATGTATAATAAAGTGTTATCTATCTATCTATTATTCTTTTCTTTACAAACAAATGTGACTCGTGTTCCCTACCATACCCTATGCACGATTGGCCGAAAACGATTTCATCATTTACACGTTCCTATTTATCTTGTCTGGAGCAGACACGACAAGTTCATTTCTGACTAAATTCTAGTCGTGTACATTATGAATTGGTTCTATCTGCCGCAGACAGGGTGAAATTTCTTAACGTATACAAGAGCCTTAATACTTACTTCGAGACTTCGTGAACTGAGTGAACTCATTTTTTTATTGGACTTGACTTTATGTTGTTGGTCGGAAGACCTCACAACTTTACCGGGGTTATTAATATGGTGTTTTATATAACAGTTGAAACCTATCAATCCGCCTCCACAATTTGAACTTTCACATTTTAGGAGAAATGACAGGTATACATACCGTCCTTTCTCCTAAAATGCGAAAGTCAAACCCAGTAGTTGAGCGTTTACGAGCTTGTTAAAATAAGATAAATATTTGTAACGTCGCTAAAATCTTCCACGAGGAATACTTTGTAAAATGTTTTCCAAAGTCAAAAATAAGATTGTCGATTAGAATTTGTGCGACTAAATCGTGCCCAAAATCGTCTCGTCTACACCAAACAGCAATATCCCAGGCAGTGGGCAACACGAGCGGCAACGTGCTTCGACTGGCAACACCGCCACTTACCAATGCAATGTCTTTAATAGTCCACATAAATTGAATATGTACATTTGCATACAGACCACTAGGCAAACGAATACCAAGGAGACTCTACTGATAGTGGACATAATTTGTTTGTATTTCTAATCGTTTTCTGCAATTATGTCAAAATACAACGATTAGGTAGTACGATAGCAGTTTCAGATATGAATGGACAGATGTATGCCAAACGGTGGCCAAATATCAGCGGGTCTTTCTAGTGGTTTGTCATGCATGATGAAGTGGCATCTAGGGTCCACTGACATTAGACGCCGCTTTCGGTGTCGGAGTGACGTTATAGCGATAGTTATGCTGGAAACGTCTAAACGCACATAATATTCTGGCGACCGAGGGTAGAACTTTCTGGCAGCGTAAGCCGGTCTCAAGATTTTTAAAAAAGGTATAAAATTCTGGAAGGAAAAGACAAAGATGAATATATTTTAGAAAGGAATACACAATGAACAAAAGATCTAGAATAGAAACTTCAGAAAGGAAAAGACAGAGATAGATAGATGTTTAGAAAGGGACAGATAGTAAATAAAAGAATAACGGAAAGAAGATCGAAATTATGGGTTCCAGAGGATTCTTCCGGATATATAAGCAGCGTAAAGCGCGCCTACCGGGTAGTTTGGAGTTGAGTTCGCAAGTCATAAGTTTAATAGAAGACAGTGACGAGTTCAGTGGTGAATTTAGTGGACAGTTCAGTGAAGGAGGAGTGTGGCGTAGTTTGAGAGAAGATCCCGAAGCGAGCTACACGGGGTAAAATCGGAGCTGAACACCACAGCAGCAGGAAGTGATCCACGCAATATCGGCGACGTTATTGTGAGTGAGACATTTTATCGTCTGGACAGTGCGTCGTTAGTTGTGCGTGTAGAGGCAACCCTGCGGAAAAGAATCACGCTGTGTAAGTCAATAAAAGCATTTAATTTAAAAAAAACTGGTGTTTCCTTCCAATCCTAAGTACGTACCCCGCTCGCACGTAACAATATTTCCTGTGCACTCTGTATAAATGGACAGATTTGTTTGAGACATTAATTGGACGTCGAACAAACGAAGTCTTTACGGACGCTCAAGTATGACTGCCGACGTGGCGTATGACACAACGTATGTGCGCCGCGTCAGACTTCTTAGAGAGATTACTATAGTGCATTTTCAAAATGAGCATTCATCGATGACATACAGCGTCCTGCTGGACACAGCGTCCGGCGTTTGTAGTCGACCATAAGACATAATGACCCAGATTAGCTTTCCGTGGACCTACACAGGAGTTATTCTTTGAACAACCTAGAGATATCTTTTTATTTATATCCCCGAAATGAGTAATGTGCGATAAGGAACTTCGGTCCAAAACTAAAGAAGATTCTCTATCCCCCTAGAAAAAAATATAAACTGAAAAAAATAAAACAGAAGAAGAGAGAGCATTAAATTTAAAAACAAAAGTGGATGACACCATCAGAACACAAATATACTTTTACGTGCAGATGAATAAAAGATCAAAGTAGTACGTATCAGTACTTACCACTACAAACAGTCAAATGGAATCTTTTCCTTATTAAAAGTCAAAACACTTGCATTGGACAACACTATAGATAAATGTAAAAAGTAAATTAAAGTAATGTCGTAGAAAGCTAAAATGAACTATAGTTATATTATGTGGTAAATAAATATATCCTTGCAGGAACGGAGAAGGAATACATTTTCCTGCGGCCTGGCTGTCTGTTTAAGAGGCGACAAAACAACACACAGCTAGGTGGTAGGATATTTGCCCAACTAGATAGCTACCCCCTGGTCTAGAGTATGCCGCCATAACAACCTTGAGTTGTGTTCCGGCATTAGTGTTCAGGTTTCAGTCTCCTTTTAGAGAGTGGCAGCACATTTGGTGTTACAAATATCCATAGGCGATGATAACCTCTTTCCATCAGGTGGGCGGTCTACCTGTCTGCGGAACAGTCTGCTGCAATAAAAAAGTATTTTAAGTATAATAATAAAAAAAGTACAAAGAAAATATTCAATAACCGTACATTTACGTTCAAATGATTTAAGGATAGGAAGTAAATTTCTTTTGTGTACATTAATACCTGTACCTTTTAAACTTATTATATAAATTGGAGAACGTCTTTGTGTAAAATGGGTTCTTAAGGAATATATTTTTATTGAAATAAAGGATCCTGCACAAAGACTCGTAACAAGGCTCCTATTTCCTTTAATTAGGTCAGTGATATGCTGGTGCAGTGTCGCCTCGTAACTATGTCACCAGTAATCGCAGCCTTAACGCTATCCTAGTTGAACCTCTTGGCTGCGCTTCTCAGGGGATAATTTCATTGTACTTTATTAAGACTCTTTGAGTCTTCTAACAGCTTTTGCAGTTGAGATATTGATAACAGTGTTATTCTATTTTCTACTTCATCATATAGATTCTTACTGGCTATTTAACAATTGTGACAAATCCGGAATCCTTATAATCATCTATGTCTGTCGGTTTGTTTGTATTTAGCCATTTTTAATAAAAACATTTTATTGTATACGCCGCTTAACAATGTTATTGCCAAACATGTAACTGAACATTGAAAACTATTTTCTGTGTAAGTACATACATAGTCATAAGGTGTTACATATGTATTTCGTATAATGATACATATGTCGTATGATGTAGTAAAGTTTCCTAATAGCTTTTTATTTAGGTTAATAAATAAATAACAACATAACCACCTCAAACTCGTAACAATTGTGTGTCCGGTCACACGTTAAATTATATAATATTATTTATATTCGTAATAATTTGAGTGGCTACAAGCAGTATAAGGATGTTCACAAATTCAACACCAGGCATAGTAATAGACTGATATTGCCATCTTTTAGATTACAAAAAGTATTGTCCTTTTTCTTGGCGGTTGGTATACTCTTCTTCAATAAGATTCCTAATGAAATGTTAGATCTGCCTGTCACTAAATTTAAAACCAAATTAAAAAGCATATGCATATCCTATAATATTTATGTATACCACCTTTGACAAATATAATCTGTTTTTTCCTGCCACGGGTTGTCTGGAAGAAATCGTTTCTTAGCGACAAGACCGCCCATTGTGTACATTTAGAATATTTTAGGCTATAAGTTTTTCTGTGTTTTCTGTAATGGTGTACAATAAAGTGTTATCTCTCTCTCTCTCTAAAGAGCCTCTTACTTAAAAAGGGATATTACACTATTGAAGAATAATTAAATGACAAAACTTCATTTACATAGCAGTTCGCTCCAGCCTCTTAGGCTGCCTGTCCTTTGAAGCGAAGCGAGGCTGCGGAGCGGAGAAACGGAGAAATATTAACCAATAGAATTACATAAAAATTGCATCAATGGACAGGCAGCCAATCCTATTGGTTAATATTTCTCCGTTTCTCCGCTCCGCAGCCTTGCTCCGCTTCAATAGACAGGCAGCCTTATACTATTGTGTGTATAACGATTTTATCTTGCCAAACATGTAAGGAGTTTATGATGATATGTTGCAATATATACTTTTAGTACGTCTCGGCACTATTATAAACGACAATAATATTCTTCTTTCCTTTTATTCTGTCTTTTTCTTCTTGAGTTTGCACTATTTGCCACAACTCCATTAATTCTTCGAAAAGTAATTCTGTAACATACTTCTGTATAAAACTTATAAAAAAAACTTGAGATATTGAATAAGAAATATAAAGAAAAACAATTTTAGCTAGACGTGTTGCTGAGGAGTTTCTTGCCGCTTCTTCTCTTTAACAGCAATAACACGTTGCGAAGCTATGTATACAGACTAGAAAGAAAATATAAATTTTAACTTATATGGATTACCTTCATAAAGTGTTCTCCAGTGGAATTTATTCTGAATAAAAACATTTGAATTTGAACTACTCAAAATATACGTCATAACAATTAGTGGGCGGGCGTTCATTATGTCAGACTTTAAGGACTAATCTTCGTGGTTCTTCAAAGACTGAACATGAAATAATTATCCACTAAACAGTGGTGTGTTATTAGTAGTAGCCACCTCAGATTATCTCTTCTGTGGTACACGTCCTTATATCATAACAACTCTTCATCTTGGTTTCCTAAGTCTTTTATTCATTACCATTATACTAACTATACCATTTAATACATATCTGTATTAATATAAACTTTAGCTTTTTTAATTAAAATATTTTCAATTTCAAATTGTGTAGCAAAACACCATCTTGTACCCTTCTCCTGAATACTTAAAAGAGCTAAGCCATTATACCACTTATGGTATCCTGACTAAATTAACTTTCATTGTAAATTGGCGCCGCGTTTGGATCGCTAGGGACTCCTTATAAAGTCCTATAATAGATTATTTTAACCACAATTTGTCAAAGTTTGGTTAAGGAACTTCACCCAAATCCAAAACCACAAAGTTAAAAAATTAATCAACCGATACTAATTTTATAATCTAGGACGACCATTTATACATACTGAATATCTGTTTTAAATATTATTCTTGTTATTACAAATATCTATATGCTAATGACATTTCCTATGTAAACAGATCTCAATTTGACCAATTACAACTTTGATTCATAAATGGATCATCAAATTCTTGCAACAATTACCTTTTTTATCAAATGACCAAAGTTTTGCATGCAGTTTGAGCTTAACACACCAGCCGTTCTTGAAAATGCTTTATATTCAAAATTGTGGAGAAGAAAACTAACACATAAAAATTCAATTTCATATTTAAAATTAAGACGCATTATTATCTTGGTACCAAAATATAACATAAGTAACGTTTTTATTAAATAAATCTTAATTACATTAAAGTTCTTTATTATTATTGGGGTTTATTTGCAGTTTATTTCGATTTAACTTTGATCTGGTACGCTCTGAAAACTCTCGTATTTTTCATCATACAAAGAATCTTCATCTTTGATCTCTAAAAGTTCTAGATTATTTTGAATATCTGTGTTATAAATATTTATAAGTGTAATATTTGTAAATTATTACACATATATCTTAAAAATCTGTTCCTATCCAAGACCGTGAAGAAAGAATAAACATTTATTTGTATAATTATTTTTTTAAACAAATATGCTAATAATTACTTTCTATATTATCATGAATTGGCATATAACCTAACAGTTTATTTTGCATTGTTGCGATGGCTTATTCGGCGACCCGATTACGCTTTTACTTAACTGAACACGTGTTTTGTTACCTTTGGTATTTAAATTATCTTTTTTCAGTTTATGGTTGCGTTGACAGACTTTGCGCAATTTATTTTATTACGATCTTCTGCCTTACGATTCGGACTTGTTGTATCCGGTTGTTTGTAAGAACTGTAAATTACGTGTGTGTACTTCGTATCCCACAAACAAGTAACAGTATGTATGTAAAATTAAATCGGTTAAAAGTACTCAATATCATTGAATGTGGGTCTCAGTAGTATAAACTTTAAGTACCTCAGACATATCTCAAAAACCTTTAAGAGGCCCTTGCATACGTTCGTTCAGTTTAATTAGTAACCTCAGCGGACACATCTGAAATATCTTTGTGAGTAACGTCTAAAGGCGGGGGATATAGTGTAAATTATGTTGCCCTTAATGGATTTTGTAAAAGTCAATAAATTTAATGGAAACAGTATGTACATACATTTTATACATAAATTTTATCATGCCTGTTTCTAGAAGGGTAGGCGAAGACCATGGATCTCAGTTTTCTTTGATTTTGACATACATCTTTTGCTTTATCTACTTTCATTAATCTTTTCATACATACACGTTTATTATAGGTGGTTTTTACCTGTCCATTCTTCAGTAAATATGTAATACTAGCTGATCCGTACCCACTTCGCTCGGCACTACTCGAGATAAGCCAACATATAATTGTCCATGGGAAAAACACTCCTTCCTGTGCTCACTTCACTGGGCGCTACTCGAGATAAGCCAACATATAATTTCCCATGGGAAAACACTCCTTCCCGTGCTCACTTCACTGGGCGCTACTCGAGGTAAGCCAACATATAATTTCCCGTGGGAAAACCATTCCTACATGTGCTTATTACGCTGGGCGCTACTCGAGATAAGCCAACATATAATTGCCCACGGGAAAAACATTCCTACACGTGCTTATTACGCTGGGCGCTACTCGAGATAAGAAAACATATAAATGCCCATGGGAAAACACTCTTTTTTTCAGTCAATGCCGCCCACCAGAGAGAGTGTTTGACCCTAGAACTTATTTATTGCTTAGTCAGCGCAAGTCGATAAATCAACGCATCAGCCTATTTATATCGGAATTAATAATTCACATTAAAAAATTAAAAATATTAATCACAATCAAATATAGCCTGTTTCACTCAAAAATAGTGTAGTTTTCAACTTTCATCTAGAAAGAATTCTCAAAATCGGTTCAGTAGTTTAAAAGATTACTTTTAAAAACAAACTCACAAACTCTACCTCTTTATAATATTAGTATAGATCGAAACAGTATATATGTTACTGAAAGTGTACATTGCGGTAATAAAGTAAGATATTGTTTCGCATATATATTTATGGAATAAAATAAAAAACTTTAGAAGTATGATTTCAGATGTGATGCTTCATCTAATGCAGGTTCTATGTCGGTATCATTTGTTTGAAAATAGTCGGTGGTTGGATCACCAAAATTATGCTGTGTGGATTTTCCATAGGCTTGTGTATTATGTGTATTATATGGTCATGGTACACGTGGTAAATATAACAACACGCAAACTAGGTCAGCAAACTGCCTAAGTGGTGCATGCTTTCTAGTCAGGATTCGAACCCGCGGCCTTTGAGTTTGACACTTGTACGCGAACCATAAGTTACTACAGCTCATTACATGTGTACTTTGCGTCATAGCTAAAAATCATATAATCAGTTCATATTTTTAATTATTAATTCAATTTTTTTTTTATTTTAAGACTAAGTTTTAACTGTAAAAATCAAATCAATGTCAAAAAATACATATTTGTTACGTTTTATTTTTATTTATTTTTTTTTTGCGGGCTAACCTATTAATTAATAAACCTCCATAAATGACAGTAAAAATAGTAAAAAAAAGTAAAGATTGAACAAAGAAACGATAAAAAAAACTTTGCGCTTATCAATGCTACACTATTAATAAATAGGTATTAACTAAGTCTTTATCTTCCAACTTGCTTAGCTTATTAAATTCATTTGCTGTTTTCTGTGAGGCTCTGTAAGGCAGTTATAGATGTCTACTTCCTACAATCAAGGCACACATCTTTCAATTGATCTACTTTCATTATTCTCTTGATTAATAGACGATTATTTAAGATGTTATTTACCTATGATTCTAAAAAATATCTACAATGAAAAATATATATCCTCTAATTATTCGCAACATAACAAAACACAACTGACACAAATGTTATTACTGCATTACATACAATACATTATGGAAACAAAAGCGAATCACAAATAAAGCTGACATTCAATATATGAGCGGGAGTTCCCAGGGGAGCGCAATATATCAGGGCTGACACCGTAGCGCTTTCAGAGCTAGATCTAGAGCGTTTTTAAGGTAATCTAGCTCCAATTGTTTTACTTAACATCTCTTAGAGTTAAATCTAGCGCGCTTTTTATAATAGGTAAATATCTAATTATGTTGCAATTAGATTCTATAGTAGATCACTGCCAGCGGGGAGCGTGCCCAAAACGCTGTCTATATTGCCACGCTGTATGATAATTGTTCCGCCCTTTCCTAATATAAAGTAGGTAAAACAAACTCCATCAATTTTGCTGTCTATCCTCTTTTCTGTTTGAGGTGACGGCTAACGCAGGAGGGTATAGGCAGCCATTTTGTTAGTTAGCATTCGATAAAGAACACACCGCGCCGTGCGATCGTCTTTTCCTATCAACTCTTCTGAACTTCAACTTATTGTGATTACTGGTCATGCCAAGAACTTGTACTATACTGAGAGTATGTTAAAAGTGTTAACTCTAAGGTGGAATTTAGTGCCGTGTGCTGTTCCTGTGTGCAGACCGGAACCGACCCAGGAGAGGGCCGATCTCAAGGTTGGTGGAGCTTCTTATCCTTGCACTAGATTAGATTAGAGTGATATAACCTAGAGGTTATATCACTCTAATCTAATCTAGTAGAGTCCATCACAAATAAAACCAAGATAGTTTCCGTGGGCTAGTAGAGGACGTAGTGTCGGACGCCCTCCAGCCCGATGAACTGGTGACCTGTGCAAGGTCGTCGGTAGGTGCTGGATGAGGAAGTCTGAGGACAGGGATGAGTGGCGCCGACTTGGTGAGGTCTACGTCCAGCAGTGGCCTGCGAATGGCTGACGACAATCCGTGGACTTCAGCGTCCCACAGTAATGCTTATTTCTTGGGCAAAATATGAGCAACCTGCTGATCACGGATAGCGTCAAGGAGTTTCTTACAGATGTCTTTAAAGAAACTCTTTGCCGGTGGACCCCATGGGCAAAATGTTTCAACCGCAAACGGCAAAAATATGTAGCTTTTTCCTAAAGCTCCTTATTTGCGCCATAACATACAAATTACCGTTTGAAGTCTTCAGCTGAAGATGTTAAACGATAATTTGTATGTTTTACATAACGTTTAAAGATTCAAAAACACACACACTCGCACAGCCGCTTATTACATTCTTATTGTGACGACAGTAGAGTATAAAAGTCGAGTCTAGTTTTTTTAAATATCTGCTTTCTCTAAAACTTGTAATTTAGGTATCTTCAAGTCTCGCGTGAACAAGTAACTTCCAGGTAAGGGTGCGCCATCTTAGACTACACTTTTACCCAACATCAAATCAAACGCTAACCTTTACAATATATTTTACAAATAAAAAAAACTTCGTTTTAAAAAACCCACTTCAAAAACTAAACAGTATAAAATAACTCATTTCTAAAGCTATTTTTAATTATAATATCGTATTTTTGATATATATTATCTAAAACATCTTAAAGTCGGTGCTTAGTAATTTTCAAAATATAGGAATTTTTATGTTTTACTTCGCACCGACTTTAATATGTTTTAGATAATATATATTAAAAATACGATATTATAATTAAAAATAGCTTTAGAAATAAGTTATTTTATACTTTTTAGTTTTTGAAGTTGGTTTTTTTAAAACAAGTTTTTTTTTATTTGTTACTTTTTAGTGTCTAGCTATGGGTAGGCTTACGAAAAGTGCCGCGTGCCTTAAAAATATAGGTCGCAAGAAACGGGAACGGAATTTTTTTTTCATAAAAAAATGTTCATTAAATGAAAACTACTGGGCCAGACTATGTTAAATTTTTAGGAGACCAAATGGAAACTATTCCGCATCAAATTAAATAAGAATCACGTAAATCGGATCATAAATCTGAGCGTAATCAGTGTACATACGGAACGGAATTGTAAAAAATTCATGAAAAATGCTCATGAAATGAAAACTACTAGGCCAAACTATGTTAAATTTTTAGGGGACCAAATGGCTACTATTCCGCATTAAACTACAGAATAATCACGTAAATCGGATCATAAATCTCAGCGTAGTCGGTGTACATACGGAATGGAATGGAAAAAAAAATCATGAAAAATGTTCATAAAATGAAAACTACTGAGCCAAACGATGTTAAATTTTTAGGGGACCAAACGGCAGCTATTCTTCATCGAACTAAAAAAAGAATCACGTAAATCGGATCATAAATCTCAGAGTAATATGTGTATATACATTAAAAAAAAATATATATATGCCAATCAAGTTGAGAACCTCCTCCTTTTGGAAGTCGGTTAAAAAAGAATTCCATATGCTATTTTTTATTAGCTTAGTGAGTAACGTTCTCAAGTCACAAACTTGCGTTTTAATAGAGACGAGGGTTCGAATCCTGCCCGATAAGCATGCACCATACAAGCAGTTTTTTGACCTGATGTGTATATTGTTACGATTAGCACGTGCTGACGGTGATGGAAATGTTATTGTGAAACCTGCACTTGAAGATAACCCATGTGTTAAACCCAAGAATCAGCCTGAAACAAGCAAAGTGAATATACTGTCAGGTTAAAAGAAAGGAGAAAGCTCGAGCCCAGCAATGGGATACTGTGAACTGTTATTTTTTATATAAGTATAGATGCATATATTTTCAAAGTGTTTTTATTTTCTTTGTGTTGGCTACACCGACATTAAATTAAGAATGTTTTGTTGGGTTTCTTTTTATTTATTATTTGGAAATTTACAGTAAAAAAATTGACGCCTCTTTAATATTCTCCGTATTTAAGTCGTTTAACTGAAGAATTAACATGACAACCGAGCATTCACAGTCCACTGCCGCCAGGAAGGTACTATTGTCACAATTTGTTAATTTTAAAACCTCTTAAACTTCGAATTGGAATCTAGCGCATTTTTACAGCTTCTATAGCGCTCAACGCTTATACAAAGGGGGCAGCCCTGCAATCCATTCCTATTTCAGTCACAGCCGTCAGTCCGCCTGACACGGTCGTGGCAACAACAAAAACCATTTGCACCGTCGAGACACTGGCGGCCACTAATATCATATTTTCGGGGGTCCGTAACTGATTATAGTGTAGAGGAAAATTATTTCTAGCGAACAAATGGGATGTTATTATCTGTGGATCCAGGATATCCGTGCAGGAACGGAAAAAGAATACAATTGCCCGCAGCCGGGCGGCCTGTCGTAAGAGGCGACGAAACAACCCAGAGCTAGGTGGAAGGGTATTTGCCCGTCTGGATGGCTACCACCCCTGATCTAAAGTATGCCGCTATAACAACTTTGAGTTGTGTTCTGGCATTAGTGGCCAGCTTCCAGCCCCCTTTAGAGAGCGGCAGCACATTGGTAGCACCTTTGGTGTTAAAAATGTTCATAGGCGACGGCACCCGCTTTCCATCATGTGGACCGTCTAGCTGCCTGCTGAACTCATGCAATAAAATAAAATAAATAAATTCTATATTACTTCGATAATACCGTTACTAACAATGGTAATTTTTCCGCCGATAAAACAAGTCCGCAGTGAGTTATTTCAATATTGATAACACATGAATGCATAGAAGATGGGGTTGACTAGGAGACCGAACAATATCATTGTGGCGTTACGTACGCCCAGAACTTGTAAACATAATAAACACCACGTATCAGCGTAAAAGATGTACCTATGTAATCGTTATTAAATTATCACACCACTAATCCTGTATTATTATTTACCACGCCAAGTACAGGCATGCACTACTTTGCTTTTACAACCTAATTTAGGTGTACAACTTTGCTTCCGCCGTTTTGAATTAGATGGTTGTAGCGGTAAGTGGTAGTCGAAATAAATAGATCGTAGATATCATACAATAAGCTTAAGTATTTGTAAACATAACGCCATCGAAATATTAGTCGATTTGTGTCTGCATCATAAAGTTATTTTCGATTATACATGTTAGCTTACAGCCAAATTCTCGTCATTTGCGGGAGGTTTTAATTTTCTGCTTTAATATGAAGAAATCTGCGACTGCGACTCATCGAATGCTCTCAAATGCCTATGGTGAGGCCGCTATTAGTGAAAGAACGTGCTGAAAGTGGTTTCAACGCTTCAAGAACGGTGATTTTGACGTCGAAGACCAGCATGGCGGTGGAAGAGAGAAGGTTTTCGAAGGTACAGAATTGGAGGCAGTACTTGATCAAGACTCGTGTCAAATGCAACAAATATTGGCAGGATCATTGGAAGTGACGCAACAAGCCATTTCAAAACGCCTGAAAGTCATGGGAATGATTCAGAAACAAGGAAATTGGGTGCCCTACGAGTTGAATCCGAGAGATGTTGA
The DNA here is from genome assembly GCA_039645545.1 of Dendrolimus houi. Taxonomy (NCBI): domain Eukaryota; kingdom Metazoa; phylum Arthropoda; class Insecta; order Lepidoptera; family Lasiocampidae; genus Dendrolimus; species Dendrolimus houi. The sequence continues at coordinate 21,209,240 of CM077120.1, forward strand.
ACGGTGTTTGTTTGCTTGTGAACAGCTGCTTGCAAGACAAAGACGGAAGGGATTTCTGCGTCGCATTGTGACTGGGAATGAAAAATGGGTTCATCACAATAATCCCAAGCGCAGGAAATCATGGGGATATCCCGGCCATGCTTCCACGTCGACGGCCAAACCGAAAATTTACGGTTCCAATGTCATGCTCACTATTTGGTGGGACCAGCTCGGCGTAGCGTATTATGAGTTGTTAAAACCGACTGAAACAATCACAGGCGATCGTTATCGAACGCAATTAATGCGTTTGAGCCGAGCATTGAAAGACAAACGGCCGCAATACAACGAGAGACATGATAAAGAGATTTTACAGCATGACAATATCGATCCCATGTTACGAAAGTGGTCAAGACATACTTGGAAACATTGCAATGGGAAATCCTACCCCACCCGCCGTATTCTCCAGACGTTGCTCCCTCAGACTATCACTTGTTTCGATCAATGGCACACGGCCTGGCTGACCAGCACTTTGGGTCTTATGAAGAAGTAAAAAATTGGATCGATTCGTGGATCGCTTCAAAAGATGGCCAGTTTTTTCAACGCGGGATTCGTACGCTGCCCGAAAGTTGGGAGAAAGTAGTGGCCAGCGATGGACAATACTTTGAATCATAAATGTATAACCAGTTTTTTACAATAAAGCCTCGAATTTCGGAAAAAACCGGCTGAAGCAAAGTTGTACGTCTATGTAAATCGTAGTGTGATCACAAAGAGAGCTTCAATACTTACCAAGAAATCACTTTAATTTTCTCATTTCAAACATACCCCCTTTTACTGTTCAAATGTTAAGAAAACTATATATCATTATTTATGAGAAATATTGTGTATTGAAGATTTATTTAATATGTACATATAAAGTGTTATTTATGAAAAAAAGAACCCAACGCTATAAAACCTGTAATACTTGCACCAACATAGAAGGGTTTATGGTAATAAAAGAACAATAACTGGTCACTATACTTATTACCAGAGAATCTTATGGCTTAAATACATTTCATACACTAAACTAACACACTCAAGAGCATTTTCATAAAACCTCACTATCCCTTCAACAATTTTACAGTATAAGAAACTTAGCAAATTGCCACAACCGATAGTGGATTGAAGTTATTGATAAACTTTTTAAACTAAAAATGTTATGAATGACAAGATTTTTTTACATTATCATTTGGAACTTTTATATAAGATATTATATATTTAAAGTTCTACATATAATAAAATAAATCGAACACAGTAAAAAATCTATCGCTTCTGCCAACATTACAATAAAGTGTAGTGAATACCGTTTGTATACAAATTAGAGATTTTAAAATATAATCTACACAATGACCATATCATAGTAGAGATAAATATTGTTACATATAATTATGGTAAAATATAGAATACTATTAGATACAAAACGGCCAATTGTATCGTTTATAAATAAGAGGGTACAACAAAATTAATTATTAACCTTAAAAGGAAACATGAAAAGAACAACCATACAAGTAACTAACTGAAATACATCACCATCATCCTAATGTTAAATTTCAATTGAGTTTCCGTCAACTTTCCATCATGCTTGTACAATATACATACCAAGATTATTATTACTCTCTATTCTCTATAAAAGTGTTATACAACGCGGTGTTTCACACTTGGCAATTTTTTCCTGTGGCACAAATCTCAAAAGGCCGCCGCGGCTGATACGGGCCGGCTTCCGAATGGAATCCATTAATCTGCGCCCACTGACACCACTGTCAACTCTGGTGACAAGTTATCTCTTGCGCACGTAGCCCGCACGAGTTTCTTTATTTCTTTTTTCACTCTTATACATACAACTGTGTGTGGGTGGTGTGCCTGTTTATTTGGAGCTACTTTCAAAGAGATTTTTGGTCAATCTTCGTTTTTTACAAGGTTTTATTTAGCTAGAAATGTTTTGGTCTAATCTTGCCAGCTGAAATTCACACCAATTTGCTTAGACTTACGACTTTGCAATTTTACATACTTGTTCAGTGCTGATGATAATACACGAAAATTATTTTTTTTATTAAAGCTTTTATATAAAATTGTATAATGCAATAACATGAAGGGATGGTTTACTTCAAGTTTTTTTTTTTTTTTTTACAGCGTTTAAATAAGAGCATGTTTAAAATAATAGTTAATGTTTAAATATGGCTCTGCATCTTGTGTATCTAGCAAGTGTTAAGTATCCATGAATATTCAAGTTTTCAACAAAAGCCTTAGACAAAGTGTAGGTCTCTCACTGACCTAAAACGAGGGAGTTCTAGTGACTATCCAACAAGCCATATTTTACTATCCAAATAAGATTTTCAAAAAACTCAATTTGTCCTTAAAATCATTAAATATGCTACATCCACAATATTATTCACTTTGAACCAATGTCATAATTTTTTTCTAATAAAGATGCGCATAAAGAAATCGTTTTTCAATTGTCGCCAAAAACTCCTCTTAATTAGTCAATCGTAAAATCAATAACAATATAATATAATACTACTTAAAACATTAGCTAAACGTACTATATATTGTTATTGCCAAAAGCAGGCAAACAGGCAGAATGACCACGCTATGAAAAGTGTTTACCATCGCCTATGGATGATTGAATCAATACAACCAATTGTTATGACAATTACCAACCAAGGGCGTTTATATTGTTACAACTTAGGCTTCTACAAAGTAAAATGCCACTTGCATATCTGTAAAAACACATTTTATTACCGGTCGGCATTTGAACTAATTGTAATTATTTTATGATCATCTTCGTTTGTTTACCTATTTATTGGCATACGTTTCTAGTTATTGTAGAGAACAGCCTATTGTACTCGTTTATGGCCGCGTGCAGGTATCATTAGCCAGGTGTTACGGATTAAGTGCAAGCTAATTATAGGAAATTCGGTCCATGTTGCCGGACGGGCGTATTTGCATTTGTGCAGTATAAAACGATGGCCTGATGGGGAGAGCGGGCAGTCGAGCGTTAACATCGATCTAAGCGTGACGTGTGTACATTCGGACATCTAATAGTGACGGACTTTGCGCGTTTTATTGAATTACGACCTTCTGCATTATGTTTAGATTTGTTGTGTTCGGTTATATTTGTACTTGTGTTATACGTGTTTGTATAGTTCTAATAAACTCTATAATAATTCCAACGGCATTTTAATTCGAATCCCGCACTCGTAATAATATCTACGCCACGATCTTTGGACGAGCAGAAACTTCTTAGGAACAGGGGTAAAGGTATGTATGCAATTGCATTAAAATATTAGTGTTCTAAATACAGTAAGAAAAAACATTGACATAAGAACAATAAATAGTACAAACATGTAGTATTATAAAGTGCTAGGATATGCCCGCAACTTCGTCCACGGTTGACTTGAAATTCCCGCGGGATGCCCGGGATACAAAGTACCCTCGCATAATTAGCATTTAAAAAATAATGTAAACCATCGTTTTAGTGAAAAATGTGTCGAAATATGCTGATTTATATGCACCCGAACAACTTCAAACCGCTCTCAGAAATATTCCCGCGAGATTCCCCGTCGTTTCCCCGTCCGTGGTTTGTATAGTCTATTCCAGTTGGGGTTTTTTTAAATAGCTTCAATGTACAGACGTAGCGTACTTAGAATTGTACAATATTTTAGATTTTTAATGAGGAAAAGAAATATAATAAAAATAAAGACACCCCTATTTCTGTGAGAATGGTATAAAAAAGAATGAGAAATAAAAACCTCATACATATTGTGTCCACTCCAAATAATTGGGATAATGTGACAGGAAGGGGAGAGAGAGAAATAAAAACCTCTTCCTTAGACCATGACAAGAACATGAAGAAGGCGATTTAGATAATTTTCTTTTAATAGTAAAGATCAATGAAAACATACGAAGTCGAGAGCTTTACCTAGTCTTTTATGTGGTAAAGGAAAATCCCGCACATTTGATATACCGGCGATGACAGTGGGATTGCCATGTGTCCTAGCCTTCAAGATTTTTTTGTCCAAAACGACACTCGAATCCAAAGGATTACATTGTCATTTAGGCTCCAAATATGTAGATTACCTTAAGGACACTACCATATATAAGGTTGGGGAAAAAGTTTCTTCGCATTTTATATAAAAATCCAAAAGGCTTTTTTATAAAGTTTATTTACATTTGACTAAAGTATGTAGGTGCCTTTTCGATGTTGCCTGGCGGTAACTTTTTGCCATCTTGTAGGGTTTCGCCAGGACGTGATCCCATTGCTATAAAAATTTTTCAAAAATGGGGCTTACTGATCAAAAATGAGTACGACAAGTGGTTTTGGCAGTCCTCTCGTGATGTTAACCTGACACTGCCTAAGGAATTCTGCAGAGACCGAAACAGGTGAAAATCTGAAATAGTAAAATTTTTAAATGTATCGTTTTTCTTCATTAGTTTCACTCATTTTAACAATAAGAAAAACAAATGAAAATCACACATTTTCCTAATTTGAATTTGGAATTGTCTTCTTTAAAATTAAAACTTTTAAATGATACCAAAACCAGCCAGATATAAATGGTATAGCCAAAGGATCTTATTACAAGTTCATACATACTATATGCGAAAAGACTTTCTCCCCAGCCTATTATATGTAGTATATTACTATCACTTCCTGTATATACCTTACATATTTTAATAAAGACTTGCATTTGTCCTAGATAGTCAATTGTTTTAAAGCATTCTAGAAGCAAAAACCATACAAGCTCTATAAAAATTTCCAAAATTACAAAATATGAATTATATAAGTATTTTATTGCGAAGCTAGCAAATAGACAGATGACGACTGTTGCCTATAAATGTCCGCAGCAGAGGGCGAAGCTAACGCGTTCCCAGCATTTAGGATGGGATAGAAGGGACGGGGATAAAGGGAGTAGGAAATGAAATAAAATTTTTCTATAACATCTTGAAATCGATGCCAAATAAAACATAAAAGAACAACAACATCCTACTTGACCTTAGACCATGTCTCCGCTCAAAATCGAGCGAGATAATGGTCAAATGCGAACCTATACAGTAATTTAAAAAAAACAACAAATTTACAAAATATTTTATTTTTTATATTTTACTTGACACGGGCGTCTAGATGTTATAGAAAGAAATCGGTTAAATATTTATTTTTTGTTTTTAGTGTGAAGACAGTTTTGTTATTGTTAAAATATATATTATTTACTATTTAGTGGCGCAAATACTTCAAAAGGTTTAGAAATAATATATTAAGCACCTGTAGAAATTGTACAACTGTAACGCGTATACAAATTTGCCATCTCACTCTTCGATGTATATGCTCTTCAAAAAGGGTTGCTCTCGATTTCCTTGCAATCCACAAATCAGATCCTGATTTGGTGACCCTGGAACCGCCTCGGGAATATACATACGAATAAAGAAATTTTTTCATAATTGATCCACAATTGACGAAGAAATTGCGAAACATGCATACAAAAACAAATATACAAGATTATTTCCAAGAATTTAGGCGCACGGTGTTCTTTAATAATGGTTATGCTCGATAGCCCTGGGACCCGATCCACTCATCAGATCCTGACTTGGTAACCATGGGACTACCTCGGGAGTATACACTTACGAGTAAAGAAAACAGTTTGAAAATCGATTTACAATTGGCGGAGATATCGTGTTACGAAGAAGTTGGTTAACAATTTTCGTGATTTTCTCTATTTCCTTGAAATTCACTCATCAGATCCTGACATGGTGATAATGGGACCAATTCGGGAGTATAACCTTTCGATTAAAAAAAAATTTGAAAATCGGTCCACAGTTGACAGAGAAATCGAATAATGAACACACAAAAAAAACATAAACGAAATAAGAACCTCCTCCTTTTTTGATTTCGGTCATAAAATAACGTGTAACTGCAAACATACGCCTAATTTGTGTCTATATAACAATCTGAAATCCCTAAATCTACAATACATAAAGATATATACATCCTGACTTTTCTATCATCTGCACACACTGTCTACTGACTGAGATTATAATCATATAATACTTGAATGTGGTTTTGTAATCGTGTTAAGTAAATTTTTAACAATAAATATAAAAGATACTTTGCCAATCAATTTTGTACTGTTTTATCAAATAAGTGATGCATATTATTGCTGCATTGCGTAAATGAAATAAGTTACAATAAAATTTATAGATTTATTTTCATATCAAGAAGGAGTGTTAGAATACACCATAAAAATAATTTTAAATACTTATTAAACATTAATTCATAAATTATTTCACTAGTTATAATTATAACATTTTTGGAATAAGCTACCTATTTCTATAAGACAAACCAAATCCTTAGTGTTTTAAAAATCAAGTTCAGAAGCATCACTTCGCTATTGTGTATAATAATAAGTGATATATATATATATGACATATATGTACGTATATTTAATTGTATTGTCATATGTTTATATGCATGTATGTATACGTACTCGTATGTGTATATGTATATGTGTTTGTACTTATATATATTGTATATATTTATCATTTATCATTATTCATAAACTGCACCACCGACAGTATTAAAAATCTATCAATCCGTGCCAAGGGTTGCCTGGAAGAGATCGCTTTTTAGCAATAAGCGATACTATCTCTTATATTTTCTATTTCTGCTTTGGTGTACAATAAAGAATTATCTATCTATCTGACGTTATGATTTTAAAAGCTCGTACAAAATCTAGGCGGCTGCGACATTTTGTAAGATGATACAAAGGTCTCAGTGGATTTGACTGTCATTTATCCTACCCACCCTATCTATAAAATTCTAAACATGCCGTGTCTGTACATTAAAGCTATTTTAAAAAACTTAGCTTATTCCGACACAGTTTTCATTATAACGATGGCTTACATTATTTTTTAAATGCTGAACTACTTTTTGTCCCGGGAATCTCGCGGGAATTTAAAGTCAAGCGTGGACGAAGTCGCGGGCTTATCCTAGTTGTCTATAAAATTATGCTAATTTTATTACATTATAAAGAGCAAGTAAAGAATAGGCAACAAGACAAAAACAAATTACGAGTTAAACTTTACTGTATAAAAAATACTGTGGACATTTTCAAAGTGAAATTTGCATAATTTCGTATTCATTCGTGTCTCAAACAACTTTCAGTGCGTTTCCATATACTCGCAACAAAAGAATTTCAGAGGCACATGTACGCTCTTATTGGAGGTCTACTATTGGTGCTCTTTTATAGAACTCATATTTAGTTTCCAACTTAGATAATACATAAATAATTGACTAACGGACTATTAAAAAAAATCAATATAAGAAACAAAGCCTATATCTGCTGGTAAACGTAATAAATTCTCATTTATTTAAGATTAACTCACATAATCAAATTAAAAATTCAAAACGAGATAACATGAGTCACAAAACCAATAATACTTTTAACGATTTATAAAAAGCGTCATAAAGTTTGGTAGTATGGTCTATTATGAAAGATTTTTTTTTCTGATATTACGTCACTTGTCACTTCCTAAATCATCAAACACGAACAAACTGCAATTTTCGTGCCAATAAGACGGGCTGAATGTATCAAAAGCCACATGTGTTATATTTAATTCTTTGATATTTATACTTCAGGGAACCATATCCCTTAATCACAATGCATAAAATTACATTTGAATAATCACAATTATAAATAGTTAGACATACAATATACAAATTCACTTACATATATATTATATCTTCTATGATCGGTCGTGACCTACGTATACTTACCATGTGAAAGCTAGTTTTGGGATATCATTATATCAAACTCAATATGCACTGCTCAAGTCTCCTCACGATGTTTTCTTAAACCATCAGTACGTAGAGATTAAATCATTTTCTTCAAGGCCGACAACAATTTAGTAACATCACTGGTATTGCAAATATCTATGGGTGAAGGGGACCACTTTCCATCAGCTTGAAACGTACTAAATCAGATAAGACCTCGCTTGTCATAAGAATAAGGAGCGGGCGCCAAAGCCCCTTTTTTATTACTACAAAATAATGTAAGTATAGATGGAAGATAATAGTAAGAATAAGAACCACAATACAACACAAATCATAAAAATGTATTTTTAGATTAAATCACTTCAAAATTTAAAAGGAACTTATTTTATTTAAATTAATCTAAAAATATGTTTCAAGTACCAGTTACATAAGATCGAGAAACTTTTGAGAACTGTATTTTTATTACTGGAAGATTGTCATTCCGTTCCGTGGGTATAGTAACTCATAACATTGTTAATTAGTAGAGCCCCATCTATATTGTTGGTAACAAGCCAACTGGGGCAATTGTTTTAGCTTGAGTCTTTTGTTGCTTCGCAAACAAGTGTGGTCGGGACGCAAATTTAATTTGCGTGCCACGTGTCCTACAGAATCCATGGGGCTGTGTAAATGGATATGTCAGCTGGATGTGAAGTATAGGCTGAACCTCGAATTCAACGCAGTATGTCTAGCCTTATACTATAAAAGTTTTTTCTTTTGTTTATTTAGAGTTTTTGCTATGTATTTGGAGTGGGTATAAATAATTTAACCCCTGTTGTTGACTTTGTTGAATTTTTTTATTATATTGTTACGAGTTGCAGGCCTCGAATTAAAATGCTGTTAGAATTACTATAGAGTTTGTTAGAACTATACAAACACGTATAACACAGGTACAAATATAACCGAACACAATAAATTCAAACGTAATGCAGAAGGTCGTAATTCAATAAAACGCGCAAAGTCCGTCACAATTAGATTCCCGATTGATTGTAGTACACACATCTCGCTTCGATCGTGGTTCTCGCTCGACTGTCTTCCTCCCTCAATCAGGCCATCGTTTTATCCTGCACAAGTGCAATGTGCCGGGTACGTGGATCGATTTTCCTAGAATCAGCTTGTACTTTGAAATCCGTAACACCTGGATTATAATTACAGTACAACAATACGTTGTTCTCTAGAAACATATGCCAATAAATAAGTAAACAAAGAAGACGATCTTAAAAGAATTACAGTAGTTTCAATGTTATTAGTTCAAATGCCGACGGGTAATAAATGTGCACGTGGAATTTGTCTTTGTCGGCGCTTAGGTTGTAACAATATTTATAACTATCCTTTGCCCGCAACTTCAGCTACGTTGGGCAGGTAAAAGAGATTACAGTTACTTTACGAATATTTACAATCAAAAGTTATTTCCAGCATGTCAATGAATTTTCAGCCTAGTGGTTAGCCACGCGAACGGACACTAGGATCACTGAGATACAATGGAGAAATTATCGAATATGTACCCAACAGGTGCGATAATTTTGGTTAAGTGAAGGAAGTTTGGGGGTAATGCTTTCTGTAAGAAGCAAATTGCTAGACAACTTTAAGAGAAACATTTTAGCACAACAAAATACCCGTCTACAAACAAACTTTAGATCACCAGGTATGACAGTATGGCTAGGGTTGCCATACTTTTTTAAAGAAAATACAGTATTTTTGTTTTTAAGCTGTAAAAATATAGTACATTTAGAAAATTTAGATGAAAAAAATATTACACATTTATTTTTCATTATTTTATTTATTTATTTCAGTATTGCATTTTCCATTTGTATTTATTACTATCTTTTGCTTTGGTCAGCAAAGATCTAATAATTTTAAAATAATAATAAGTATCTGAAGAAAAAGCGCGACATTTAAATTAGCGATGAAAATATAGTAGTACATTTCGCACTGTATATTTTTCCTCGTTGGCAACCCTAATCATAGCAGCCATCAGTGTCGCCACTATGTATCGCAGCATTTCGAATAATCAGCTTGCCTCCTAGCTAACCTTTAAGCGTGTCACTTGCGCTGCTGTCGAAACCAAAGTAACATTGTGATAAAATTATAAACGCTATTCCAAACTACATAATAGGTTGGGGAAAAAGTCTTTTCGCATATAGTATGTATGAACTTGTAATAAGATCTCTTTGGCTATACCATTTGTATCTGGCTGGTTTTGGTATCATTAAAAAGTTTTACTTTTAAAGAAGACAATTCCAAATTCAAATTAGGAAAATGTGTGATTTTCATTTGTTTTTCTTATTGTTAAAATGAGTGAATCTAATGAAGAAATTCGACACATTTTAAAATTTTACTACAAAAAAGGTAAATTTGCAACACAAGCCGCGAAAAAAATTTGTGATGTTTATGGACCTAATGCAGTATCTGTGAGAGTAGCGCAAATTTGGTTTAAGCGTTTTTAATCCGGAAATTTTGATATCAAAGATGCACGTCGCTCTGGTCGTCCTGTTATGGACAAAATTGATGCCATTTTTTAAAAAGTGGAGCAACATCGGCATATTAGTAGTTACGATGTAGCTGGAGAACTGTGAATTGACCACAAAATGGTTTTGGCGCATTTGAAAAAAGCTGAGTACATAAAAAAGGTCGATATTTGGGTGCCTCATGAGCTTACTGAAAGAAACCTAATGAACCGTATACTCATTTGTGATTCTTCATTACGATGTAATGAAACGGAACCATTTTTGAAGAAGCTGATAACTGGTGATGAAAAGTGGATCACGTACGACAAGAACCTGCGAAAAAGATCGTGGTCAAAGGCTGCGAATTAACTCGAGTTTCGCCACAGTCTATGAATCCTAGACTGTGGCGAAACTCGGGTTAACTCGCAACAAGGTGATGCTGTGTGTATGTTGGGATTGGAAGGGCATTATTCAATATGAGCTGCTACCGCCAGGCAGGACCATCGATTCTGAACTATACTGCGAACAACTGATGAGATTAAAGCAAAACGTTGAGAGAAAGCGGCCGGAATTAATCAACAGAAGGGGTGTGGTTTTTCACCACGACAACGCTACACCTCACACATCTTTAGCCACTCAGCAGAAATTACAAGAGTTTGGCTGGGAGGTGTTAATGCATCCGCCGTAAAGTCCTGGCCATGCCCCTTCAGGTTTTCACCTGTTTCGGTCTCTGCAGAATTCCTTAGGCAGTGTCAGGTTAACATCACGAGAGGACTGCCAAAACCACTTGTCGCAGTTTTTTGATCAGAAGCCCAAAATTTTTTATTGCAATGGGATCATGTCCCTAGCTACAAGATGGCAAAAAGTTATCCAACAAAATGACACCTACATACTTTAGTCAAATGTAAATAAACTATATAAAAAATCCTTTTGAATTTTTATATAAAATGCGAAATAACTTTTTCCCCAACCTAATATATCAGTCAAGTCATTATGTATGTAACCATAGATAAATTAATAACAACAGGGAAATGAAAAATTAATAGGACACTCGTAGGTAACGCTGCCCTCATATTCATGCTAACAATGCTTTTTGTATTTATTTTTATGTTAGGCGTATCAGTAACCTGAAACCTTTAAAGGTCAGGTCAAATATTTGGAATAACATCGATATCTTTCGTATACTTAGCAGTCTGATCGAGAGGCTCTCAAATGTCGATGACTTCCTTACAAAAATCGATTGCGTCATTTTCTTCAAATGCTCGAGGTTTTTAGGTCACGTTTACTTTGCTTGTTACTTTTTCGACTAAGATATCAGAATGTGTTATAAAGATATGTCTATATTAAATTACTAGCTTTTGCCTGCGTTGAAAATATTTGATAATATTTTTTTACTTAAATTTTCTTAGAGTAATAAAAATTCAATTCGACATTTTGGCTACTTCATACAATTTTAATTATAATAAAAAACTTATAGTTAAAATGTAATAATAGTATATATATATAACAAATTATCTATACATATAATAAAACTGTAGAAGTCGAATTTCTGTACAATGAAAAATATGCTAAAAACCGAGTAAGAGGAATATAAGAAGTGAAATAGAATTGATTTTTTTTTCAAATATTTTGTTTCTCTGTTTGTCTGTCTGTTTGTACCGGCTAATCTCCGATACGACTAGACCGATTTAAACGAAATTTTGTATGGTGGCAGCTTATATCGGTCAACATATAGGATACTTTTAGATCCCGAAAAATTAAAGAGTTCCCGTGGGATAGTTAAAAAAGCTTTCCACGCGGACGAAGTCGCGGGCAGAAGCTAGTTGTAAATAAAATCCTTATCCATCCAAAGGTTGCCTGGAAGAGATTGCTTTAAGCAATAAGGCCGCCAATTGTACCTTCTAATTTTAAGATTTGAAAATGTGTTACTGTTTTTATATGCGTGTACAATAAAGAGTATTGTTGTTGTTATATTACACACATATATATATATATATATATATATATATATATATCCAAAATGCAGGCTAGCCTTTTGGTAAGCCTTCTATCGACCATGTTGATGGAACCTTTCTTTATCACATTTTTTATATTTTTATTATATTCGCTATCTTTACTTTTATCACTATTTCTTTGAGGCGTTTACTACTACACTACTACGACACTAAGAAAATGTAATTAAATAATTTAACATAATATTATTATATAACTAATTTTTACCACGGCTTCGCTGGCGTTGAAAAAGTATATCTATGTCATGAAGTAGGCACGTTATAATTCGTGGAAATGTCGAACTTATTTTTTTCTTTCCTAATGATATTGTAAATACCTATAATGTCATCTAGCAAAGCGAATGAGGAAGGAACTAACCCTGAGAGCAACACGTATATATTGTCGGTGTTTTCTCATTACCGTTGCCATGGCGATGTTCTTATTAGTGATTTGAAACAGTGGCGCCAATAAAACGCGATCGACGTGCCACATTTTCGGCTATATCCATTTATCCGTCGGGAACAGTATAGTAGTGGAGACGCTGAAGATCGACCTTCACCCATCTGATAACCAGATGAGATATATGTTTTATCAAATTATATCTTATACTAATATATAAAGCTGAAGAGTTTGTTTGTTTGATTGAACGCGCTAATCTCAGGAACTACTGGTCTGATTTGAAAAACTGTTTCAGTGTTACATAGCCCAATTATCGAGGAAGGCTTTATGTCATCACGCAAAGACCAATAGAAGCGAAGCACCAATGAAGAATATTTCAAAATCGGGGGGTTTTGAAAACAAATTCCACGCGGACGACGTCGCGGGCACAGCTAGTTGTTTTATAAAGACGCCTATGATAGCTTGCCAATCGAAAAGTAACTTTATATATTTAGGGCCGCTTTTTCAATCATCAAATAAATGTTATTCATAGAGTAAAGTATAACATGGTAAATTTTAAAATGGCAGTTGCATGAATAAAACAGTTGAATGATTTCACTTTTGGATTCGGCCAGGTTATAATTTATTCAACTGATAACCTTTACCTGGTCTTTGAAAAATTGGTCCTTGATAGATTACTTTGTTACGCATTTGTAATGTACATGGAAATGTATATATGAGTGTGTATGTGCGTGTGTATAGTGTATGTTAACCTAACATAATAATTCTTTAGTAATCTGTAATTTATAGTAACTCAACTAACATTAAGAAACAAGAAATAAATTAGTTTTATAACAATCCAATTTTTATTTACTGCTTTGTGAATAATTCGAGTGTCTACCTTATTAGCGAATTATTATTTACTGCATGGGGCCCTTCGTATACAATAAGCTTCCGAAGTCTCTTAGAGAGCCGCCATGTACATAATTTAAAAAAAAAATTGCTACTGACTACTAAATGTTATTATAATATAAACATGTTTATGGACGATAAAACAATATGAACTGACATAAATATATTTGACATGCTGTAATGGTAGACATTCTATTATTTAGATTAATTATAGATTATTATTATTAATTTTTAATTTTAATTATATTGATTGTAATTTTTTTTTATAAATCATTATTGTATGTTATGTTAATTTTGCACGCCCAATTATGGGCCGAATGCATTGATACTGTAAGAAGCGTAACAACTTTGTACATGCATTACGCAATAAATATATTCTATTCTATTATATTCATAACATCTCCTATAAATATATTAGCTGCCATAAATTTAGGTTCCCAACACACAGGAAATCATTACTGTTGGATTTTATTTTTGTTCCTATACCTACCTACGACGTCATATTGACTCACAATGTACACCTACCTACTTCTCAATCCAACCCATTGTACGGCGATCAATGGAACTACACATGTGTATTACAATTTCGACGTCCATCAACTGTAAACCGATTGTCACGGGAAATCGTTGGTATCGCGTTTTATTTTTCGTAATTCTAGCTGACATAGTATAATAACCTACGTGATGTCTTAATAAATTTCTTTTCGACTAGGATTTGCCCGTGGCTTCGTCCACGTTTAAAGAGTCACGTAGATTAGTTATTTCGACAGTATTTAAAATTAAAAAGTAATTTCAGCAGAACAACGGAATTTTTAGTATGGAAATACATGAATTATGTATTTTCATGAACATTTCGATGGCGAAAACGATCTTGACATACTTTCTTTCTTAGACAAAAAAAGCATAACTAAATGGAAATTTTATAGTAAAATTCGATCTACAAATATTAAATACATACATACATAGGTATAATAGCAGGATGAACATGTTTTCTGATTCTTTTTATCCTTTAAACTGAGATATATTAGATTTCACCGAAACTTTAACGAATGAAATTTCAAATTCCTATGTTAATGTACTTTTCTTATGTTGAGAGAGAGATGTTACAATGCTTACGGTGCGCGGCGACACACACACACACACACATACGCATAGCACCAATTAAATTTACAATTGTCAATACCTTATTAATAAATAAATAACAGAAAATTAATAAAATTACTTTTTTAAAGTATATAAGTACATAGTTTAGTAAAGGTTTAGTGAGGAAAATAGTGATTTTAATATCAAATTTATTACGTAGGTTATTATACAATAGGGGCTGGAACGACACGAATATCTCTACCTGCTTTTACCTTTTCATAACTGAGATTTAATATTTAATTGGATTGTTTTTTTTTGGACTTGTGCCGTCAATTTTGGTTCGTTTTAACGAGGTATTTTGTGTGGGTTTTATCAATATTGAGTTCCTCAAATGAAAAACTTTTTCAAATTGCAAATTGTAGTAGTAGCAACCAAGCCAACATTTGATACGGATGACATGATAATATACATATTATATGATTTGGATTTATTTATACTTATTTGTGCTTCCTTTAGGGCCTTGGGAAAGAACTAAGTTTCAAGTCAACTATTAAAGAATCTGTTACCGCAAGAGGTCAAAAGTGGGATGCAAACGAAACAACTTATGGTTGGTAATTAATGATTAATATTTTAACAAAAAAACATCATAAATCTTCGCAATATAACACGTAATATAGTTGTTTTGTAATTTGTCTATAGTTATTTTAAGATAAGAAAAAAATTCACCAAATCACCTCTAAATTATTGACATGAAACCATTTTACTGCTGCATTCTTTATCAAAACACGATAAAAAAAATATTTTTGTATTTTTAGAAAAGATAAATAAATAATTTGGTTTTATTATATTTTTAAATACTAGTTTACTTTATTCACAATGAAATGAAAAATACCGTGTTTATGGAATCCCCATTATCGCCCGAAAAATAAGTACTAAATTCTCAACGACGTTGGCGTTGCTACAAGCCTTAAAATAGTATAAGAATAGTCAAACAATGAGGTCGTAATAGTACTATTATTTGCATTTGCTAGTTTCGATTTCAAAATGGAATCTTACAGAGTACTTTATGGAAGTCATGAGTCTACCACCGCTTCCAAAACAATTTTATTTACTGTTAAAAGAGAAGAAGCGGCGCAGCAAACTCCCCAGCAACATATATTTGTTCATTATTATTGTGTCACAATTGTGGTCTTTTTTAAAATATTTTTGAAGTAATTCTAGGTTTGACTAAATAATTTGTATGAATAATTAACGAAATCGCTTGGTAGCGATCGTATTATTCCCATTCGGTGCGGTTTCGAAAACCTGTCGTTGTATAATAAACTATCTCACATAAACGTTGCTTTACTAATTTTTTAAACTTGTTTACTGACAGCTCTTAAACATTATTTGAGATTTTGTTGAAGAGCATTATACTTTGCCCCGCGAAACTATTGTAAACTTTATGAAGCCTACACATGGAAGTTTCTAATTTTTTTTTTTCTATTTGTACAATGTACATCTTCAAATGTGGGAGAATCCAAGATATTTTACTTAACGTATAGAATATATTCAAAAATATACTTTGAAGCCACTGTTAAAATATTTATTTGTTTAAACTTATCTCGCACACAATCCAGTGTTCCCCTGTTGTAAATTGAGCGAATAGCCCGCTTCTTCAGGACAAAAAGCAACAAAATTATGGTGCCACTAGCTGCGCCCCGCGGTTTTATTCACGTGGTGATGGAAAACCACAAAACCCCACTATACCTTTATAAATTATAGCCTATGTGTTATTCTGATGTGTAATATTGTAAAGTTTCCTCAAAATCCATTCAGTAGTTTTTGCGTGAAAGAGTATCAAACATACATTCTTAGAAACTTTCGCGTTTATAATATTAGTAAGATTATGACTGACGCCAATAAACGACCGCTCTAACACTATTGTAACAGCAGATTAGGGACGCTGATTGTAATGAAATGTACCTCAATAACCCAAATGAATCGAAGACATTGTTTTAATGTTCCATTGCCAAAAAACAAAAGCAGTGGCCATTCGTCACTTCTACTGAACTTTTCACTAAGTATTCAATGACACCTATGTTTCCGAATTTTATATTATATAAAAGTCTTTGTAAAATAGTGACAAACAGACACCAACAGCACACAAATTTCGTGTTAAACTGATAATTTAAAATTCATTTTATATTCATGATGCAAATTTATTGCTTGATTGGCGGCTGTCAATTTAAACGGGATACATTTACAAAATTTGCATAACAACCTTATATAATTTACATATTATTATATTGCCATTTTATAGGCTACTGGGGATCGGGGGCTAAGTCTATAATATAGTAAATCTTTTGGGGATATCGACTTTGCACAAAGAACATTTTATCCGTGCAGAAACGGAGAAAGAATACTATTTCCTGCGGCCAGGCGGCCTGTCGTAAGAGGCGACTAAACAACCCACAGCCAGGTGGTAGGGCATTTGCCCGACTGGATGGCTACCACCCCTTGTCTAGAGTATGCCGCCATAACAACCTTGATTCGTGTTCCGGCATTAGTGACCAAGTTCCAGTCTCCCTTAAGTGAGCAGCAGTGCATTTGTAGCACCTTTGATGTTGCAAATGTCCATAAGCGATGGTAACCGCTTTCCATCAAGTGGACCGTCTGCCTGTCTGCTGAACTAGTGCAATAAAAAAATAAAAACTTAAAAATAAGAAAAATTAGCAATTTTTAGAATTTTGTCTGTCTGATACAGTATCACTTGAACTTAAAGAATTTAAATGATATGTGCGAATGACGATACAAAACTAGCTTATATCCCGAGTCAATGTCAACGCGAACGAAGTTTTTTATGACGTGATATTCAACAGAGAGACAGACAATCATAAATTCTAAAAATAGCGTTTTCGAAATCTACTGATGCGAATAAGCCTGATGTTTTTTATTTTTAAATTCATTGCAAAATCTCAACACCCCCCAACAGACTTATTAACAGATAATAATATACAGAGAGAATATACATAGTGTTCACGCCATACTACAGATGGTGGCATCAGAAATCCCCATTACGACAGATTTCTCTTTAATTTTAGAAACAATAGAATATCGTGGGGATATCGGCGTGGGCACATCACCCCATTCCTCATTCTTTAGTCTACATTGATCCTTCAAGGATTAAACTCCACACACGCCAAGCCATCACAAGCCACAGGTCAAATCAAGTCGTACTTTCACCTATTAGTACTGTTAGAGATTATTTCCAAACTGTTATTCAAATTTAAAAGGTTTTATTCAAAATAAGGTCCACAGGAGACCACTTTTTGAAGGTCATACATATAATTTAAAATTTAATTATACTTCCTATTCTATGTACACCCCTTCGCAACGTGTTATTGTTAAGAAGAAGAAGCGGCAAGAAACTCCCCAGCAATACGTCTAGCTAAAAATTGTATTTGTTTATATTTCTTATTCTTTTTATATCTCAAGTTCTTTTTTTATAAGTTTTATACAGAAGTATGTTACAGAATTACTTTTGAAGAATTAATGGAGTTGTAGCAAACAGTGCATACTCCATAAGACAAAGACACAATAAAAGGAAAGAAAATTATTATTATAGTTATAATAATCACATGACGTACTAAAATTGTATACAGATAAAAAAAAGTTATACAAAATATAGTATAAAAGGTTGGAGTTGAATGGACACATTCAATGAATGTGGTTAATTGAATATCATACATAATAAGTAGTAATTAAATATTGTGCACACAACAACCTTGTTTGTATGTAGCACCCGTACACATGATAGATTAAATAACATTATTCCCACGCTCCACATAACATATACATTTCAATCGGAATTTTCCACTTGGGACTGAACATATTAAAACAATGAAAACAAATGTACAACATTTCAAAACCTTTTTATCTTAACAACAAACTCAATTCTTTGTAAAACATTCTAGTTCCTCACCTCTACAAGGGTCCAAGTCAAAACAACTTAGAAGCGACACTCTCCAATTTCCTTTGGGTAAATCGATTTTATATTTTCTTTACACGTTTTCAACAGTTGACACAATTTAATCCATATGTTTAATTCATCTTGAAAATTAAGTGAATATCTATGAAGTTTACCATGTTTGAAATGAGTAATTTTGATTTTAGATGGAGTGGTTGTCCGAGCTCTAAACACGTATTGTGAAACCAAGAGTAGGTATGAAGAAGAACGGATAAGTGCACTGAGGAAGGAAGTAAGATGTACAGGATAGTTTTAGGAAAACAAATTTTATGGCTACAAGTGGGGAAGTGGCTCAAACAAGTGGGGCAGAACGCCCAGCCGATGGCGAGTGGTGTGGTGATAGGAAGAAGAGAAGAAGAAGGCACTATTCTGAACAGTTCAGTTTTGGAATCGATAGAATACTCAGAGAGACGCGAAGTCTCTCCGAAGGCCGACCGTATCTAGACTGTCTGTGAGTATGGGATCGTCAACACGAACGGCTCGACGTTGAAACCAAGACATTAAACTGGTAGGCAGGTATTCCAGCCCACAAGTGTGGGCAGTACTCCATATGCGGTCTCACCTGGTCTTTATAAAGCACAAGATGAGAATATGGGAAAGCTTGCGATCATGGTACTGCGTACCCTTGTACAGATATCGGACAGATATTTGACGGGAACACCCTCGGGAATGAGCTAGGAGGGAAAGTTTTTAAATTCACCATTATGTATAGCAGTGAAACAAAGCGAGACAAGCAAGAACTGCGTGTCGCGGACATGAATAATTGAATACGCTCTGGTGGATGTGTGGAGTCACGCGGAAGGTGAGACAAATTCTACCAAATTGCATTTATATACCTCTACATACATACAATATAGATTATGATCAGAGGCGGCGTAAAGCGTAGGCGACGTTGGCCATCACCTACGGCCTCGCACTCCTAGGGGCCATGCACCTCGAAGACAGGGTGAGTGAAAATTTTGTCGCGTTAAAATGTCGAAATTTTTTATTTGTTTATTGTTGTTGTTATCTATCTATATATATTTAATTGAAATCCACGTATATAGTGACTCATCACGATATCTCAGGAACTATAATACCTATAGACTTGAAATTTGGCAGAGACCTTCCTTTCGCCAAATAGAGGTCAGCTAAGAACCGATTTTACGGTACGCGAAGCGGGCCGGTATCAGCTAGTAATATTATAAAATTCTAAACATGCCGTGTCTGTACACTGAAGCTATTAAAAAAAGATCTGGAATAGACTATATAAACGACCGAGAACACGGTGCAATTTTTTTTAGATTTCTTGTCTGTTTGTTCGGGATTCACGTAAAAATTACTGGACCGATTTCGATGTGGTTTTCGCTGGTTGACAGTAAATTTTTAGATTTAAAATCTTTATGGGAATGATTTAAAATGACCACATTAAAAAATCGAATTCCAATGTGATTTTTTCACTGATCAATAGCAAGTTAAATGTAATAAAATACGTGGTATTTTTTATCCCAGGAATTCAGAGGAAATTTTTCCGGGAGCGGTTTGTAGTTCTTCGGGTGCATAAAAATTAGCTTATTCTTATACAGTTTTCACTAAAGCGATAACTTATAATCTTTTTTAAATGCTGTGGTTCTGTGTATCCCGGGAATCCCGTGGGAATTACAAGTCAAGCGTGGATGAAGTCGCGGGTATATTCTAGTTTATTATATATTTATCTTTTATGTCTGTATATTTTTATTTGTACTGTCCAATGTTTACGCTCATTTCTGTTTTTAGGTTTTTTTTGCATACCGTGGCAACCTCTAATTAATACAGCACTAAAACTTTAAACACTTTCAATGTTTCCTACCGCTTTTGGACTGGATTCGAAAAACAATTCACTCTGATAATTTTTATTTATTACGGATAAATAAAAATGATCAGAGTGAATTGTTTTTCGAATCCATATTTTTGCGTTAGGCTAGCCGCACACACAAAATAATATTGACAATAAAGTACGTATTGTCAATAATATTGAGCGTGTGCGGCCTGTATTGTGGTAGTATTGAATATTATTGTGGATTATCCAGAAATTCTGATTTTGTCATGTCAATATCGGGGGGAGGCAGGGGTATTGTCAACAATATTGACGTGTGCGGACGCGCGGTAATATTTTAGTTGAGGAAAAGATTTCAATACGAGCGGACGTTCATACGTTCGTGTTATTTGTTCAAAATGGAAGACGAAAACAGTATCCAAAGCGAAAATAGTGTTGATACTGTTGATGTTAGCACTGCTACGGACAAACACTATTTGCCAGTATTTATTAAAACATGGGAAACTTACCCAGAATTATGGAATACATCCTGCAAAGCATATCGCGATACTGTTAAGAAAAATAATGCGCTTGGTAAGTTGCTCGATATTTATAAAAAAGTCAAACCAAATAGCACAAGAGAAGACGTAAAGAAAAAAATAATTCCCTACGAACAAATTTTCGGAAAGAATTAAAGAAGATTCACAAATCAAAATCACCGGGAAAGGGAACTGATGAGGTTTACGTCCCATCTGCCTGGACGTATTGTGAATTGCTGTTTTTATCAAATGATGAACAACCAGTAAAACAACCAGAAAATAAAACAATCGAGATTTGTATTTTGTTTTAATAAGTTTATTAATAATACTCTCCGTAGGTTAGGTTAGTAGTTTAGTACAAAAAAACTTATATTAGGTACATATTTAAACTACAAAAGTACTGACAATAATTGTCTCTTATTATTTTAGCATTTATAGTTGCATTTCTATTTTGAGTAGACTGTAGATTAGTTATACTGACTGATGGTGATTCCTTTTCTTGGTTTAAATAAAGGGAAGCATTTCATTTATTAGATTAAAGTGATTTAACTCAACTTTTTTTCTCATCCAGTCCTTAATCCATCGTTTCTTTTTTGATTGCCTTTTTTTAGTTAGTAAAATTAATACGATACTCAATGCAACGACTTTTTTCTTTGTATCCATTATGTCAAACGTGCGCACGTAAATCTACCTGCAGAGCAACTGAGTCAGATTAATTTTCAATAAAATTGTCAGTAATATTGCGTAGTGTGCGGGGGACCATTATATTGATGAAGGTTTTGACAATCTTGTATTGACAATATTATTTTGTGTGTGCGGCTAGACTTATCAGTGGGCTTCGTAAAATGTATGTTGCTCACATGAAATTTAGGTCCTGCTCCACCACTGATCATGATCTATATGTCTACCAACTACATGTGGTTTCTGAAAGAAACAACGGACTACAAATGAACATGATGGTTTTATAAAGGTTCTTTTATTACCATAGTAGCAACAGGACCCTAAAATAATTTAATGTGATTTTTTAAATACAGTGTAGGTATATTTTTCATTCTTAGGCTATGTATTGATTTAAAGCACGAACAATTTTTGCTGTACTGTCTCTAATGTTCACTGCTAGTAAAAAAAAAGGTAATTATCAGCAGAAAAATGTTACTTATTATTTCTTTTACTAGAGTACCGTGTTGATGTCAGTCTTTAATTAATAAGTAACTACGTTGTATGTTATTATTATGAAGTATCTTAATAGTTCGCCCTCGATGTTTTTTTTTATGTTGTATTTACCGTATAAGTTTATTTGAAGCCGATAATAGACTATTAATTTCTGTCATTCAGTTTGGATTCTGGAACTTTAACTTAAATCATTCAATCTCATTGAATACCGTCGTATGTTTTCAGTTGTACCTTTTTACCTTTCAATCTGGTTGATCCATTTAATATCAACACTAAGCCAACATTAGACGGTTTATTTCTATTTTTCAATTTAGATGAATCAAGCAAAGTGATCCTTGTAAAACTCAAATTCAAATTCAAAAGTTTTTGTTAAAAATAAGTTCCACTCGAGAACACTTACTTCCTATTCTACGTACACTGCTTCAAAACGTGTATTGCTGCTAGGAATAGCGGCAAGAAAATCCCCAGCAACACGTCTAGCTCAAAATTGTTTTTCTTTATATTTCTTATTTTATTTATATATCAAGCTCATTTTTATAAGTTTTATACGGAAGTAAGTTACAGAATTTCTTTTAAATAAATTTTAAAATTTAATTAATATAAGTCATCCAATGTCCTTGACTGTCGTCGTGTATTTTACGCTCTGCGTCTTTTAATTGGATTCAATAAATTTTGTTGAATCGTTTAAAATCAATCAGTCGTAGAGCTGAATTTTCAATAGCTCATTCATGGGATAAAACCTTTAAAACATAAACTTCAAGATGTAGAAAAAATATATATTGCTTTTTAGTCACTCTTGAAGTCAGTCTCTTTTTTGTTAGAAAATTATAATTTTACTCTTTTAAGTTTCATATATGGTATCCCTAATAAGGTAGCTTCCCGAATGCGGAAACGACAGCTAATGAAATGAAAGCGTATTTAGAAAATGTTGTTGATCGTTGCTCCAATGTAAAATAATATACATGTACTTAAGAACCTCTAATAAGTGCCGTCAAATTTAAATTAATGAACTATCGCTAGGACATGCTAGTCAGTCAATAAATATATATCTGTTAGTTCTGGCACTCGCCGACCACTGCCGCGGCGCGGTTCGTCCATTTTGGTTTACTGAGAACCAAGTGCTCGACGCGATCTTCGGCCACGTTTTGCAACCCATTCTTGTCCGTTGTTCTAAAAGTCCGATTGGTGTAAGTGCTTGACTAAAATTGTTTAATTAAATGATTACGCCCATCGTCTGGTGTCACCAGGTAATATTTTGGTTTGAATCTAAACTCCGATAGTCGACGTTTTCTAAATACGAAGAATCTCATAACCCAATTTACGCGGTTGTGCTGTTATCGCTATTGATTTCCATTGTACGCTTTCCTAGTCCTAGTCGAATCTAGTACAGCGTGTTATTGATCTTAATTACGAGTTTTAGGATTGTCACAAACCTAACAATATTTTTCAATACGTTTTCTATTTGGTTTTGAGTAATTTTCTACCATATCTTCGGAACCCAGGGTCTAATAGCAATGGAATTTATACGGTACTATTCTGAAATTAGATTGAATCCAATGCAAAAAGAATAGTCAAAATCGGCTCAGAAATGAAAAAAGTTATGAATACATACCTTAAAAATTACATATTTATATCCGATTTTAACGAGTTTTTTGCTACATCTTCGAAATCCAAAGTTCGATAACAATGAAATTTATATCAGACTACTATGAAGAAACTCTGAATCGAACACAAAAAAATTATCAAAAATGATTCAATAACAAAAAAAAACAGACGTCAATCACTACAACGTTTTCTACTTGGTTTTATGAATTTATTGCTATATCTTCGGAACTCAAGATATAAAATAAATGTAATTTATATGGGATTATTCCGAAGCTATGACGAATCGAATGCAAAAAAATGACCAAAATCGGTTAGAAAAAAGTTATGGCTGAACATACATAAAAAAATATTTACACGGCGAATTGTGATCCTTCTCTTTTGAAGGCCGTTAAAAATCTATAAGAAACTACATCTTACTTTCTTATGAAAAACAGTTGTGTATCATGTTGTTAAAAACCAGCCTCAGCAAAATTGAATTTATTTCTTTTTAATTTCATGAGTTCAGCAGACAGGCAAACTTCCCACCTGATTTTAAGCGGTTACCATCGCCTATGGATATTTGCAACACAAAAATGCTACCAATGCGCTGCCGCTCTCTAAAGGACCCTGGCCACTAATGCCAGAACACAACTCAAAGTTGTTATGGCGGCATACTCTAGACCAGGGGTGGTAGCCATC
This sequence comes from Dendrolimus houi, assembly GCA_039645545.1. Classification (NCBI taxonomy): domain Eukaryota; kingdom Metazoa; phylum Arthropoda; class Insecta; order Lepidoptera; family Lasiocampidae; genus Dendrolimus; species Dendrolimus houi. The sequence goes on from CM077120.1 coordinate 21,233,643, forward strand.
CAGCTGGACAAATACCATACCACCTGGCTGTGAGTTGTTTTTGTCCCCTCTTACGACAGGCCGCCCGGCCGCAGAAAATCGTATTCTTTCTCCGTTACTGCATGGAAAGGTGTTGCCTGCTTGCATGGTTTATAAAGCCGTACAACAACTTTTATATATCATTTATAAATTTTATTATGCATTTATATTCTTATTTTTTTTTTCAAAATAATTTATCTGTTAATTATTTGTGAATACGTGTAAACCGACCGCAATGCCTTCCCTGTTCCTACGTTGGTCGTAATCCATCTTCATTTCTCCTCGTTCCATCACAAGCATCCTTCTCGTCAACTCCACGGGCAAATTGAATTGCTTCCGACTGAAACATTCGCGTCCTTATTCACTTGACCGTCTAAAGTGTAGCCGCGGGCTTAGTTTACTTCAAAGAGTACATGGTGGATTTAATTCTCTATTATTAACAAAGGTGTTGTTTCTTCGAGTATCTATTTTATTATGTTTTTAACTGACGCTTAAGTGTTTTTGACGGAAACTTGAAGAATGATATTTTGCTGTGCGTTTCTATTTGATGAAAATGCGAGATGTAGGCATAAAGGAAAAAGAAGACAATGGACTAGTAGATTTTATTTTTAACAACAACAAAACCGACTTCACCCTAAAAACCAAAAAATAAATATTTAACCAACTTCTTTCTACAACATCTCGAAGATGGTGACAAGCAAAACATAAAAATTACTATTATTTTGTAAGTTTGTTGTTGTTCTCTGATGTCTTACTTGTCACTGTCTTCGAGATGTTGTAGAAAGAAGTTGGTTAAATATTTATTTTTTGGTTTTTAGTGTGAAGTCGGTTTTGTTTTTGTTAAAAACAAATATGTTTTAATTTTTAAATGCGTATATACTTCAATAGCTTTAGAAATAATATATTAAACACCTGTAGAAATTGTACAACTGGCACGCGTATATAAAATTTACCACTCACTCTTCGGTGTGTATGCTCTTCAACAAGGATTGCTCTCGATTTCCTTGCAATCCACTAATCAGATCCTGACTTGGTGACTATGGGACCATCTCGGGAATTAAAAAAACAATTTGAAAATCGGTGCACAATTGACGGAGAAATCGCTTAACATACGTACAAAAAATTAAGCGCCTGTAGAAAATGTAATAGCTACACGCGTATATAAGCTTTTTTCTAAGAATTTAGACGCACGGCCTTCTTTGATAAGTAATGGTTAGTCTTGATTTGACTAGAATCCACTCATCAGATCCTGACATGGTGACAACGGGACCTATCGATTAATAGAAAAAATTGAAAATCGGTTCACAGTTGACGGAAAAATCGAGTAACGAACATACAAAAAAAACATAAAACATACAGATGAATTGAGAACCTTCTCCTTTTTGAAGTCGGTCAAAAACCTCACTGGTGATGCTGAAATTATATAGACCAACCATTTTTTTTGTTAATGTGTAAAAGTAATTCTTTAACAATTACTTTAATAAATATTATCATCTAATAAAACTACGTTTCAACAGTTTTGAGCGGTATTTTATTTCATCTTTATTCCGATGTTTCGGCCGCATTTCAGTAGCTGTGATCACGGAAGACCAAGAAGTCAAGTGTCAGTGACCGTCAACTTGTTCATTTTAATTGTAATAATATAATAACAACCCATAAACGCCCCACTGCTGGGCTCGGGCCTACCACTATAGGGGAAACGGACAGTATACCCCCACGCTTATATGTCCAAAGCGACTTAGCGAGGTTTTCCTTCACCGTTGTTAACACGTGATAATTGAAACAATACGCACATTAGGTCAGAAACATACCTAAGTGGTGCATGCGTTTCGGCCAGGATTCGAACCCGCGCCCTTTGAATTTGGGCCGCGCGCGCTAGCCAATACTCTACCACGATTTTTATCATTTTAATTATTTAGTTTTAATTTTTGTCTATAATTATTATTTACTCTATAGGAGCCTAATCTATCTTACCGCCACCTCGCAACACGTTGTGGCTTGAAGAGAAGAAGCGGAGCAAAAAACTCTTTAACAACATATCTTGCTCTAATAATTGATATACCGAACATTAAAAACATTAGCATTACTCATTGATAATTGACGTCTTTGTCATCTATCATCACGGCTACTGAAAAGTGGTAGAAACGTCGGAATAAAAATCAAATAAAATACCGCGCTTAAAACCATGACAACGTAGTTTTATTATGTGTTCTAGTCGCGAAAACTTAAGAAAATACTATTATGATCTAGCCTATAAAGACTAATAATAATTCTAACTAGTCACCAGGTTCCAGTCTCCCTTAAGAGAGCAGCAGCGCATTTGTAGCACCTTTGGTGTTGCAAATGTCCGTAGGCGATGGTAACCGCTTTCCATCAAGTCTACCTGTCTGCTGAACTCCTGAAATAAAAAAATATTAAAATCCTAAAATTCTGCAAAACAAATCATATCTAAAAATGTGTACATTGGCACTTTATTTAGTCATTGTCTGTTAGGGCGCATTCACTTTTCGTGTCCTAGACATCACTTATGTACTTACTGTATTTATTTTTCACTATACACTATATACTAGTACACTATACTAATTTAAACGGTTTAGTTCTTTTGAGTCTTTGCACTAGGGTTTTCGAATCGAATCAATTTGATTGACAAGCACAGAACTGAAGGAACACAATCTAATTCAGACACATTGAATGTTTCAACTTTATGTTTCACTTTGTTTGAGCCTTTTAAATTGAAACACAGAAATCTGACTGTACATACTCTACAATTATTATTAGTATTATTTAATAGTAGATTGTTACATGAGTAGTAAATTGACTTATTTAGGCATGAGATAATGTAGCGTAAGAGCGTAGTGAGAGCGCTAATAGTTCGAGTGGCTAAATAGGCCTTTCACCCGATGTAAACACTCTGCTTTTCATTTCGAATATGAGGAAATTAAATAAAAACATCAATTAAACAAACATCTACTTCTCTAATGAAATTAGGCGTTAAGTCCAAATCGAAAATCTGATGGACTCATTTAATACGTCACATATGAAACGTCTAGTAAATTCCTTTTTCTGTCGCATTCTACCAGCCAGTATTTTAAGACACTGATGATAATAGTAAATGTTTTGCTCATATTTATGTAATTTTTTTAAATTTTTATTAACATATTTAGTAACTTTAATTATAAAATTACACATATAATCGAATACAACAAAAGAAAACTTAACTCATTTGTAATGTATTCTACCCATAGTCCCTCAAGACTATAAGTAGAATACTGAGCCTAGATCACCGTCTTCTATGAATAAGGTGCCCAGAAGGCTGGCTACGTTTCCTCGCTGGATCGCCATACTATACACACCATACATCGCAGCGATCCGTTGCCCCAGGTAAATACCAGGCCTCTGATCACCTGAAGAATCAAGGAGTCGTTTTGATAAATTTTGGAAGAGTCTCATGGCGTCAGGACCAAACAGCACAAACATTTAACTCTCACTGAAGGTTGCACATTTGCGCCGTTTGAGTGATTCAGCTGTTTCCGCCGCCGAACCGGTTGATCTAGTCGTGTTTGGTAAATGGGATGCGGCCAACGTGTCTACGCAAGTCGCATTCCACACCAAAGGCTTGCCACGCCGCTAAGGAATTAGAGTCATTCCGTCAGAACGCCTACCATCGCAAAGAGGCCCTAGCCAGGGGCACCAGACCTGCGCCTCGCGAAACCGAGGCGTGCAGGTCGGAGCTCCGCCAGGTTGTCGTGGGGGTCTGGGAAGAACGCCTAAGATGCCCCAGCGCGGGCCCCACCACCATTGAGGCAGTGCGGCCCGCCCTGCACAATTGGCTCGGACACAGTCACGGCACCCTGACGTTCAGGTTGACACAGGTCCTCACGGGGCATGGTTGCTTTGGGAGGTACCTGTGTCGCCTCGGCCGCGAGGCCATGTTAGGGTGCCACCATTGTGACACGGGCCACGAGGACACGGCGCTGCACACACTCTAGAAGTGTCCAGCCTAGGTGGAGCAGCGCCGGGGGCTCGTCGCCCATACCCGATTTGATACCTCGCATGCCGTATGATTTGATGCCGTGGTACGCACCATGGTCAGGAGCTCCACCGGATGGGACGCCGTCTCCTCCTTCTGCGAGCAAGTCATATTTGCGAAGGAGGAGGCGGAGCGGGAGCGGGAGCGTACTTTCCTGCTCCGCTCCCGCCAAAGGAGGACGCGCCGGCGCCGGAGGTTGGATAGTGACCTTCGGCCGCCGTAAGCGGGCGGCGCGGGTGGGGCCCCTTGGAGTATAGGGGTTCTCACTCACCCGCACATGCCGTTGAGATGAGAGCGGGAGTGTTCCGCGCGGGCTCATCTCTCTTCCCGTGGGGCGCGTTACAGACCGCCCCACGCCTGAAAAGACCGAGTAAGCGCCGGAGGAGAAGCTCGCCCGGCATTGGAAGAGGTCTCATGAGCGAGGCCCACGCCTGCCAGGGCACGCGGGGTCACGAACCCCGCAGTCTCGTAGCCCTGGCATAAGGCGCAGGACGGAACACCCAGGGGTTTTAGTGGGTATACCTAACTGGGGAGTGGCAATAGCGTGGCACCGGTTCTGACCGGGCACGCTAGTGCCACTCCTGATCTGGCGAATCCCACACTCTCAGATGGGTTGCGAATATCCCCCCAGGCTTCTGTGCCTGTCGTGGCTTAGTCCTCAAACGGATTTCCAAAAAAAAAAGCACGCCTACCATCGTCACGTGCAATACCGTTCGGCTCCAATAAAGCCGGCTTGTTAGCGGTGGCAAGCGTTCTCCGTAAGACATCATTCAAATTGAGAAATTTATATAAATTAAATAATAATTTATTGAAAAGTAATTTTTAAGTATAAAAAAATTATGTTACAAAATTTTTGATAATTTTTATCATAATTTATGCCGCAATTTAAAAGTGACTGTAAAAAAGTTGGGGGCATGAATCGCATATATTATCTTTCTTTCTTCTTTTTTTCTTTATTGTACACAAAAAGTTACATGCAAAATTATAGAATAGTGGTGATGTACAAAGGCGAGTTTAACCCTAAAAGAGTTTTCTTCCAGCAAAAATATGAGGCTAGCGTCTAGTCTAGAGAAGGTGAGAAACAAAAGGCAGGATTGTGTACACTAAAGATATTTTACAATTTAACTATATAACATATAATATAAACAGATTAACAAAAATAAATTATATACAAGATACGCTTACGATACATACATACATATACGAGTATATTGTAAAATATAGACATAGTAAGGATAATTTAAGATAAATAGTGTTCTTGAACTTTTTTTTGTTCGTATAGTTTTAAATTTTTGACAGAAGGAAAAATCGTTTCCCAGGGACGAAAAATACTGTTTTCATCCCTGTGATCAGGCAACTACAAGAGTGCTTTCAGAATATGAGAAATGAAAAACATATTTTTAAACTTAAATCAGTCATAAATTAAAAGTCCTAATTAGCTCCTTTTCAATTCGGTGAATTTTATGAAACTAAAACGGGGAGACAAGAAAGCAAAATTGCATATCCGTCTCAATGTAATGGATTGTTGGACTCTTGTATCAGAAATAGAAGGAATTTCTTGCTTGTTGCAATTTCACGGTACGATGCTGCAATGTTAATATTCTTATTGGCTGCACTATTCGTAAAAGTACACCCTGTGGAGAGTTTAATATATATAACCATCTCTAGTTTTATTTCGCGAAGTAGTTCTTTGTATATAAAACTAGGATCTGCCGCAACTTCGTCAACGTTGGACGGTATAAGACACGTGTTCTAACAATTTGAAGACACTCCCGTGAAAATAGTTTTATATCTATTGTAAGTGTGGGATTTATATAACAAAACACTAAGTACTTTGAGAACTGTTTTATTTGACTTCCGAACAAAGAATGTCAATCTAAAGTACAAATAACTAGAAGTTATGATTCTTGCACAATAATTAGCTACTCTAGGGCGCTATTATAATATGTGCATCCTAGCAAAGCTGAAGTGAGTATAATGTTTCGTTTTTTTTAATGACTTGATTTTATGCTATTGGTCCGAAGATCTTACAGCTTTATGGGGGCTTTTGGAGCCAGCGTCTTCGCTTCGCGAAAGCGCTCGAACCCAGCCATGATCTGTACGAAAGGTAAAGTCCTCTAGGGAGCTAGGGGGCTTTACTTTCAGCTGGATTGTTGCCATGAGAGGGGTTAAATCTAATGATGTCATCATTAGATTTAACCCCTCTCAACCAGAGGGCGACAACAATGGAGTAATAAAAGACAGGCGAGAGGTAATATGAAGTCCGAGGGTAAGGATCCCGGCGGACCGGGATTGGAGATCCGAGGCAACCTACACTATCTTACTGCCGTTTCGCAACGTGTTATGGCTATGAGAGAAGAAACAGCGGAAGAAACTCCCCAGCAACAAATCTAATCTATCTTGAGGGGGGGCGATTTCGCTTCGCCCGTTCGCTTTTATATCCGAAAAATTGCGAAAGGAGCCAAATCGTAACCACAGCTACCAGGAGATTATACTCTTACGAGTTACAGGACTCGAATTAAAATTCCGTTTGGAATTACTATAGACTTTATTAGAACTATACCAACACGTATAAAACAGGTACAAATATAACTGGACGCAACCAGTACAAACGTAATACACGATTCAATAACACGCGCAAAGTCCGTCACTATATAGCTTATCAAATGTACACACGTCTTATCTCGCTTGTTACCATCGCTAGACTGCCGATCTTCCCATTGGGCCATTGCTGCACCGATACAATATGGCTGCCCGCCAGCGTAGATCGAATATCTAAGAATTCGTAATCAGCACACCTGCCTAATTATGCCTGCAAACGGCCATATACGAGTACAATACACATTAGGCTGTTTTCTAAATACAAATTTTAAACATAAGTAAACAAAGTAAATGGCTCACAAAAAGGTAATAAACTGCAAGTGTGCATTGATCTTTGTCGATCGTAACAATACAATAATAGGTGACACTAGTTGCAAAAAATGTTATTAACACTAAGCTTTTTTGAAAAATGACGGTGTGTCAATAATCAAGTTTACAAGAATCAATACAACTTGTAGATTAATTTGAAATTACAAAATTCACTAATAAATGAAATCCGCAGCATGGAAATAGGAAAACGTTAAGTACCTACGCTCTCAATCCGTGGAATTTTGAAGCCTGTAAGCCAATTAATGCAGCTTGGGCTAACGAACTGTAACAGTCACGTCCAATGTCCAATTTACTTCACTATGTATATATGAGAATAGTGGATGCACGCTATAAAAGACAGCCTATAAGTAGATTGTTATAAAAGATAAAAAAAGTATTTTGATTAAATTTTATATTTAAACTGAGTAAGATTTTTCCATGGTAAGACCCAACCTTCACAAAAAAATATATACCTACTTAAATAATTGCACACAACTTAGAGATAAAAGTATATTAACAAAAAGAATTCAATTGGCAATCTTATTGCTATGAACCGTTTTTTCCATACAACCTTTAGATACATATATAACTATACTATACTTACAATTTAACAAAAATAAATCAATTTTATTTGTTTATTTGGGAAACATACAATCATTTATATTTTTAAATATAAAACACAAAATTACAACATATATCAATTCAAATTCATTTATTTGCTTAAAACATGGTTCATAAATTTGAGGTGACATAAGAATACAATCAAGTTTCCACAAAAAAACCATTTGGCTCAAATTATTACGAGATAAAAAATACAATTATAAGAAAATTACATAAAAGGTCTATTTAAATGAGGTCAACATTGAAAAAATGTCACGAAAATAGAGTCATAATTATGTCATAATTAAAAAAAAGTAGCTACAATAATTAATTATTAAAACAATAGAAAAAAGAAAGTATAAAAAAGGCATTGAATTATTTTAAAATACAACTGTAACACACTAAAACTATTACTCGACAATAGATAGCGCTGTGCATTTATGAAACGCGATAGTCTTTAATCAATTTAGTTGTTAAATCCATTTAAACTTTATATATAATCTACGCCATTCAATCTTCATTTCAGGTTTTGCTTTTGCTGCATCGGTACTACTTCGGGACGTCTATGATTCGAAAATTGTATTCTTTTTTGTTTCCGTAAGTCTCGTTGTGTAAACTTTTACACTAGAAATGAGTTATAACAGGTCAATTTAAATATCTGATACTCCTGTTACTGTTATCCAAAAATAACAGCATTGATTATCTGTTATTAAATTATTAAATAACGTATTGTTATTTAAAGAATATTCCTTTACGCGGCTTGCAGTGAATACATATTGTTGCCAACTTAGCGCTTAGCACCTTATTTCGCGCTTTTTTTAAATACGTAACTCTTCACTGAAATATCGACGTGTATTGCAATATTATCGTCAAAAGATCAAGTATTTATAATAAAGTAAACTAAGAAAGTATCTAGTATTATTACTTTGTTTTCAGCGCTTTTTCCAAATCCTTGCCAATCTAGCACTTATTAAGAGTTTACATAGCATGTTTTCTCTGAGGAAAGTTGGCAACACAAAAGACGCGTCCGATTGTTTCCAGACGCGTCCCGTAATGTGTGCGCATCTTAAATGCTTTACATTCTGTTAATTCTGTTACCTTGTAAATATTAGGTGCGTCTCGTTCTAGCCCGTATAAGTCCTTGAAGTGTAAATGAGACACTGATATGAATAATAGGTGCATCTCTTTTCAGCTTACTTAGATAGAACGAGAGAAAAATAATAATTAACAGAACGGTTAGGTAGCTATTTGTATGTGGCTGTTATTGGGAGAACAGGTACTGTGTTCTAGAAATAAAAAATGTTATCGGTTGTCTGTGAATATCTGTTATTATTAACTGTTAGCATAAATATCTCTCACGCCTATTTTACATTATTAAAACCGTCTCCGTGCAAGTTAAAACATAATAACTTGGGGTTTACTTTCCCCCACCTTACACAACATTTTTTAATTTGTGTTTTAAATTGATATTATTTGCCCGAAAAAAGGGTCTACATTAGTAAATAGTGCTTGTACTGTCAGCAGTATTTACTAATTACGCGTTTGTCAGCAAACGCGGTATAAAACTGTATAAAAGGCAGTCATCGCTTCGAGTGATTTCTTTCAGATAACCTTTGGATGAAATTGCATACAACAAATATATATTGTGTGCGTATAAAATAAATTATTTTATAATCTACCTTTACATACTGGTGATATATTACAAAGATATAATTATATCTTCTGAACCTTGCAAGATATCGAAATGGAGCATGAAAATTTAAGAAAAATTCCTGTTTTAAAATCCATCGAGCCGCTTCGGAGCTTATTTGAAATAAACTTTCAAATCGACATACAGACAAAATTCTAAAAGGCAATTTAGTCGTCGTATAAGCAGCAATTATTATTTTAACCTAAATGTTGCATTGAGCTTCAGTAACATATAAATAAATGAAATGTTGCCATTTACTTCGAAATCAGAGGCAACTTGTTTAATTTTATTTATTGGTAGATAGCCAACTGTGATAACTGTATACTTCTCCAAGACAGATGGGCTGGATTCACACAATGATTGTATTATGTGTAGTTGTCACTAAGTTGTTTTCCTTCACAGTCAACACGTGGTAAATTGTAATTATATACATATTAGGTCAGAAGACCGCCTAAAGGTGCAAGCTTCCCAATCAGGGTTCAAATCCATGTTGTTGAAAACGCTAGTGCGTTAGTCATTGAGCTACAACAGCTTTAAAGTAGGTCAGTACTAATACTATGTACCTAGTGTTATAGGTTGTGCTACAAAGTATACGTTTATCGATTTCCCACATTGTGAGCGAATCTGAAAATCCACTCTAGTAAATTTAATTATACTAAATGTACGCCACTAAAGCTTATACAATTTCAGAAATAAATCTTCGAAATAGAAGCGACAACATTACGTTTTGCATTTTCGGGCGGAAAATTTAACAACATAATGTAATTACAGTGATATTTGTGAAAAGCCGTGAACTTTGCTCTGTGTCATAATATAGGATAAATTAAAACACAGAGCAATAATCATTTAAGTTTTAGTTGTAAACAGACGTTTACAAAAACAACTGTCCATGTCAAACTGTCGCCACCTATTGCCATTGAAGACCTATTGACACACATACCTCAAAGATTCTCAGTTGTTAAATGACCGGCAATATAGCTTCCGACGCAATCGCTGAGCTGGGGATCTCTTAGTTTACCTGATCCACCATTGGGCTGAAGCCATTGAGAGTAAAAGGGTAGCTTTGACAGTCAGTCTAGATATTACACTGTCAAAAGATAATAATTTTGATAGCTCACAGTAGGCATGATCTAGTAAATAATCGTTAATGAATCTATTCAATTATCGGTTATTATTCTCATAGAACTTGGAGTCGATAGTGGCATAGCTATGTTGTATAGACAGAATATATATATATATATATATATATATATATATATATATATATATATATATACTGTTATTGAGTTTCTGAATACGTATGGAAGCGTTCGATAACTATGAAATCGATAAGTAGTACCAAAACTCGCCACTAGATGGATCTATTTAAGAAGGAATATCTAATATTTATTTTACTATTTTAATTCATCATTACAAATAGTAATATACCGAATTAATAATTATTTTAGCGATTCAAAGTCATTTTAAGTAATATATTTAGATAATTTCATGGATGTATAAATGATAATCATTGTCATAAAAAAAACATTTGTGATATTATGTTAAATTGCGTTTGATTTTTCATAATATTTGGGTACGCTTTGCCGTTTGATTAGCATACAAAACGTGTCTGAGTCAACTCCTTTTAGGTGTTCTGGCTTTGACATGCTTATGTTAGTTCGAAATAATCTTGCTATTTCCTTACTTTAGATGTCACTCTTTACACAGGGATTTTATGAACATTTATATCATCACCAATACCTACCTGAAAAGTACCAGTAGCGTAAAAGCGTAAAGATATACATATTTGCTCCAACACAGAAAATGTGTATTTACGATTAACAATGGGTGCTAATGCAGGATAATTTTTTCACATAGGTGCATCACGGTATCCTTGTTGAATCAATATCTCATTTTAAATTCTTCATCTGTAAATAATACGTAGCCTTCTATCCTATTTCTACGTATCCTTATTTTTTTATGTATGGGCATAGTAGCAATAATCTGCGGTATTTCCATATCCAACTCTGATGAACTGCTGTCCCTAATTATAATATTTTTAGCATAAATTGCTTATCCAAATAAACGATGTGATATTCGAAGCGGTTTACAATTTGATACAAATAATGATATATTTTAGGTTAGTATTGAATTGTGTTTGAGAAATAAACGTCAAATAAATGATATGGAATAGATAAACGCCTAATATTGGTCAGTAAAGTTGAGCCAAGTTTAAGTGAAGTTTATCGTACGATGGCGTGTTCCGAAACGCATTTTTATAAATTATTGAACGGACAGAGCTAACGGACAGATAAACTACAGTTAAAAGTATCTCAGAAACCAGGCATAAGTGAGCGGTACCCATCAATGAAGTATACATTATCTGTAGCACATTGTATCGTGAAAACCATACGAAATTTCATTGGCGTGAGCTGCCGTAATTATTATCCTAAACGATGTATAGTTTCATCATTTGAAAATATTTTGTTAAAATTTTTAATTACATTTTCATTGAGTGTCCTAGTACTAGTAAACGCCACAAAAGAAATAAGCGATAAAAGTAAGAAATTGCGATTATAATAAAAACACGTAAAAAATTAATAAAACGTGAAAGGGTGCCGGAAAATAGCGAGCCGTTTTTATGAAAGTGTCGTTTCATATTTTATTATTATGACGGGAAAATTTAAATTATGCCCGCCCTAGGGGCTTTAACTGATCAATTTTACAGCGTCGTAAAGAACATAAAAAAATCTCAACAACATATCCGTTGAAAAATCAAATTTTGTCATCGTAACAAGGGACAGTAAATAAGTTACCAGAGGCCATTTAAAAGACATCGCTTTGCATAACAATAGATTGGAGATGTTTGGCAAATGTCAGTAAAGACTACCTCCCTTATAGTTAGATTTAAGAAGGTCTGACTTGAAAGAAATATAAATATGTAAATAATTTGTAAATTTATGTAAATAGGACTAGGATGCATAGCGTTAAGGCTATAAATGCAGATAATAAAGGTTGGGCGTAAAAGAACAGACATAATATATAAAAGAGTGAAAACTCGATTTAGAAAAGAACACCTATGTAGTTGTAAAAGAGCTACTCGCTAATGTTCCTGACTATGTTAAGGGTGACACCTGACCTGAAGGGCCAGAATTAATTTAAAAAAATTATACTTAATAAAGAGTTAAAAAAAGTGTTCGTCATAATAGTATTCTGAATGCAAATATGAATATATATATTTTTTTAATTGGGTAATGATATTTTTTTTCAGTTTATATCATAAAGGACTGGGATTTTTTTCTAAATGTTTTTAAACAAGCCTAATGAGCAGCCGGAGTATGGAAACGAAACTAATTTGAACATTTGATACTCACGCTGCCCAATACCCTCGTCACTTCTCTACTTGATGTCATGAAAGTGGGCATAATGTGAAAGAGTGATTATATTTATCTTTTACTTAAATATTTTTAAAAAAATCAGCCAGGCACGTGTTAATCCATACACTTTAAATGGTTCCGCAGAGGCGACGAATGATCACTGTTTTTGTCATTTGACCACGGAACCCGTTTTTTTACGACGCAGGGAATGCATTTAAGCACTATCTCCGAGCCAAGAGAGGAGCCAAAAAAGGAGATTCGGAAAATTTTGAAAGGTAGTGGAAAGAAGGGCACACACGTACCTGATAAATGGGTATGAAATACAGCTGCTCCTCTTCTCAGTGCACTTCACTCTTTACTTTTGCCCTTATATGTTATAAACTTAGCAGTATTGTTTATTTTATGTATTTATTTATAAGGCGATGCGAGTATATTGTATGTTATTTTTTATGTTACGTTATTTAATTGTAGATATTATATTTACAAAATAATTATGTACCTATTATAGTTTTCATTTGCGATGTGGATAGAGTCATTTATAAAATATACACATTTACAGTGTGTTGTGGGTGCGATATATTTTATATTATTTATTGTTATTGGATGTTGAAAAGGCGGAGCGATTTTATTTAATTTATTTTATGATATGACATGATATGAAAAAATTAAATGAGAATCTTAACGGTCCAGTCTTCCACGCTGTGTTCCTAAAAGTGACAAGAAACCGACCACCAGACTACCTACTAAACCTGATCCGCGCTTTTATGATGCGCCAGGGGGACTATTGCCATGGACACTACCTATGATAGAATTTCAAGAGAGGAGATATGCTTAACGGCGCCGCCGACCGCGGCCACAGAACCCTGAAGTAACATGGCTTATACCTCAAAAATTAATAAACGAATCTTGCTCAAATCAATTTTCGTTGAAAATATTAAGCTCTATTTTCGACTGTAATTATTCCAGAATTTTCGTATAACTGTTTAAAAGTTAAAAGTGAGGACGGTTTTACGCCTTTAAAAGCAAATATTTCCCCAATAAAATAGGTGGTGAAATATTTGCTTAATGAGTACTAATTTAGTTTAATAAACCTGTGTTTTATACGGTTTATTTAATTATTGTGATACATTTATGTATCTATATTAATAATCAATCTAGAGATGGTTCGAGTTTGTCCATTGCATTTAGAAATGTTAAAAAAATCAGGGGGGGATAATTCGGACCAAGAACATTCCGAAAACGCAATTTTTAGAATGTTTGCCTGGCTGTCTTTCTTTTAGAGCATCACATGAAAACTACTTAACAAATTTAAATTACACTCGACACAGCTAGCTCATATCCCGGGGCGTAACTAAAGATACGTTTTATCCAGATAAATGAAGTCGTTTCCACAGGATAGATGGAAATATCGAAAAAGATGGCGCTACAATCGCATCCTTTTTGAAAACTACTCAACGTATATGAATGAAACTCGACACAGAGCTAGCTCATATCCCGGGGCGTAACTTAGGATACTTTTTATCCCGGTAAATGATGACGTTTCCATAAAATAGTCAGAATAGTTAAATAGATGGCGCTGCAATCGCGTTTTTCAAAATAAATTGTCATAGGAAACAAGTCATTCATTGTATTACTTCAAATCAGGTTGGCTTCGACTCATCTCTATATTTTGCTGGGCAGCTGTTTAGACTATGTTGACTTAGTTTCTTTGTTATTGTAATGAATTGAATAAGAAACAGTAAAGTTTTAGGTCTAATGTATATAAAAAAACCTAATTTAGTTTTTATGTAAGTAACATAGAGCGTCTACCTATGGCTTTTCAAGCGGCGTAGCCGCAGGGAAAGCTCTAGTAGAAAATAAATATATACAATTCTCTTACAAAAATTACAAATAGTATATCTACAGGTCCCAAATCGCTGTCGGTTGGGAAAGTTAATAAACCTAAATAAATACTCATTAAGAAAGATCAATATTATTATTAGGACCCGTTTAACGATTCTTTATAATTATGTCTCTGTATAGTGAAAAAATATCTCTCAGATGGGAGTTTAGTGTGTAGACGACCATCCTTTACTTGTTTTACCATTTCACAACATTATGTAGCGGCATTTATATAAAATGTTGCGTCAGGTTTTTCCCACAAATTTATTGATGTTTAATTTAGTAAAGTCAAAGACTATGTGGGTTAATACATGAACGTGGTGCTATGTAAATACAGATAGATGATATCGCTGTTAGAGCTGCCGATAAGATTCGGCATTTGTCTAAATCAACAAAAATGTCCAATCTCTTAAACGGGTAAATATAATATTTAATATTGATTAGATTACTGGTGTGCACATCCTTAAACGATAAGGTTTATGTATATATAGTCTAAAAATTAGGAACAATGAAGAAATTAATATACTGCAAGAGTACAACTCGTCGTCTTACTTTGAACTCCCCTCTCGGGCGACTGAGCCATGGGCTCTCGCCAGTGATGCGTCACCCCATACAACGGGGTAACCATCATCAACGCACCACTCAACTTAAACAACCCCCACATAAAAGTTAGCAGTTTTAATAAAAATCACTGTAATATATGTACGTAGACAAACAGCGCGAGCTTAGATAAAATTGATCCAAGATATTTGGGTGGAAAATGTAAACTGTTTATTTAAACTTTTTTCAAGTTGCACATTAACTCCGTTTGTTGACTTCCATCATAAACCTACAATTTGGAGGAACTAATATTAACAATTAAGAAATCTGGACTGTAGGGACTTATCTCTTTTGCCCGCCATTGTAGCGAAATGATTAACAAACAAATAAAAACAGTTTCGAACAAACACATTTTTTTTTTAAATGAATTAGATACTGTTTCGTTCGGAAACGTACTATCATTTTGTGTCAAAAGAAATCACTAGAACATTTTAGAGGAAATATTATATCCCTGCTCCATCTGGGATAATGATAGTGATTGCGTCCTTAGCTACACCTGCGTGATGCTTTATGTGTTTTTTAATGCGATATTTTCATTAATTAACGATAGATGACGTATGTATATCCTCACACTATTGTAGCATGATTGTAGCTAGTCATTAATAGGAGTTTTTGGCTGGAACTGATAGTGGACGCTGTGCTCTGCAGTTTTACTTTCTAAAATGAACAATAGTTGCAGAATATTGATAGTTTTTAAGTAGTAATTATGTGTCTTTGTGTGAAATGTGAACTGTATAGTCAAATGTGGCCTTTCGAGTTTTCATAAGAACTCCGTTGAACAGCGTCAGTTGTAGACTACAATTCAACTGTGCACTATGCGAAGACTTAACACCAGAATTGGCTGTATGCACTAAGGTTCCCTTGCCTGCCTTTGTGGCGAATTCTACTACTATAACTACTAATCATTAACGGTATTATTTTAACCGCTATAAAGGCGGGATAATGTTATACGTATTGACTGTGGCAGAATGCGTCTTATTTAAAGCGTTAAAAATAACGTCGCTATCGAATATATTACATTAGTGTATATATGCAGGTGATCTTTTCAAATGGGCCTTCAGGGCCAAATCCTTAACTATACTAGACAACGCAAAACACTAAAAGGAGTCTCGAGGCTAATTTTAACGAAACCTAAAATAGCATTATAAGATTTTTGAAAAATCTATTGCCCTTGTCAGGAATCGAGTCAGCTGGTTTTGAAAAAATAAACACAGCCTGTATTATAACACCAAATCCTATAGCAGCTTGTAAGGATCAATTTCTGTGAAGGAATGTCAAACAAAAACCAAGAGAAAGGGTTGTTTTTGAACAATATGTTCTATTTTCAATATATGAATTAAAAATCAAATTGCGCCGGTCATTGGACCACACCTCAATTGGACCCAATCAATTTTTACCCATTGACTGATTTGATGGATTGTGATAAAATAACGTGTGTTTCGAATGTTAATTTATTTATTTATGCCTATTAAAAATAGAACAATTTGCAGGAGTGCAGGAACGGAGAAAGAACACAACTTCCTGCGGTCGGGCGGCCTGTCGTAAAAGGTGTTTCACTTTTAGTGTTACAAATGTCCATTGGCGACGGTAACCACTTTTCATCAGGTGAGCCGTCTGCCTGTCTCCTGAACTCATGCAATAAACAAAATATACTTTATTCGCCTTAGTCAAATTCTAGTGAAGTGTGTGAAGCATTCAAGAAGTGCAGTGTGACTGTGGACTGGTGGCGAGGTAAGTTACTTTTCCCTTGCCTCTTCTTCAACGTCCCTTTACCTTCTCCCGGCCGTCACATCGAGTCCGCAAATACGTCATCTATCAATATTTAACATCGTTCACAATTAAAAGCAATTTTGCATCACAAATAACGCATTAAGTGAAACGGCATATAACTGTAACGTTATCCCAGATGAGGCCCCACCTTGGACAAGATACATTTGGCTACAGTCACTAACTGTTAAACGCTTCTTTAAATATCAATTTGTTGTGGACTGTAACTATTTTAATAATAAAAAACGCACGTGCGTAATATATGACGATTTTAATGGAGAAGAAAAAATACCGACAAAAATAACAAAAGAACATCAATGTTCCTTATTTAAAAGTAGTTAATTGTGGCCAGTAACAAACTTTATCAGCCACAATAAAAACTTTTTGGTGGAGATTCCAAACAATAACATATAATCCCAGGTGGATCAGAGACATTAAGTCACGTACACACTATGATTTTTGCTTACAGTAACGGCAACGGTTACGGTAAAAGCTCACGGGTGTGTACGCAGCTTTGCGTTTAAAACATAAAAACACTTAAAATTTTAAATATATCATTATGAACAAAAAAAATAATCTTGCATTAATACACTTCCGCGTTGGATATCAAAGGCATGTAGAGTATGCAGCTTATTTAAAACAAGGAGAACCATTAAAGCCATACCTTTCTATATCATGTAAACCACTTGGAAATTAATTCAGGACACTCATTCCCCACTCATCAAATAATATCGCGGTAACATTTTCATTTTAACGACGTACAACGAATTATCTATCCTACGCCATAGAGAACAAGGTCACATTTTGATTAGAATATATAGAAATATTTCAATTTAAGTATCACTCTAGCAATTTGCATTGCAGTGGCCGTTATTGTGAGCTGCTGCCTGAGTACCCCACTGTCCTCAGTGTCTAGAATAATCATGTATTTTCCCTTAGTACGCAAAAGCATTGCATTTTAGAAAGGTAGATAAACATTTTGTTTTTGATTAAGCGTTGTTCAAAGGTGGACGATGACGCGGTGGAAACAGTAGACGCGAGACAGCAAACTCTAGTATTTTTACCTTTGTACACCCCGATGGGGTAAAACATGCTGTACTCATTCACCTTAATGTAATTTATGCTGTCACCGTGTTTTATACAAATAAAGATGTTTTAATTTGAATTCCTTGTTTTGCCTGCTGGTACCGTTCTACACGTGCCTATATATTTATATACATACACTAGAATATGCCCGCGACTTCGTCTATGCTTGACTTGAAATTCTTGCGGGATTCCCGAGACACAAAGTACCGCAGCATTTAAAAAAGAATATAAGGTATCGTTTTAGTAGAAACTGTGTCGAAATAAGCTAATTTTTATGCACCCACACAACTACAAACCGCTCCTGGGAAAATTCCCGCGGGATTCCCAAGATATAAATCAGCGAAAACCGGATGGAAATCAGTCCAGTAGTTTTTACGTGAATACCGAACAAACAGCCAAACTGACAAATAGAAAAGAAATGGTAAAAAATTTGCATCGTGTGCTCCATCGTTTATATAGTGTACTCCAGTTTTTTTTTAATACCTTCAGTGGACAGACATGGCATTTTTAGAATGTTATAATATTATAGATAACTATTATCAGACCTGTTTCGATGGGTCACCTTCACCTCTCGTGTAACAATCTATTAATCCATTGTAAGTTCCATTTATTTTTGTGTTATATAGACTATAATAGCTGTACTCGGCAGACTTTGTCTTGCCCTCTAAAAATAAAAATCTAGAAACCGATTGCAGCGCCTTCAACCGGGACCAATTGTTAACCTAAACCATTCTCGTGTCTACTTGAAAAAACACAAAAATTTCATAAAAATCGGTCCCACCGTTAAAGAGGTGATCAGCGGCGCCACCTACCGGGTCCAAACGTGAATCGAAACCATCCCGGGATCCACTTGAACACACACAAAAATAATTTCACCTAAATTCTGGAACCCGGTTGCAGCGCCATCTACCTGGTTCAAATTTGAATCTAAACCATCCCAGGATCCACTTGAACACACAAAAATAATTCACCTAGATCAGACAAATGAACATGAGTTTAAATGCTAGAGTGATGTTTTTTTAATGATAATTTTTTTATTGATGAATATTATATTTTAATACTTATTATCCTATTCCGGACGAAGACAATTCCAAAAATCAATAAAATTGGTCCAGCCGTTCTTGAGACTTAAATGGTGTAATTAACACGACTTTGTTTTATATATACCTATAGATTATTGTAGTTTAAAAGAAATCTTTGTTTTTTTTTACTTCTATATAAAATTTCATTGGCTCTTTCGGGCTAATTGGGCGAAAATGAACGATAAAATGCGGTTGAGAATAAGACAGTCTATAGAGGACGGCACCAAATTTCGATTAGGTGGGCAGTTAGCCTGTTTGCCAGCTTCCGTAGGATCTTCGCTCTGCCTGCCGTATTCACATCTTGAAAACTTGCATTATATAAAAAAATGCTACAACAGTAATATTAACATCTTTGTCGATGGGCTTATGTAAACCTTCGAGGCTTAATTCTTAAGATCGATACATGGGGAAAATTTCTAGGATTCCTGTTGCCCACTATTTAAAAAATATAAATTATTGACACTGCCGTGCTTATATATAAAACAGATGGCAATTTTTGAAGTGGAACTTCTTTAGTATCGTTACGATTTGAAACTCGAGGAAACGAAAAAGCGACACTAAAAAGAGAAAGACACATAAATTATAGGACTAACTAAGCCTGCGAGAGAATGAGATAGAATATATTATATTTAATAATTTAAACACTATGCTCATACAGATAGAATTGGAAATGTTTTGAAGTTTTTCGTTAACACTCCAAATTTCGTGTCTTAAAGCTTAAAGATATTATAACGATATAATATATGAAATGTGACGTCATGAAATTTAGAATCCCTCCCAGCCCTTGTCATACTTTGTTTCACTTCTACTGTGTGCGAACTGCACACACACACATTTTTTTAGTTAAACAAAACCCAGAACTGTTTAAATGAAATCAAGACCAACATGAGAGGATACTGAGTGATCAAACAAACAATAGATTAGTAGTACCTCTACGCAAACTATCTCTACAAAAAGTGCACATTGTATGGCTCCATTAATATATGACAACCTTCTTGAGATATTAAAATATTTATGAATAAACTTATTGTAAACTAAAGTACACAATTGGTTGATTAACAATTTTTAATGTTATTATACAATTAATGATTTTTTTAATGACAATATTAAAATCAAATACCATAATAATTTAAACAATAATTTAGTAAATAAAATGAACTGTAATATAATATTAATTTGATTATCTTTAAATTTGTACGCCTAGTAGGTAAATAAAGTGTGAAGCTGTATAATATGTCCTAACATCTATTCAATGTGTACCATGTTGTTAAGCAAATAAATAAATTTATTGATTGATTGATTAATATTTGGTCATTCTCTCGTTAGGATTTGGCTCGCTCCATGCAGACCTAAAGTCTAGTGCAATTCAATTTAATTCATTTATTTGCTTAAAACATGGTATACAAAAGATGGCATCTTATTACACTGATTACGTGTTCCTGCCGGGTAGGCATGCAAATTTCACATTATTTACAATTAAACGACGAGCAACGTTTTCGAAAAAGTCTAATATGTATAAACACGTTTAATAGAATTATTTTTGCATAAAATCATATAAATTAAATTAAATTATGTATCGAATTTCAACCAATTCGGTCCAGTAGTTTTTCCGTAAAAGCATAACAAACAGAGAGACAAATATATTTTTATCTCGGAAACTATCTTATTTTTCGGGATACAAAGTATCCTATGTTCATCCTCGGCATCGAAAATATATATATGTAGGAATCGTATTTGTTATTATAAACTAACCATATGACGGAAGTAGTCATATAACCGGATGTCAACGTAGAGGCATTTATTATCGAGCGACGAATATCGGAAATGGACTAACCGGAAGTTGGAAGTTAAAATGGATGGCGGAAGTTGGTTTTATGAAGAAAGCGAAACTGAAGTGGCGCCAAAGCATTACCGGATATTGTCACTACGGCGCGCTACGTTGACCTTAAATACGCGGTGTTCGGGCAGAGAGGGGACAGTCTTCAACCGACCAGTCTTCAACCGAGTCGTCTTGTGGTCGATAATTACTGCTTGATAGTCGCAGTATTCGTGAGGGCAAATTGCTGCTCGACGCCTGACAAGCCTGGATGCAACTCTTGGAGTTGTCCTAATATTTCTGTGTATTATTGTGCTGTATTTAATATTGTAATTGTAATAATTCTGTTGTAATAAACTTTTATTATAATATTTCAGATTATTATTGTGTTATGCTCGGTGTCGTGTCGTTCGCACGCCGTGAACTCGACATATATACTGAGTTTCAGCCAAATTGGTCCAATAGTTTTTCCATGAAAACGGAACAGACAGGATTACTTTCGCATTTATAATATTAATAGGGATAGGGATACAATTAAGGTTTTACCCTTTAAATACTCTTCAACTGAGTAAAACGCTTTACCTATTAACCATTCACATAACTTTTTCTTGAACAAATTAAAATTTACTTCCCCAATTGTTTCTTGGCAAGTTGTTATATGTCCTCAATGTCATGCTTACAACGCTTTTGTCATTGTTATTTTTACTTTTAAAGTCTTCAAAGCGACCCCTGTTATTTTTCACAAACATTATAGTTTCTTATATGCATAGGCATGGTAATGTTAGTACTTTATGATTAATGTAAAACGGCTTACAAGAGTCTGTTTACAACAACCGCCTCCGAAAAAATGTACACTTAATTTTAACTATTATAAATAAAATTTGTTATATCGGAAGCTCCGAAGAGCGTTTTAAAAAGAACTTTTTCGAATAAACACTATTTATTTCAATAAATTTAAAATTTACACGTTTGGAGAAAACTGAGAATTACAACTAAACACGGAATTGAAAATGAACAGAGATTGAGTCCAAGAAACAGTGGTCCGATCAGGTTGGAAGATGGAGATGAACTGCTTGTCGGTTTAATCCGTTGGTAAGATCTCGAGAGCAGAATAGAATGGGAACATGATCCTTGGCAATAAGTGTTTTATTTGACTGTCAACCAATCTAACTCGTATCTTGCATCCGCTACCACACCCGCTCCGCTCGTTCACATTATCTCTAGACGAGGCCTTAGTGTGCCGTTTTACTGTTTTAGAGTTGTCATCAAATAATCTTCAGTTTGATATTCGTGCGATGTTTTCAACCTGTGGGCGGAACCACTAAATCATAAACGTCACGCGATTCGTAGAATATTTGTGATTTTATTATTTGCATCTTCGATCAATAATAGTTGATCGAAGATTTGCATACATTAATCTAATATATTTACTCTAAAAAATTGCTTTTGGTGAACATCGAAATATTTTTAATAAACAATAATTGCAACTGTACGTACATTTTTGTATTAATTTAATTATAACATCTACATTTTTCCGGAAAGAGGCTGGTGATCAGTCATACATGATTTTCCTTCTACTGACAGCACTCTCGCCAATTTTTGGGCATTAAGTACCTTTTCTAGTAATTACTTATGCTATGTTATGTTTTGTTGTGGGAGTAAATAATAATAACAGCACATAAATGCCCCACTGCTGGGCTCGGGCCTCCCACTATAGGGGAACGGACAGTATACCCGCCAAGTCAGCCGCTTGTCCAAGGCAGCTTCGCAGGTTTGACTCATCGGTTATCTCGATGTGGACGTGTCATCGCGATGTTTTCCTTCACCGTCGTTAGCACGTGGTAATTGTAACAATATGCACATTAGGTCAAAAACTGTCTGAGAGGTGCATGCGTTCCGTCTAGGATACGAACCCGCTTGCTTTGAGTTTGGGACGCATGCACTAGCCATTACGCTACCACGACATTACGCTACACGGCGAGAGGAAATAAATAAATATTATTTTATCTTTTGTAAATTAAGCTGTATATATATAGATATTATTAGTATAGGTAAATTTCAATAAATTGAGTGTAAAGAAAAATTAATAAATAAAAAAAAATATTATTATTAT
This sequence comes from Dendrolimus houi, assembly GCA_039645545.1. Classification (NCBI taxonomy): domain Eukaryota; kingdom Metazoa; phylum Arthropoda; class Insecta; order Lepidoptera; family Lasiocampidae; genus Dendrolimus; species Dendrolimus houi. The sequence continues at coordinate 21,256,592 of CM077120.1, forward strand.
ACTGTTACGAGTTTCCGGACTCGAATTAAAATGCCTTTGGTATTATTATAGAGTTTAATAGAACTATACAAACACGGGTACAAATATAACCGAACACAACAAATCCAAACGTAATGCAGAAGGTCATAATTCAATAAAACGCGCAAAGTTCGTCACTATTACATTCCCGATTATATTACACACGTCTCGCTTTGATCGTGGTTCTCGCTCGACTCCCCTCTCTGTCCATCAGGCCATCGTTCCAGTATAAAACGATGGCCTGATGGAGAGAGAGGGGTAAATGCAAATATGCCCGTATCGTAGTCGACGTAATCCGAAACACTTGGCTAATGACTATGACAATGGGCTGTTTTCTAGAAACGTATGCCAATAAATAAGTAAACAAAAGAAGACGATCATAAAATAATTACAATTAGTTCAAATGCCGACTGCTAATAAAATGTGTTTTTACAGATATGCAGGTGGATTTTGTTTTTGTCGGAACTTAAGTTGTAACAATACCCACTTATCTACACGCCAAACCAATAAATACATTTTTGTTTATTACCTTTATGCGATTCAATGGATCTTAATAACATTTGTCGTGAAGATGGATTGTATGCCGGGGAAGAAAAAACGCTAGCTTAATTCTGAAAAAAAAATAAGGAGCGTGAAATGGGGCATTAAAACTTGTACGAGGAACCCATTCATTTTTCAAATAAGGATATAAAAATTGATATTTAGACTTTTGGTAAAAAATGTTTTTACTTTATTTAGAAAAAAGAATACTAAGGAAGGTATATAGTTTATACTATGTAGCACAAAAGGTAACAACAAGGCACAAACATTGCAATACTTACCTATGTAAAAAAATACCATATACCTTATTTCCTGATCTTGTTTTACGCTTATAATTTTATTATTAAAACAACTATACTTGTTCCAAAATTATGCGCAGCTAATTCAAAAATACAGATTAAAACATACCTTATCCTTATTTCAAACATGTCTAAGGACTTTCGCAGACATTGATACTTATAATGTTGGTATTTTTTTATTGCATGAGTTCAGCAGACAGGAAGAGGGCCCATCGGATGAAAGGCGGTTACTGTAACACCAAAGGTGGTACCAATGTGCTGCCGCTCTCGAAAGGGAGACTGGAACCTGTCCACTGATGCCCAAACAAGACTCAAGATTGTTATGGCGGCATACTTTAGACCAGAGGTGGTAGCTATCCAGATGGGTAAATACCCTATCACCTGGCTATAAGTTGTTTTGTCGCTTTTTACACACGGCCGATACATCCGATAGGCCGAACGACTATAAGAAATTGTAATCATTTTACGTTCCTGGATGGATAAAATGTGGAAAAAGAATATTGCACTTTTTAACCACGAAAATTAGTCGGAAATCATAGACGTGGCCATTGTAATAGAGTTGCTGTGTCGTCAAACCTTCAAGATTTCTTTTACTCTCCTAATCTTAGTTTTATCATTTACATTAAGACAACAAAATGTCTGGCATACATTTTTTCATTAAAATAAAGATTTAGTTTGGTCAAAATATCATGTCCACGATTAACTACCAAGACCTCTGATATATTTTGACCAATTGCTTTTCTTACCCAGTCTACATAATCATTTTATCTCGCATGATAAAATATATATAGTTCTATGTACAAAGATATCGCTTAAAAGCATTTTATATATGGTACATTATTTTACATTAATATGTTAGTGTTTTAAAGCAATAGAACTCATTTTGTATTGCGAAGCTGGTAAGCACACAGACGGCCTAAAGGAAAATGGTTACCGTCGCCTATAGATGCACGTTGGCAAAACTAGGGGCGAAGCTGATGCGTTGCGACCCTTTAGAATGTGATAGGGTGAATGGGATAAAAAGAATGAGATAGGAGGGCTGGGATAGTGGAGATAGGATAGAAGGATAAGGAAGATAGCATAGGGAAGTGGAAATAAGGCTACGGAACTATTATCGTACATCGTACAAAACACTATTAGCTTAAGGCATGTTCCGACTAGATGGAGGAGCGAGATAGAATGCTCCTACATCTCAAAGTTAGATCTTCTACCGAGGCTACTGTTGTTGTTCTAAAATTTGTATATATTCTTTGTACGTTTCGGGAATTGTTTGCGACCTCAATTATTGCACAGCGCCATCTATTGGCTTATAAGTGTTCCACTACAAGGCTAGTAGTTTTATGCTGATAATTTGTGAGATTTTAGTATCACGCTGATCGAAGGCTCTACAGGGGCTCTAAAAGCAAGATACTGATTCCAGCATAACTCTCCCACGTCAGAAATCTATCATTCATTCTATCAGTAAAACGTATTTTAATTAAAAAAAATTGAGTTTAAATTTCCATAATATAGACAGCAGTTCCCTTACAAAGAGCTTTATAATACGTCGCTACGTTCACAAAAGGCCTTAGACATGAAAATTTCAAGCCGGTTCCAGCAGAGTTCGTGCCGTTGCGCTTTTAACGCGAGCCTTATCAAGTCTACATCTTGACTAGCTTTCGAACAATGCAGCAAAATTAACAGTTACGTTCAATTCAAAAGTACTTTTGTAGTTAATAGAGATTTTCCCTAAATTTCGTTTGTGGATTTTTCTCAAATTAAGTCTGCAGATTTTACTAAATTTCGTCTTTCGTTTTTCCTAACTTTTGTTTAAGTATAGATACCGTTAGTATAGTATAGTAAATAACTAGTGACAGTTAAAGGACCAACGTGTCTTTCTAATGTCACTATTGTCTCTGTGTGTTATTTAGAAATTGCATAATAAAATCTGAAGTAACAAATTTATTACTTATAAATTTGTATTTTATTCGTGCAGGAAACGGAGAAAGAATACAATATCCTGCGGCCGGGCGGCCTGTCGTAAGAGGCGACGACACAACCCACAGCCAGGTGGTAGGGCATTTGCCCGATTGGATGGCTATCACCCCTGGTCTAGAGTATGCCGCCATAACAACCTTGATTCGTGTTCCGGCATTAGTGACCAGGTTCCAGTTCCCGTAAGAGAGCAGCAGCGCATTTGTAGCACCTTTCGTGTTGCAAATGTCCATAGGCGATGGTAACCGCTTTCCGTCAAGTGGACCGTCTGCCTGTCTGCTGAACTACTACAATAAAAAAAATGTATAAATTGTATAGCACTTATACGGTTTATATAATTTAAAAGCTAAAGCATCCGCGCACTAATCACGTGGATTCGAATCCCGGCAGCGGCCCTAACATGCACCACTTACTCCGCTTAGGCAGGTTTTCCAACTTTTTCTGCACATTTTTACATGCATAACGAGCTTAAGATAAAGCAAACCGTCATGAGAGAACCTGCAGACTGAGACTACTGACATGTAAAGCACGTCAATCCACCATAAACAAGCCCATGATAGTTTATGTGTTTGTACTAACAAGCCTCTACAAGCACTGCAAACCGTGCCTTGTTCAGAATTTTATATACCGTTTACAACTCGTTACAGCGCTCGTACAATGCAAGCCCATCCAATATAAATGCATGCGGCCACCACTTACTTGATAACTGCAAACTGGCTATTAATATTAAACTCTGGTTAACCAGGCTCACATCGATCGTTCTACAAGAAACTTGTACGGAGTAAAGGGCATTGCTCTCCACTTGAAATATTTTCTGAATGAATGAAAACACTTTATTATCCACCAAAGTTAAAAAACTACGTCCTTAAAACTAGATACAATCAATGTTGAACAAAGGGCGACCTTATCGCTTAAATTGATCTCTTCCAGGAACAATCTCTTCCCTAAACTTGGAAAATATTAAAAACATGGCAGTGGCGGTGTAGACAATAAATAATACAAAACATTGAAAACATATTAAATAAATAAATAAAACTCTTTATTATATACTATATAAACACAGTACATATCATAATACATACAGAATAAGCAGCACTATTATACGTGAGAGTACCAAAAATAATTAAAATCCATTACAGTGGAATCTAACTCGAATCTTGTTAAGTCGAAAAAAAAATGCCGTTCCCTTCCATTAACCCCCAAATACTCGGTATCTCGAATTATTTAGGCTTTGTAACTCGAACAAAATGTTATTTCCCTGCGTAGGCATTTTAGTTCATATTTATACTCGATAACTCGATTTTCAAAAATCAGACTGTAAGTCGAAGTTACTCAAACATAATGACATCTTACTTGGGATTCCCCGAACTCGAAGCAGTAAAATCGAAAAGAAATGTCCGGTGCGTTTATTCTATTGTTTCCGCCTAGTACGTGTGCAATGAAGGAATCTATTCATTAAACTTTCTAAGTCACACAGTTGTGTACCATAAGGTAAAATGAACAATTAAGATTATTTAGTTTTTTGACTCCTCGAAAAAAATACTCAAAAATCACGCCTTATTAAGTCGAAATTTTAGCCATCAAATACTTCATATCTCGATACCTATACCTCTTGTTTAGTCGAAGACTCAATAAGTCGAAGTTTTTTGCATTTCCCTTGACATTCGATTGGTGCATGCTTGTCGGTCAGGATTCGATTGATTTTGAATTTGGGATGCGAGAGCATTAACCACTAAGCTACCACGGCAGTTCAATATGTGGTGATTGCATTTGCATTGATTTTGCCAATGTGAAGAGGCAGGGGAAAAAAGAATCTAATAAAGGTGAATTTTTTGAAAAATCAATATCCCTTATCAGGAATGTATTATAATACCAAATCATAGTGTAGCTTATAAGGATCAATTTCTGTGAAAGAATGTCAAACGAAAAACCAAGGGTAAGGGATGTTTTTGAACGAAATGTTCTAATTTCAATATATTAATTAAACATCAAATTGCGCCGGTTTCATTTTAATGCAATCAATGTTTTCGCATTGACTGATTTGATTGATTAGAGTAAAATAACCATACGTTTCGCATATTAATTTATAGATGCCTATTAAAAATAAAATTATTTTCATCATTTATATTGTTACGAGTTACGGGACTAGAATTAAAATGCCGTTGGAATTATTATAGAGTTTATTAGAACTATACAAACACGTACCTAAAACACAGGTACAAATATAACCGAACACAACAAATCCAAACGTAATGCAGAAGGTCGTAATTCAATAAAACCCGCTAAGTCCGTCACTTAGTAGATTCCCGATTGTAGTACACGCGTCTCGCTTCGCTTGTGGTTCTCGCTCGACTGTCTCCCCAAACAGTCGAGCGAGAACCACGAGCGAAGCGACGAGTAAAGTAAACTTAAGAAGACGGTCATAAAAGAGTTACAATTCATTTAAATGCCGGCAGGTAATAAATGTGCTTTGTTTCACATATGCAGGTGGATTTTGTTTTTGTCGAGACCTGAGTTGTAACAATATATTGAGTAAATGAAGAGACGGTTAATTATTCTATAGAAACTGGAACATTTTGTTCAAAAACAATCATCTCCCTTGGTTTGGCGTTTGACATTCCCTGACAAGCTACATGCTAAGCTACAGCTATGGCTACGTTCCACTAGGGACTCACAACGACCACGTTCACGACCGCGATTTTTCCCGTTCTACTTGCCTGCCGGCGTTACAATCGTAAACCCAAGTGGAACGGCTATTCGACCCACCTCTAGACATGGGTCGTTGTGAGCGTTGTGTGATTGAAAATGATGACGTCATTAGTGACGTTTTCGCTACGACCACAACGACCGTGGTCGCCTTGTGGAACGGCTAACTGAGCGTTTTGGGCGTTGTGAGCTACTACTGGAACGCCCTGTATGATTTAGTACAATAATACATTTTTTTTCAAAATCAGCTGAAATTAAAACCAAACCTCTTTATACAAAGACGGCGTATAAAAAGTACTAGGTACTTAACTTAACACCACGTACTAGACAAGAAAACAAGTCAATAAATACAGTTAATTCATCCAGACAGCCCACATCAATGTTTAACAATAGCGTTCTAGACAGCTGACACCGGTCGCGTGCGTGCCCTCGTCTGATCGTGTCTGCTGACAACCAGAAACGACTTGCAAACGACAACGCTTATTTATGAACAATTATTGTGAGACTTTTAGAATAGAATATACTTTACACAATAAAACAATTATTAATATTTACATTATGACTTTATAAACTACTACAATAAAAGAAAATTTAATTACTTAATGTCAAGATATCCAAACGTTTAATTCGCTCTCTACCAAGACAATGAAATGTTATCTATGCTCTCTCTTCTCTCTGCCGGAACTTGTACCGATGTGCTAATAAAAGGATTAAATGAAACAAGATATTCATCAATTATCTTTTTATTTAATATACAACAGTTATATTGTATTCTACTCATAATCCCTCAAGACACTATAAGTAGAATACTAAACCTAAGCCACCGTCTTAGTGGGTAAGGTGCCCATAAGGCTGGCTATGTTTCCTCACTGGATTGTCGTACTGATCCGTTGTCCGTGATAGGCACCAGCCCTCTAATCACCTGAAGAGTCAATGAGTCGTTTTGATAAATTTTGTTAGAGGCCCTTGGCCTCGGGATCAAGTGGTCCAACCATTTCAACAGGAAACGGCAAAAACATATAACTCTCACTGAGGGTTGCTTATTTGCGCCGCTTGAGTGATTCAGCTGTTTCCGCTACTTTATTTTATAAAAACGCTACATAAAATCAAGAATACATTACATTCAAGTACTAACCTTATCGTCCACGGCGATTTCTTCCCCATAATCTTTGGATAGAGTGTAAAGGACAAGAAAAGTCGATAGTTCCACCTACTACTAGTACCCGTACAATAATTTAGTTCATAAATTAATATAGGTAAATAGTAATATTTATGAGGCAATTTAATTTACACTTTTTAAACTTGCAGATTCTCAGATTTTTGCATAGTCATTTCAGTAGTATACGTATCATTAAAGTGAGTGCTGTCATTCCATCGACAAAGCAGTTAATTTAAAAATAAATATCAATTTCATAGCGCATTCCAAGCGCATGCTATCTATTGTCATTCTCGTAGTGTATTATTGCCTTGCTATTCTTGTAGTTATTTCACGAATTCAAATATCATTCTAACGCGTGTTCTCACTCCTCCGATGGAACTAGTTGGAGAGTTTCGAAACAATGACAATCTCATGGCGAAATTTATTTTGCATAATCGTTTCACTAATATGAACTCACACTACCAATAAACGCAGGTAGTGGCTTTCGAAATAAATTACATTCTCATAGCGCCTTATTATTCTGCATAGTAATTTCATACATTCAAATAACTGGTTCTACTCCACTACTGGAAGTACTTAGTTAGATTTGAAACGACGAATTTCATCTACATTGCTGTCCTGCATAGCCGTTTTATTAATTCGAATTTCACTCAAATAACTACTTTCACTCCCCCGATGAAAGCAGTTAGTGTGAGTTTTCATAAATCAAGATAGTACTATTTGACGTAACGATGAGCGAACCAAACAAAATGAATTATACAGATGTAGACGCTCCATTAAATGGTCTCCATTCATTACACTCGAGCTATGCAGTTTAAAAGCTTAGTCTGTGACGTGGTGTGACACACCGGATATTAAAACCAGTAGTGCGGAGCTACAGGGAGGTATATCACGAGAACTAGAACGAAGCAGGTGTTCCGCTGTCATGTCGCATTAAACGGCAAAATCAGGGGCGTAGCTACCGCCTTATCAGCCGTATCAATGATACGGGGCCCCCAGGCTACAGGGGCCCCGAAAGTGTGTAAGCGAAAATTCTTAAAATGCTATCCACAATTTTTATAGATTAATAACATACTTTAGAATAACTGCTGGGCCAACAGGAATGGCTATCAGATTTGTCTATATTATCTATAGAGGAAGAAAATCTAGAAAAACTGTAATCGTCTTCAGCTATAGATGTTTTGAAAAATAAGCTTGCCGAAAAAAAGGCTAAAAAAGTGTATCTTTGATTTGAATTGTTTGTCTAACTTAGTTCCTAGGAGCATTAAATATAAGTTATAACTTATAATCAATATATAATTATTTTAATTCAATTCGAGCATTTTTTGTTTCTTTTATATAAAACTTTACCCTTACTTTGGACCCCCAACACGTTTTGATACAGGGCCCGTCTAAGGCAGCTACGCCACTGGGTAAAATCTAGGAAACATTATTTTTATCGATATAGTAAACTATTATTTCGTAAGTTTATTGAACTCTCAGTTTGCGAGTAAAAAGTAGAGATGCTACGAATATTCGGCCTATTCGGCCACCTTTTTATGTATTCGGTATTCGGCCGAATACTGTGTTCGACCAATGAATACCAAATTGCCCCGGGCTCGAGCGCCTTCGCTTCGCAAAGGCACTCGCCCCGAAAACCCCGGTAAAGTTGTGAGGTCTTCGGACCAACAACATAAAGTCAAGTCCAATAAAAAAAAAAAAATTGTGAAAATATAAACGCACATATTAGTCAAAATTTTACATATTTCCATCAAAAGATATTATTTAAACTACGTTGTAAGAATGCTAAATGGGATTTAAATTAATTTTTATTTTACTATTACGTTTTGGCCAGTTTTTCAAATGTCAGAATCAAATAAAAATCATTTAAAATCGCACTTAAAACAGCTAACATAGTTTTAATTATTTGTACCTATTATTCGCGAGAACATAAGAAAATACTTCATTGTTTCAAAACCTGTTACGCGACAATTGCACAATCTTACGCCGAACAATCAACAACCGAATATTCGATGCTTCGGCCGAGTGTGTGGCCGAATACTCGGTATTCGGCCAAACTACTATTCGTGGCATCTCTAGTAAAAAGTATCAAAATTCATTTCCGATCTGTAAAGAATCCATATTTTCACTAAATTTCTCTACATATGAATATATTAAAAAACTTAAAAGCGCACAAGCCTGAAGACTTTTTACGTACTCAGAACAGATATAGTAGATGTACAATTTATCTGTAACCTACTTTTTTCCTAGATAACTTTTCAAATACAAAAAAATAATATTTAATGGCTACAATAACTTCCCTCTCGATCATACTTTATTTCAAGTAAAAATAAAACCCTCGAATAATACCAAAACCAATATCAATATCTCAATCTAACGTCCATAACAAACGGAATCCTACGAAAATAGGGTGTAAAGTGAAAAAGAAAAACGGATATTATTTGATCGGGCGATATATCATTGCGGGCCGATGCCGGTGCCCGAGAGGGATTGCCGGTGTTACCATATTGATAATCTAAATTTCATTACATACTTAAAAAAATTAAGTAACATGAAACTTAAATTACTATAGTAATAACAATGTAGAAAAATCAATCCCAAAAATAAAGTTAAATACATATTTACAGATAAAAAAGGATTCTGGATACCTGTCGGTGATGAGCGTTCCCAAAATTAAGGTCGCATTTCCTCGGTATATGGCAATGTGGTGATGTATAAAAACTAGGTCATTAGCTTATCTCATTTTCCGGTGGATAATCTTGAATATACAGAATTTCATGATAACCCTTTCACCCTCAAAGTCGTAAAGAAGGACACAGGATCCACTTTAAGACAACTGAGAAACATAACCACTTACATGTTAATGTGGAAGTATAAATAGTTGATACACATATTTTACCCTAAATCCCTAGGATGCTACGATTGTAAGGGACACTAAGTACACTAAGACCAGAAATAAACTCATTACAGGCCTACAATCATAAGTTAAGCAACAACCTAATTATTAATTAAATCAACTATAACGGGATCATAATAGATAACAAGTCTGAATCTTGTTTTTTCTTAAAACTTTTTGAGACAATGTACAATGTTTTCGGTGATCAACTATACATACCAGGAATTTTGTTTTAACTCTGAATTAAATCTAGTGTACAAATATTTTTTTCATGTGAATAAGGAATCCAATATTTATAATGGGAAATCTTGATACTTTCCTAAGCTCAACACTGTTTATTGATGTGAAGATTAAACAATATAGTCCCAGTAATCTGAAGGTGAATTTATGATCTGGCAACACTTTTAGCTGGGAAACAAACCACCAATATCCAATGAAAAATCAATCTATCACGCCGAATAAAAAAATCTAGAGCAACTTATTATTGAGTTATGGGTAGACAGTAGGGGACAATTTGTAGTAGTTTTGCTGACGATAATAGACCATTTTTTCCTGAATAAAATGCTTCTTCCCCTTTGTTTTCCGTTTATCTACGCAATACTCGTCAGCGGTATGTGTTTTATTGACTAATAAAATTAGGCAAGTGAATATACAAGAATAGTAACATGTGAATATCTTCATGTTACAGTTACAATGTTCGTCCAATATACAATATTACGTATGTGTATATATGATACCTATAACCTACTAGAGCATTCTTCGAGGCTTTTCTTGCATAAACTCCTAACTCCTTCGGTCTTATTCATAGAGTTAGAATAAGTTTGAACGCTTCTTTAACGACTATAAAGAAGCGTTCAAACTTACTCTAACTATCTATGAATAAGATCGTATAACTTTACCATTTTCCGGTGTAAAAAGTATCCTAGTTATCCTCGCCAACACAATAAAATTTTAATAATTTATTTAAAACTAGAATTCGCGCGCGACTTCGTCAACGTTGGACAGGTAACATAGATTACAGTTGCTTTGCAATATTTGAAATCAAAAGAATATTTCCACCAGGGTAATAGATTTTTAGTATGAAAATAGATTAATTCCGGAAACTCCTGTAAAAAACCGGTATAAATTATAATGTTACTAAATTCATATTTAACTACAACTGTTCTACTAAATACAAGTATAACTGTCTAATTAACATAGAAATAGTCACAGTGAAAAATTGTATGGAATCAGATTTTTTCACTTTGGGCACTTTAAACCATTCCCAGCAAAATTCCCGCGGGATTCCCGGAATAAAAAATACAGCAGATTTTAAGTCTGACAATTTGTTATCGATTAACGAAAACCGCATCGAAATCGACGTAGAAGTTTTTATATGAATTTCGAACAAACAGACAAGAAATCCTAAAAAAAATCCATCGTGTTCTCCTTCGTTTATATAGTCTATTCCAGTTCTCTTTTTTTAATAGCTTCAATGTACTGACAGGGCATAAATAGAATTTTATAAAATTTTTGATAGATGTTACGGGGGATTAACACTAGTATGTTCATTCTACTATCCCGTAAACTAAAATTAAAAGTATACATTTTATGAATATTTTGTGCTTAAATTAGCTTCGAGTTCTTATCCTATGGAAATTGTCCTGTTTGGCAGAATAATAAGAATCTTATTTATATTCATACATCGTTATCAAAAATAGGTACCTACACTACAATCTACATTTCATAACAAACAATTAAAAACAAAGACCATAAAGAAGGAACTAAAACATACAAATACATACAAATGGATAATGAATAAGTACTTTTTCTTAATTTTTGATTTAAACCGCAATTGCTACAAATCTTCAATTCATAACACATGTTAGAGTGATATTTTGTATCACAATAGCAGGCCCAGTAGACGTTGTCCTGCCCCAGAAATATAAAATTTAGAACCCGATTGAAGCGTCAACTACCGGGTCCAATTGAAAATCTAAATCATTCTCCAGTCTACTAAGAATACACATACTACAAAAAATGTCATCAATATTGGTCCAATCGTTTAATGACCGGTTTCCATATATTACTATTCGTTCACTTGCCCTAACATCGATTGCGGTTCAGAATGTTCATCGGTTTACCATTCTCTTGAAATGGGGAGCACCGATTCCCGCTTCAGATTTGCCACCTCTAACCCACCACTGTCCAAGAAATCTCGTAATATTCAAATAAAATATTACTTTTTATTTTACTGAGATTAGTTAAAAATTTATAAATACACAACGATATTACACCCGGGGTATAAAAATTCCGCGGTGACTAGCATTTAAATGTAAAATACCTACAATAGTTCCGTATGGACATGATAGAGCCATATTATTGTCAGTTTCCTTTAGTAATAAGCGACATCGTAACGGATCTTATAAATTAACAAGTTGTGAAAGTTTTTATTTATTAAAACTCACTTCTATAAATAAATACTGATTTAATTTGTTCATCATTCTGGTTTCTGAACGAAATATATAATGTAAACGGACGGAAGTCATGGGACGTCAAATTGTCAAATTGACAGCAATAGATTTTCATTTATTTACCCATATATTTTTTAATTAATCGCAAGCATTTTAATACTTATTACGCGATTTACATTCAAAGTTTTGCGAATATAAAACATAAAACTCATATTTATGACGTGTATTCTACGAATAGGTATGTTTCGTTGGTAACTTTGAAATTAAGGTCAAAATATTGCTGTCCCTTTTTTTGTGTGGCAACAGACCTCAATAATTTATAAACTAAAAGATTATTTAAAATTAAAGAAAGAGCCTCCAATTGTTACCTAAAACAGAAACATTTTAATGGTATTGAATACTGGTTATAGTTATCAAAAAACATTATTTCTTTTGATGGCCTCTATGGTTCAGTAAGCTAAACCTTTGCCAGCCTAGTTCACTATTATACAGAGGCTCCCAGCTAAATTCCTGGCAAGGTGACTTTTGTAAATTAACTTTCCATTATTTAGAATTGGTGTCTAGGATTGGCCACAAAGTGGTCCATTATATACTACCCATACAACACAAGCATAATTTGCATAGTTTGGGGAAATATTTTTGTAAGGGCTTCAAGTACGCGACACTGGAACCTCGAATTATCACTGCCTATCCATAGCAGTGGTATCCAACCAGGAGCGGATTTAGAAAATTGTCACCTGTAGACTATTCAAATTTTGCCACCCCTACCGACCTCTACAAATTGTTACCCTAGTTTCTATTAGTTCATAATCCATATTAAGTAAATACATTTTTTTCTCAGTGAAATTGACTTTATGATTTGTGCACTATAATTTTATTAAACCTTCTTTTTTCCATAATTTGAGGACTGTGTAAGATATATAAAAAAATTTGGCCCCATATTTGCTGTCCCTCCAAAATATGCCGCCCTAGGCCTATTGGTAAAACCACCACTGTGTCCACCCCTATCTTTTCCTAAATTTTCTATCTGCTACCTCTCACTTACTCTACTCATCTAGATTGCCTCTGTGGTTGGGCGGTCTAAGCCTTTGCCGACTTACCTCACTGCAATGCAGAAGCTCCGGGTTCGATTCCTGGTATAGTAAATTTCGGAAACATATTTTCTCTGTTATTTACTATGGTCTGGGTGTCTGGGATCGGCCTCAGAATGGTCCGTTGTATATTACCCATAACACAAATGTAACTTGCTTAATTTGGGGATATACAGTGCATGTGTTTGTCTGCCGATTTATTATTTATTTACCTTTTTGCCATCTCTTCCTTATATCATACTAATAATTCCGTGTACCATACCAATTCTCCGCATAGATTTTTATCTGTACAGCAACAGAAATAGAATACTGATTCCTGAGGTTGGACTGCCTGTTTTAAGAGGTGACAAAAAACTCACAGTCGAGTGGTAGGATATTTGCCCGACTGGATAGCTACCACCCGTGGTCTAGAGTATTCTGCCATAACAATTTTGAGTTGTGTTCCAGCATCAGTGGCTAGGTTCCAGTCCCCTCCGAGGCTGGCAGATAATTGGCAGCACCGGTTTTTGCTAAGGTTCATAAGTGATGGTAACCACTTTCCAATGCAGTTGGGCCGTCATCCAGTCTGCTGTGCTTCAGAGTTAAAATAAAAAAATTGGGTTTGCACCATTCAAAAAAATCTCCTTCAGGTCCCCATAAACTCCAGCAATCTAAGTCTTGTGAGTCATTTAATGTTGTGTATCCTGATTAGCTATAAAGCTAATCTCCAAAAAACAAATACAAATTGCTTAATTTTTTAAACCTAAAAAACAGAACCTCAATATCCCTAAAAATAAACTACATATATGTAGATACAAATTTAAATTTAAAAAAATATATTTCTACAATGTAACACGCAAAACAACAGACCACATAATGACAAATAACATATTTAAAAAATAAAATTGTGTGCCACAATTTTTGAGAGAGGTTCATACTCAGTATTTAACATTAAAATTAAATTGAATATATACAGATCAAAATTAAACATAAAAAAATATAATAATGAAAAAACTACACATGCTGGCTGGATTTCCTTCTTAAATAACAAAACTAAATCATTGTCCTAAATACAGGCCAGCCCTTAGGTCATGTGATAATACTTCTATCAAACAGGTTCATGTCTTGATAAAGGTTATAAGCTATTTACAATTTCACATTAATGATTTCAGGTTCCTTTTCCATCCCAAGGAGCATGTCTTCAAAAACAGGAAGTGTGGAGTGTTCAATCCGAAATAAACTGCAAACAACATTAAATACTAAACACTTGGATATTATCAATGAATCCTATATGCACAATGTCCCTAAGGGAGCAGAGACACACTTCAAAGTAGTGGTAGTCTCAGACAAATTTGAAGGCTTGCCTTTGATAAAGGTGATTTGCTTTTATAACTTCATAATACTCTTTTTCAATGGTGTTTCAAGGGTTTGCTTCAGAGCTCAAATCAACTTTCATTTTTTGGTGTTTCATAACCAATTTGGCCTTAATTGAAGTTAATAGCTGGGAAGATATTAGCTCCTAATCAGTCATAAAAATTGTCTCCCACTCCAACTTGAAATACGAAGTAGTAGAAATTTTTGAAAAAACTAAGTTCAGGTGTGTACAATATTTCTTGAATAATTTTTGAGATGTGGGATATTTTGGTTTATATTTTTTTTTATGGTACTGACTCCAAATATGGAGAATATGGATATTTGTCACCTTTATAGAAACTTTCCTAATTCACTCACTTGTCCAATTTCATTTATCCTATTCCTCCATTCTGCATGATCTTTGGCATCCCTTATTGAGATCTTTGGCATGCATATCAATATGAAATCAAATTTGAATTTTTTATTCTTATTCTTTTCAGGACTTGGTGGATTCAACATGGCTTGGCTTGTTCCCCCATTTGCTGATTTCATTACATAAATTAATCTTCCTCCTTGCAAACTATGCTGATAGGACACACCAAAATGTAGCAGTGTTGAAAATACTACAATCTGGTGTATTTACATCTAAACTATGAGAATTTTAGAATAAAGCAATTTTGCTTTTATGCCCCTCAAATATTATATAAAAAAAAACTATTGTGCTTGTTTAAATAGCTTGCCAATGGTTAAAGCTTTGGAACAAACCTATTTATAAGGGTGTTACTTCGTATTTCAGAGACATCGCCTAGTCAACGATCTATTGAAAGAAGAGCTGCAAACAGGTGTTCATGCTTTATCGATAGTAGCCAAAACCCCTGAACAATGGCAGCAAAGCGATAAAGTTGTTGAAAGCAGTCCCAATTGTAGAGGAGGTTTTGGAAAATAGATTTATAGCCTGGCAAAAGAGTACTAGGAATGTACCAGTAAAAATGTAACTAAGAAAAGTTCCAAAATATATACATAAGTCGTAAGCCATAATCCATAGGTTTTCTTCTGTTCCTTTTTATGATTTATATCTTTTAAAAAATAATTGCCAATCTATCAAAAATTGAAGATCTTCATTTCACTTTTTTTGTTTATGGTTCCAATGGCATTGATTTTGCCAATATTGGAGTACAAGCGACAGGTGATTGTTAAAAAGCAAAAAAGCTTAGAAGGGGATAATTTTAACTGGTACTTGTTTTCTGAAAATCTGGAGAAAAATAAATGGTTATGTTATTGAAAGTCTCCAATTGTTCACACCTCAATGAACAACATTCTTTGTCTTCTGACATCATTGAGTTATGTAGGATTTAGCAACTTTTCAGGCTTTGTTTTACTGGGTTTGGTGGTTTTTATCCTTTTGTTTTTATACTTGTCCCAAGATTGTAATTAGCAATGTAGGTATAGTTTTAATTGAAGTCTAATTTGATGTAAAGTTTATTTAATGTACAGTCGTGGTATGAAAATGTTGGCCAATTTTCAAATTGCGATTCATTTGTTCCGCGAGCACGTGTTACCTTTTCAAACTAAGTAACAGAACATACTTTATCACAGAAAATTATGTTTAACCATTTGACAATAAAGTTTAAAATTACTTAGATCAAAGTTGTTTGATTTTATAACTTCTCTAAGATTGTTTAGACACGTAAAACCTTTTTATTGGTTTTAATATTTGTTATATACTCTTTGTTTCTTATTGTTAATCTCAGCGTATGTCATTTTCAACATTGCAATTTTCTTTTTTCACGTTTCTATATTTTATAAGCGTAATATTTATTAAAACGTTGGCGGTATTGTTTCTTGTACTTGTGCAAGCAAAGGAGACTTTAAGGTGACGAACAGTTTCATTCCGCAACTAAACAAAAATGTGTTGGGTAAGATTTTTCTGTTCTCTAGATAAGTGCACACTATATCTAAGGGCTATATATACTGTCCATATCCTTAAAACGAGAAGCTCCAACCCAACAGAAGTTTTGATTTGATATTAAAGTATATATACTCACTATATTATATAGCTATACTGTACTTCATGATAGAAATAATAGTTTGTCAAAATTCAAGCCAGATCCCCTAAATCCGTGTAAATTTTTCCGGGCGGCCTGTCGTAAAAGCCGACAAAACGATCCACAGCCAGGAGGTAAGGTTGACCGTCTGGATGGCTACCACCCCTGGTCTAGAGTATGCCACCATAACAACCTTGAGTTGTGTTCCGCCATTAGTGGCCAGGTTCCAGTCTCCATTCAGAGAGTGGTATCACATTGGAAGCACCCTTGGTGTTCAAATGTCCATAGGCAATGGTATGGTATCTTAATGGTTTAATATTAACTGCTTTTAAAGAAATTTATTCGAGTATTTCGTTCAGTGTGTAATGTAAACCTGTATAACCAATTTATTTCGCGAAAATTACTTTCCCTATATAACAAATGTTTTCTAATATAAATATGTTTGTGTGCAACTGAAAACTTACTGTGCCATATTGCTGTGCGTTCAAGGTATGCAATAAAAACTATTAAAACCGGTTTATTAAATAAAACCTATTTAACGAACTTTAATTACTAAAAACAGTTTCAGGTTAAAGTTAGTACAAAACCGAAGAGTTCCTACATACTTAGTCTGGATCCGGTTCAACATTTTTTTCTGGTATCCAGTCCTGCAGAAAAGTATTACTAATTTTTTTGACTAAATATAGTAAAATACAAAATTAAATAATTGCGATACAGTGAGGTAATATAGCCAGTCTTTTGGGCACGTTTCCCACTGCCAGCGATCTGGCATTAGATTTTATAGTTTAATCTTAATTTGTATATTTACTTATTTATAATTTAGTTTAGTTTTTACTTAAAAATTATTATTTTTTCCCTAAATCATATCAATGACGACTATTAAAAGCATTCAAAAATTTTATATTTTTAACCGCTAAATTTAGTAAAATTCAATAAAATCCTATTATATACATAAATGAAATTGAAAAAAAAACTCGTTAAGACTTAAAATTTCTGACTGATATAATCTAAAAAATGTTAAATAAAAGCTTTTTCAGTTACATTTCTACTGGGCTTAAAAATGGTCTTGTTATGTTTATTTATATAATAATTAAATTAAATTTTCGCGACTAGTATACATAACAAAACTATACTAACGGTTTTAAGCGAGATAATTTGTTTTATTTTTATTATTCCGACGTTTCGGCCACTTTTCAGTAGCCGTTACGGATCACTCGGTTTATTTATATGTTAGGCAGACAAATTTAAATACTTTGTAATGTTAAAATAAAATATTTGTTTACATTGAAACATTTTTATTTCATCATAGAACTTTACTATTTCAATATGTCATTATCTTTGCACAATCACAACATTGAGAAATTCAATACTCATTTAATACTTACATCCTAATCAGATATGATTTTATATAAGATTCTTCAATATTTTTAAATAATTTCAGGGACAATTGGAGGCGACATGTTAAAATTAGTAAACATTAATTAAGAAAATGAACAAGAGTTTTGTATGATTATCATTTTGTACACATTTATAATTCTTTACATTTTTGCATTAGTTAACTTGTGAAACAGGGGAATTAGGTCCTTCTTATCATTTGGACAGATATTTTTTAATTAAGTAATAAGTTGTCGATCAAGTAGATGTCCAAATAATGATAAGGACTCATTCACAGTATTAACACTTAACTAATACGAATGGAAATCAAGCTGAAATAGCGTTGTTTTAGGGTCTAATATGATTTATATGCACAGTACGAAAGCGGACGCCGGGCTTCGAGGCAAACATTCCGAACGCAACGGGGATTTAACACTGACCATAGAAGTATACTGTCTGTGTGTGACTTTGCTTATACCAGTCACAAAAATTTCGTAAATGCATTTTTATCCAAATACCGCAGGAATAGATTAAATTTTTGCAAAGTATTACACACATTTATGTATTTATGTAAACATTATAAACGCGAAAGTTTGTAAGAATGGATGTATTTTTGTTACTTTTTCACGCAAAAACTACTGAATGGATTTTGATGAAACTTTACAATAATATAGCTTACACATCAGAATAACACATAGGCTATAATTTATAAAGATATAGTGTGAATTATGCAAAATATAACGATTCTCCATCACCACGCGGGTGAAACCGCAGGCGCAGCTAGTTTATGTATAAATAAATGTGCGTAAGTTGTAATAACCTATACGTTAATAGGTAGGTATAATAACCTATAGGTTATTATGTGCTATTTATATTAGTTACATATTGTACATTCTAATACAATGATAATTTGCCCGATGCACTTGCGCAGTAACCCAATTTTAATAGCGCGCAACAATGTGCGAGTCTTGTAAACGATGCCATTTTCGCTTGCAAATAATGTTCAATATAGCTTAGTAACATGGAAACTGGTCAACATTTTTCTGCAGAAAATTAAAAACTGCCAATCGGAATTTTAATTTGTGTACAACTATACCGCTGTTCATATAAATATCGTTTTGAATACAATTCAGGTTTATTGTCCCACTCAGAGAGCTTAAAGGACTATTAACTTAAAGTGCAATTAAAATTTATAATACTTTCGTAATTTCCTGACAGTAGAATAATTATATCTATTATTATAGTCTAAGAGACACTGAAGGTCGACCTTTACCCATTTAATAACCAGGTGAGACATATTTTTTATCAAATTACATTGATTTGTAAACAAGCCTTTGAAAGCTTGCCAATTGAAAAGTGTTCATGGCAATTTTTGAAATCTTCAAAGCATGGCAATAATATTCTATGAACGGCTTTTTACAGGCAACCCTATATATATTTTTGTAATTAAATTATCTTTCTTATGATATAAATTTTTATTGGTTAACAGAATGGTGTAGTTACCAATATTGACTTACCTGTTCATGCCTGTTTGCCAAGTAGCCATGAACAGAAATAAGTAGGCAAGACTTTCAACGCATATTCTCCAGGTTCAAGACTATTTTGAAACTAAATTTAGTTATCAAGAGTTGAAGGTTATGGAAAAAAATTGGTTAAAATTAATTTAAATAAAAATAATCATGAACACTTTCCGATTGGCAAACTATCAGAGGCGGGCTTATAAATCATCAGATGGGTGAAAGTCGATCTTCAGCATCTCCTCTACTATTAATATTGAATTAGGTTTAAGTAAGTCAACTTTTCATAATTTGGATTATTGAAGTATAACAATTTAGATTATATTCTTATAATCGAATAACTTTATCAATCAGCATACTACCGACATTGAGAAATTAGTACTTACGTACTCACTAATTAGTAGCTACTAATTTAAATTATTCTATTTATATATCTCAGAACAGTTTATCAAGGCTTGGAAAACAGTAAAAAAAAGTCCTTAACACTTAACATAAGAACTTTTTGGTTTTGTACTAACTTTAAGCTCAACAGAGCTCAAATAAACAGTTCTTATTAAAAAGTTTAGTTGAATACACCGGTTAAGAACGAAAAAAGAACGATTTTTGCCGCACACCTTCAAAGCGCAGGCAGCAGGTACAGGAAGTTTTCAGTTGCATACAGACAAACGTTGAAAGAGATAGAATGATAATTTCTCTTTTCGCGACATAAAAGTAAATCTGTATATAGCACTCTATACTAAAACTATCAAGACCCAAACCCAGCAAAAACCAACTGCCAGACCTCAGGACACTGTAAGCTCTTTCTGCGTGCACCGGAACACAAACCAACTTGACTGATAATTTATTTTATTTTTCCTTCCACCCATTTTAATATTATATAAAATTATTAAAGCTAGGCATGTTTGCTGAAGAGTTTCTTGCGCCGCTTCTTCTCTTCAAGCCACAACATGTTGTGAAGCGGTGGTAAATTAGATTAGGCTCCCATAGAGTAAATAATAACCATAAACAAAATTAAAACTAAATAATTAAAATGAACAAGTTGGTGGTAGGCTAAATAAAACTTTAACAATACTCGTTGACATTTGACATCTTTGTCTTCCGTGATCACGGCCACTGAAAAGTGGCCGAAACGTCGGAATAACAAAAATCAAATAAATTACCGCGCCTAAAACCATTAAAACGTAGTTTTCTTATGTATACAAGTTGCGAAAACTTAAGAAAATATTATATATTACTCTCTTTAAAGTTTATACACCTAATGAGGCAGTTGACTAAAACCAGTAAATTTTAAACTGATTCCAAGCCTTGTCTATAGTTTTAAGTTAATAGGCCCATTACCACCCACCTCTGAGTGTGGCACTTAAACTCATTTCACAACACAATCACTTCACTTCGTTCATTCACACGTTTTTCACACCGTACCAGCGACGGTGCTAGTTGTATCAGAGATTGAAATTGTCCAGTCTTAATTTTCCCTCGTTCTCAGTCAAATATAGTAAATCTGCCATAGTTTGCTCGCATATAGCTTCTTCCGCCTTCTCTGACATCTATAAAGTAAAATATAAAGTTAATTCAAGCAATAGTTTCTGTCGTGGTACATTGTGAAATTTCAAAATTTTCAAGCAGTCTATTATTGTTATTTAAAACACATTTTTTAAACTTAAATCAATAAAATAATCAAAATCCTGATTTCCTGAAATTTACGAACTTTAAAAGGACTTCATTATTGAAGATTTGAATTGAGATTTTCTATAAAAACAACACAATACGAACTGGTGGCGCCAACTGTGATTCTGTATTTTGATGGTGAACCAGGTTTTAGTATCGGGTTTCATTTTAGTCAAAGTTCCGTTTGACATTTGATGAGTCTTTACTGTAACGACTAACCTCCTTAGTCGTTATAATATATTAAGAAATATAATTTATTTAAATTTTTAAATCGAGAAATGCCTCCCATAACCATGGAATTAAAGATTGTATCGGCCCGCGAGCAGAATACAGCTCCTGTAAAAGTAACCTGACTGAGAATATAATTATAAAAGTTATATCCTAACTAGTCTCTCATTTGAAGAATAGATTCCGGTCAGCTCTGAAACCGCTGGCCTTCAGAGTACTTTTTAAGATTATATTTTTAAATAATTTTGTTTAAAATATATAAATTTAAACGTTAAGCGAAATAACAACGACCTATGGCGCCATCTAGTCCCAGAGTGTACTTTTCGTAGTTATATTTTTCCCTTGACAATTTTCGTTGCTATAGTTAGGTCGTTCTACAAGGCCATATTTGGCTTCTATCAAGCTGATTTTAGTAGTTATGTGAAATGTCGATGAAGATACTGTTAAGAATTCAACCAGAGGCTTTGTAACGTTCCATTATATGTATTATTGTGTTTGAAGATGATTGTTTTGTCGAGCCCTAGATGGCGTTAGCGTCGACTTATATCGCGCTATGGTTTAAATATGACAGTAGTGTTGGGGACAGCTTAGCTCTCAAATAAAGATATTGCTTTGAGGTAACCACCGTTTTATTTGGGGTACCCTGGGTTCAAGGAAATTGTACGACAGGTGTACAGATACAATTAAAAATTGGAATCGATTTAGGAAGTCGCACATTATCAAATCGATTAAAATAAAAGGATTTATAATTTTAATATGTATATTTTACATTTTGTTGCTTTTTTTGTCATTAAAATGTAGAAAATATGTTAAAAATTTTCGATTATACATCAAGCTCTCCAGGTCACGTCACTAATATTTAAGAAAACAATAACAAACAACATTGCCATGTGTTGTTTCTAAAGATAATTATATATCATTTAAGTATTTATTATTAAAATGTAAGTAGTTCGTACTACATGTTATGTATACCACCATCGCCATTATCATCTCAATTCATTCCTGGGGTTGTCTGGAAGAGATCGCTTCTTAACGATAAGACCGCCCTTTTTAAATTACTAAATATAATTTTAGTCTTGGTGTCGAAACTCTGGGGCCATGGGGTCCAGAATCCCATTGCCTTTATCCAGACCTATCAAAACGGTTGATAGATGTCTCACGGGAACAAAACGCTGGCCTGTATTTTGGGCAACGCTTGCGTTGCCATACAACGTGATAACGCGGCCAGTGCTTTGGGGACGTTCCCAACTGACAGTGAATTGGGACCCATTTGCTATTAGTAATTTTTGTCTTTTGTATATTTTATATAGATATTATTAGTGTAAGTAAATTTGTATATATAGTTTCATTTAATTAGGAAATTTAGATTTAAAAAACTATGTAAACCAAATCTTATATTCTAATACATTTTCTCTTATTTTAGTCTTTAAGTTCATTTTTGTATTGGTGTATAATAAGTGTTATCTGTCTATCTATATTATGCCAAGGAGGCAACCTGACTTGGAAGCTGTCCATGTGTTAAAAAAAAGATTATAAAAACAAAAATGTCAAAAACAAAAGACTTTTTTTTGAAAATGTAACAAAGTTCGTCAGTATTGACATAAAACTTCAAATAAGGATTTTTGGAACGCTCAACTATAGTAATGCTAATAAAATAAATGCATTAGAGAACGTCATATCATTCATTTAGTGTACAAATATTTGAATTTAAAGAAATTGACTTCTTCCTGAATTAGTAGTATATTAATGTAAATTCAATTTTTATATTGAAACTATTTTGCATACCACATATGGTAGAATGTACCGTTCCTCTACAATTTTATAACATCTGTATATTGTTTACATTCATGCAAATACAAATATTGATTTATGATATTAGACGAAACAAAATCAATTAAATAAAACCAATTCGGTTGAGAAGCGCAGAACTCAAAAGGATACAACCATATTGAATGATTCAAGTTTATATGTACGAGTCTAATATCGGTTTATTTTCTTTTCATGATATTCATCAGGGCGAGCGAAACTAGCCCTAATTCCAAAATATAAGCAGTTTTGTGGTACACCTCACAGAGAAACTATCACACTTTCAGATTTGTGCTTTGACATAATAATTTCAATTTATTTCTACATGTGTTATCTATAAAATTGTTATCCACCTGCATATCTATAAAAACTACATTTTATTACCCGTCGGCATTTGAACTAATTGTACTTTTATGATTGTCTTCTTTTGTTCACTTATTTATTGGTTATTGTGGATAACAGCCTATTGTACTCGTTTATGGCCGCTTGCAGGTATAATTAGCCAGGTGTGCGGATTACGATTCTAGGAAATTCGATCCACGCTGCCGGGCGGACATATTGCATTTGTGCAGTATTAAGCAATGGCCCGATTGAGCAAGAGTCAGTCGAGCGAGAACTACGAGCGAAGCAAGACGTGTGTTCTACAATCGGAAATCTAATAAGTGACGGACTTTGCGCGTTTTATTGAGTTACGACCTTCTGCATTATGTTTGATTTGTTGTGTTCGGTTATATTTGTACCTGTGTATATAGTTCCAATAAACTATATAATAATTCCAACGGCATTTTAATTCGTGTCCCGAAACTCGTGACAATAAAATAAAAATATTACTAGGTAGGAACTTCACGAGCCCACTTAAAGCAACGCTTTTTACTATAAGAGACTTACCGGTCTAAACTTGTACTCGGTGGGCGGTGAATATTTGAAATTGGGTCCAAAATTAACACTGACAGTGACATTCTTGTGAAGAGAGACCGTTGGGTAATAACACCCCTGATAGAGGTCCACGAAAGCCTCCCCCTGACACTCTCCATTCTTGAAATAGTAGATCCTGCTCCCCGGGAGGGGCTTCAGGCTGCTCAGAGACTCCTGAATATTGTCCTTATCTTCATAGTACAGATGACTTTTGAATTTTACTAGAGGCTGCAAACGAAATTAATGTATGTTATAAATAATCTAGATAAGCAAGCAAACGATATCAATATCCTCTGTTGTTGTTGAAGTGCGCCAAGTTTTTGCCTATCTAGGTCACTGAAAAGGAAATTTCTCGGGTTTGATTCATGGTATAGTAAATTTACTAAGATCTGGATGTCAAATCTGGGATTGGTTCCAGAGCTGTCCGTTGTATATTACGCGAACTTGCTTTGATTGGGCGGGCATATACAACATGTATGGTGATTATTATTAAATTTAAAAATAAATAACTTCAAGGAGTTAGTCCAATAAGAAAATCTTCTTGTCAAGCATCCGTAACACTTGAATCTAATCTTTCAGGGTCCAGGATTTCCAGATTGGGGAATTATTCCTCAAACATTTTTGTTTGAAATCAAAAAATAGTATAAAATATATATCGAATGATAATGACGACAGTTTACGTAGTTACTGCTTACATAATAAGTTTATCAAATTGGGGAAATTACCTAATCTGGACATCCCGAGTGGGTCTTACTTTTTATGATATACAGTGGCGAGATGTATACACTAACCGTGGGATTAAACTAAAAAATTATAGTCGCTTAATAAGTTATGAAGCGAGCTATCTTATCTACCATTAGCTATCTAGCTACCGATATATATGGCACCAAATTGTGGACTGCAATTTGCTGAGGATATATTAGGTTGGGGAAAAAGATTCTTCGCATTTTATATAAAAATTCAAAAGGTTTTTTAATAAAGTTTATTTACATTTGACTAAAGAATGTAGGTGCCATTTTGTTGGATAACTTTTTACCATCTTGTAGGTAGTAGGGACGTGATCCCATTGCTATAAAAATTTTGGGCTTCTGATCAAAAAACTGCGACAAGTGGTTTTGGCAGTCCTCTCGTGATGTTAACCTGACACTGCCTAAGGAATTCTGCAGAGACCGAAACAGGTGAAAATCTGAAGGTGCAAGGTCAGGACTATACGGCAGATGCATTAACACCTCCCAGCCAAACTCTCGTAATTTTTGCTGAGTGGCTAAAGATGTGTGAGGTCTAGCATTATCATGGTAAAAAACCACAGCCCTTCTGTTGATTAATTCCGGCAGCTTTCTCTCAACTTTTTGCTTTAATCTCATCAGTTGTTCGCAGTACACTTCAGAATCGATGGTCCTACCTGGCGGTAACAGCTCATAATGAATAATGCCCTTCCAATCCCACCAAACACACTGCATCACCTTGTTGCGAGTTAACCCGGGTTTCGCCACAGTCTGTGAAGCTTGACCGGCCTTTGACCACGTTCTTGTCGTACGTGATCCACTTTTCATCACCAGTTATCAGCTTCTTCAAAAATGGTTCGGTTTCATTACGTCGTAATAAAGAATCACAAATGAGTACATGGTTCATTAGGTTTCTTTCAGTTAGCTCATGAGGCACCCAAATATCGAGCTTTTTTGTGTACCCAGCTTGTTTCAAATGCGCCAAAACAGTTTTGTGGTCAATTCCCAGTTCTCCAGCGACATCGTAACTACTAATATGCCGATCTTGCTCCACTTTTTCAAAAATGGCATCAGTTTTGTCCGTAATAGGGCGACCAGAGCGACGTGCATCTTTGATATCAAAATTTCCGGATTGAAAACGCTTAAATCAAATTTACGCTACTCTCACAGATACTGCATTGGGTCCATAAACATCATAATTTTTTTCGCGGCTTGTGTTGCATTTTACCTTTTGTAGTAAAATTTTAAAGTGTATCGAATTTCTTCATTAGATTCACTCATTTTAACAATAAGAAAAACAAATGAAAATCACACATTTTCCTAATTTGAATTTGGAATTGTCTTCTTTAAAATTAAAACTTTTAATGATACCAAAACCAGCCAGATACAAATGGTATAGCCAAAGAGATCTTATTACAAGTTCATACATACTATATGCGAAAAGACTTTTTCCCCAACCTATTAGTAATAATGCGTCAAAGGGTCTGTAATACTTTTTTTGTGGGTCTTTGTACTACAATGGTATTGTCTGTTAATCTATGAAATGACACATGTCATTGTCTAAAATGTCAATTCAGCTAAACAAGTGACAGATCCCAATTGCAAGATATCTATTCCTTTCTAATTACTGAACACGGAGAGAGGCATTAATATATAAAATAAGAATATATTAACAATGCTTGTAAATATAAAAATACATATATAAATAAACTAGCCGCGCGTCCCGGCTTCGTACGGGTGGACATTTATTTTTCGACCATTTTGGGATAAATATACTAAGATAGCCTGTCACTCGGGGATAATGTAGCATTCTAATTGTGAAAGAATTTTGAAATCGGTCCAATAGTTTTTGAGTTTATTCATTACAAATATACATATTTTTCCTCTTTATAATATTAGTATAGAAGTATAGATAAGAATACTAGAATTGCTTTTTTTAATTAGAAGAGGGAATACAAGACTTGGCGCAGCCGGTAGGATTCGAACCTACGCTCCCATAGGGAATCTAATTTCGAATCGGATCGATATCTGCGACCGGAAACTACACCATAGACAATTGAGTAGAAAATGGTTGTAGTCATGCAGAAAGTATCATTATCACGATGATAAAAACATCCAACTTACCCGATCCTTATATGTGTTGGGAGTATACTTGGTGGAACCACTCTCCGGCAGCACGACGAGGAAACCGAGGGTGTCACCTTCGCCGTAGCCATTGCTGTAGTGCTTCCCACGTGACTCATGGAATCTGCAATTTTTCACAAATTTTTAATGAGCCCGCCACATTCTCGTTTCTTTCGTCCTCACTAGAAACCCGCTCCACAATCCCGTTTCTCGCATTTTCACAAAAATATGGAGAGCCCTAAATAAAGACTGCAAAGATTTCTCATAAACTTTTTATCTAAAACTAGCTGTTTATTGACAGTTCACGTCTGCACCTTGTCCAGTACAGTCGTGTGTCGAAGGTTCCGTCTATTATTTTTCTGATGATTACTTATTAGTTATTAGTATGGTAATACCATGGAATGAGAGAAAGACGCTTATAACCACTGGCGGCTCGCCACAGGCTCTATAGACACCTAGTGCGGATACCAGAGTTAACTTTGAACGCACCTATAAAATTGTTCTAATGTTAAACAGTCTTATGTTCCCTGTACTTGTTAAATAAATAAATTTCCTTTCATTTATCTAAAATCAGTTATTTTTGTATCTAAAACTAGCTTTTTATCTAAAATTAGCTTTTTAATTGAAAGTTGCTTTTTATTCATATATTCTAAACAGCGCAAGCAAGGTTTGGAATCCGGAAAAAAACTCGAACTTCTACCTAAGTATATATAAACTATTGTTTCCGGTTTTATTCTACCTGCCGAATTATTGTATTCTAGATTCCGAAAATGCCTTTTGTCTGTCTGTCTGTTAGAGCATCACGTGAAAACAACTGAACGGATTTAGATGAAACTCAACATAAACCTAGCTCATACCTCGAGGTGAAACTTGGGATACTTTTTATCCCCATAAATAACGTCGTTTTCTTGGGATAGAGGAAAAAAACGAAAAAGATGGCGCTGCGATCGCAACTTTTTTGGATACTGAACGTATGTATATAAATGAAACTAGACATAGTTTATAAACCGAGTTAACTCTTAGGACAAATTTATTTCATTTTACCGCGATAAATGAAGGCGTTTCCAATAGATTATCATAATAGATGGCGCTGCAATCGCGTTTTTTCAATTCACTAACAAACACCTATGTTGTCATAAACAACATATCATTCATTGTATTAGTTGAAATCAGCTTCGCTTCGAATCGCCTATTTTGCTCGGTAGTAGTGTAGACTACAATATATTGACTTATCCGTGCCGGAACGGAAAAATAATACGATTTCTTGCAGCCAGGCGGCCTGTCGTAAGAGGCGACAAAACAACCCACAGCCAGGTGGTAGGGTATTTACCCGTCTGGATGGCAACCACCCCTGGTCTAGAGTATGCCGCCATAACAACCTTGAGTTGTGTTCCGATATTAGTGGCCAGGTTCCAGACTCCCTTAAGAGAGCAGCTGCGCATTTGTAGCACCTTTGATGGTGCAAATGTTCATAGCCGCTTTCCATCAGGTCAACTCAGGCAATAAAAAAAAACTTAAGTTTCTTTGTTATTATTATATGTAAAATTCTGAATTAAGTTTTTGTGTAAGTAAAATAAAGCTACTGCCTAGGGTTTGACATGGGTTTTTTTTTATTGGACTTGACTTTATGTTGTTGGTCCGAAGACCTCACAACTTTACCGGGGTTTTTCAGGGCGAGTGCCTTTGCGAAGCGAAGGCGCTCGAGCCAGGGAGGCAACTTGCTCGAGGGGCTCCTAGGGAGTTTCACCTCGGCTGGACTGTTGCCATGAGAGGGGATGAATCTAATGATGCCCACCATAGGGCGACACAATGCACTAATTGAGAGCGGGCGACGGGTAATATAAAGCCCGAGAGGAAGGATCCCGGCGGACCGGGATCGGCGGTTCGCGGTGGCCTATACTATCTTACTGCCGTTTCGCAACGTGTTATGGCTGGGAGAGAAGAAACGGCGAAAGAAACTTCCCAGCAACACGCCTAGTCTATCCTATGGGGGCTGTGTCTCCTGGCGTCCCTCGCAGGGACGTGGAGAGATCGTGATTGGCGGCGTCGACGCCGCCGTCTGTGTCTGTCTGTCGGTGCCTGCCAGCCTGCCGTCCTAACCGCGGGCGGGCTGATCCGAGCCAGCCGTTTTGTGATATCGTCGACCTTGTCCATGAGGATGTTACGCGGTCGTCGCACGAGAGCCTTTCGTCGAGGCTTATAATCGGACGCGGACACGACGAGGGGATTTCGATGGTGCGGCGCTAGATCGAAATACTTACGCGAGAGCGACGTAATGTAGTTTTTGATGGAGGGAAGCTCCAGATCGCGGTGGATGTCGACGTTACGCATATAGAGGGGAGCACCGACGGCTCTGCGCATGAATTTATTCTGAACGATTTGCAGTTTCTTTAAAAGGGCAGGCTTGGCATGGCCGAATACCACACTCGCGTATGTCATGATCGGGCGGATGCATGTTTTATATAGAGTAAGCTTGTGTCTGAGGGACATTTTGCTTCGTTTGTCTATCATGGGTGCTAGACGACCCATCACAAATCGCGCTCTATTCCGGACTATAGTGATATGCTCGTTGAAGCGCAAGTTCTGATCTAGGGTGACACCCAGGTATTTGGTGTACTTTGCCCAGGGGATCTCTTGTTCGTAGAGCGAGATGGCTTTTAAGCGAAGGCAAGCGCGTTTGGGAGAGCGAAGCGTGCCCGGGGAAAAGAACATTGCTGCGCTTTTCTCCGGGTTTACCTCTATCCTCCATTTGCGAAACCATTCGCCTAGCTCTGTTACAGCTACCTGTAGCCGGACGCAAGCCATTTGTCGGTTGTGATCTGATGTATAGAGTGCGGTGTCATCCGCGAAGAGGGCCAACTCTACATCTGGAGTTTTTGGGATGTCGCTGGTGTACAGCGTGAAGAGTAGTGGAGATAGTGCCGAGCCCTGTGGTACACCGGCTGTGAGTGGGTGAGGGGACGAGCGTGTTCCCTCCACTCGAAAACGGAAGCTACGGCCTAGGAGGAAGTCTCGCAAGATGAGCACGAGTCTGTCTGGTACACCGAACTGGTACAGCTTGTAAATCAAACCGTTATGCCAGACCTTGTCGAAGGCCTTAGCTACGTCAAGGAACAGTGCGGCTGTTCCTATAGGGCGACGAGGGCGATGGGCAAAGTGGGATAGTATGTGCTCCGTGATGCGGTGCACCTGTTGGACGCATGAGTGTCTGGCACGGAATCCAAACTGCTCATCGGGTAGTAGATGTTTGCTGATGGCAAAATCTCTTAGTCTAGAGAGGATGACCCTCTCATAAAGCTTGCTGAGTGTGCTCAGTAGGCTGATTGGGCGGTAGCTGGACGGTTTATTAGCCGGTTTTCCAGGCTTGTGAATACCGATGACGTCTGCTTCCTTCCAGATCTCGGGGAAAGAGCAGTTTGTTATGGCGGCATTGAAGATGCTCACTAAGATTATAATCAAGTGGCCGGGGAGGAGTTTTAACACGCGATTGTTAATGCCATCGATCCTGGGGCCTTTCGTGGTTTGAGGGACTTGATCAGATCTTGCACTTCCTCCACCGTGACTGGGTCGAGTGTGGTTTCCGCTGGTAAGGAGGATCTACGTTCAACCTCGGAGTCCACCTCCGTCAGGTGTGACTGGTCGACGTTTTGTGTAGTGGGGAGCATTGAAGCTCTAGACTCTGAGCAAGGCATTCGGCTTTCTCCTCATCATCGAACGCCTCGGTGTTGTCGGCTCTTTCTAGCGCGGGTATGACAGTGAGGGTATCTGATTTGAGAGCTCTAGCCAGCTTCCAGTACGCCTGGTGAGTTGGTTCGATATCTCTCAACGTTCTGTCCCAACGTTGTTCCCTGACTTCCCGGATACGTAGTTTGACCTCGCGCTGTAGTTGGCGGAGTCGGACTCTGTTGTCTTCGGTGGGATATCTGTCGTGAGCTCTGGAGGCGGCTCTCTTTTCCCTCAGCAGTACCCTCACTTCGTCCGGCAGGCATAAGTGGCGGTCATTCTCCACTGGCACCTGTCTGGACGAGTTCCGCATTGCGGATTGAAGGTGGCTGGTGAGGGCCTCGATCGCCGTCTCCGTGTCTTGGTGGGATTCGATGTGGTCCGGGATGCGGTCCAGGTCTTGTGATTCGGTTGCCTTGAGGAGGTCCCCAAGTCTCAACCAATCCACAGAGGTCCTAGTTTCAGATGTCTGGTCCGTCTGTTGTCCTAATTTGAGGATAACCGGGCGATGGTCCGAGTCTATATCGTCCATCGTTTCGATCGAATGGAACTGAAGAGTTACCCCCCTCAGTAATGCTAGGTCGAGAGTGTTTGGGGTCCCCCAGTCGCGGTTGGGGGGGTATCGTGTGGGGGTCATGGGAGTTATTATATCAAACAAAAGATTGTCTGATATATTTATTAGGGCTCTGCCATTGAGGTTAGTGGTATTGCAATTCCACTGTTCGTGTTTACAGTTCAGATCTCCGGCTATTATAACAGCTGGGCCTAAGTTGAATAGGGCTTCTAGGTCTTTCTTAATAAGGGTTTTCTGGCACGCGAGGTATGCTGAGACTATGACTACAGGTTGGTGGCCAGTCATTGCTAGTCTGCAGGCGGATACCTCCATACCTACTAGTGGTGGGGTGACTAGAGGCATGCAGTGTAGAGATCTTCTGAAATAGATCAGGGTGCCGCCACCACGGCCTATCCTGTCATGTCTAGTGACTCGATAGTTAGAGATCTTTGGATCTCTTTCACTCGGTTTCAGGAAGGTCTCCTGCACTAGTAGTATATCTACTTGATTGGTAACCAGGAAGTCATGGACCAAGTCGCGCTGGTTTCGAAGGCCGTTGGCGTTATAAGTCGCCAGAGTCAATGAGCGTGGTTTATTTCTACCTACATGCGCCATTTGTTACCGGTAACAATAATTTAACTAGGTTGTTTAGTTATAACGACCTAAGTACCTGGAGGAGGTACGCGTGATCCATTTCGATCACGAGTTGATCCCGGAGGAGGGTTGATCAGACTCTGCAACTTGTCTTAGTTTTCGAGCCAAGAGTTGGACCTCTGCTGGGTCGAAAGGCAAGTTCTTGGCGAATTTAGTCGCCAAGGCTAAGTCCTCCGCTAAAGAGTGGTGGGGTGACGGCCCAGAAGGTGCTTTTAAAATGGGGGCGGGGCAGGGGTTGCTTGGGGTAGGCTGGCCAAAATTGGGGCGCGCGTCCTTAGTGGAGGGAACGCTTCCGTCGTGGGAAGACCCGTCCAGTGATTTACCACTGGAGGGGGCCGCCACGAATGCGGGTTTGTTCGGCACTTTTCTAGTGCCTTTTGGGCGTTGCCCTTTCCGAACTTACGTTTGGGTCGGGGGCGGCAGGACAGCCTCTGTAGTTAGCGGGGTGACCCGCTTGGCCGCAGAGAATGCAGCTCGGTGGCTCCGGGGAGTCCCAGGTGCGTGTGC